>CM040746.1:36744711-37074711 GCA_022829145.1 Albula goreensis | reverse complement strand
CACGCAGAATTTAATGATGTTTGTGTAATCTTTCCATTATTAAAATGCATTTGACTTCCATTTCAGCCAGTCAAAAGAGCTGCCGTCCAGAGGAAAGCCTGTGTGAAAATGCCTGGCAGATAATCACAATTGACATTGGGAACATTTTGCATTTTCCCGTTTGGTTGCAGCTTAGAGTGCTGCATCAAATTACCTTGTCAAATACAAACCATCCTGTCTTTGATGTCTTCTTTAAGATATCACCTTTGCTGTCACAACGAGGGTTTTTATATGCAGGGGAAATGTGTTTTCTTTATAGAGGATTTTGAGAATCAATCAACAGGTTGCTATTCTCTTGTACTGATAAAACCAAGACATAATTATGGATTACTATATTATCTTGCCCTGAATATAAAATGGTAACAACCCACATGACATGCTATGTAAAGCCTATTGAATGACGAGCTGATTATGGATCTCATGTTCTGTGTTACATTATGAATTTGTACTTAATGTAATTAAAATAAAAAAAAATAAAAAAAATCAACATATGCATGACACGACCTTCCTGTTAACAGTTTCCTGCTAAGATGCAAGTGCATTTTTTTAAGTTAGCAACCGGTTGAAAATGGCGGCCGCCTCAATCCTACCATGTTATTGTAGCTTCTTATTATCCTTTGCCTTGTCCACCAAAAACAGCAAATCATTATTTTTTTTTTCCTGAGTAGTGTGTATACATTTGTGTGTGTGTGTGTGTGTGTGTGTGTGTGTGTGTGTGTGTGTGTGTGTGTGTGTGTGTGTGTGTGTGTGTGTGTGGGACATTCTCACAACACAAAAATATAAAAGTCATTTGGTGGCGAATGTTTAATTGATGTGTTTTTACTTTTAGAAAAACACATTAACTCTTGTTGACCTCCCTGTTTCCCTGTTTGGCCGTTTCCTCTGGCTCAAGGACGCAGACTGAGCCGAGGGCTGCCATGCAGGTGGAGGCCCTCTGAAGTGCCCACGTTTATGAGCAAGGCCAGCAGAGGTAAGCTCAATAAAACTAAATGGAACATGCATTTTTAATGCCTCACTTTGGAAATGAAATACTCATTTGCGTTATAAGTGTGCAGCCCACACGCTTGCTCCTGAGGAGGGCAGTTTTGATTCAGTAGAGCAGGGGTACCACATCCCCCCTCTGTGCCAAGGAGTCTTATTCTCTGTTTATTTCAGTGCTTGGGGGGGGAAACAGTGCTGGAGCCACTCTTCCCGCTGGGTAAGAGGCTTTGCCAAACACCACCAAAATTTAAAGGCAAAGGATTTAAATCGCATAAACGTTTGCTTTCACTTCCTACAGCACTGCACGTTCACACGAGAGATAACCTGCTCTGTAAAACGTTCCTCTGCATTGGACAATCTGTCAGCACACTTTTGTTTAGTGAATGTAATTTCTCTGGTGTTCCATGAGTCAGGATTTTTTTAAGGAGAGGTTACTTACTGGTTTAAGGAGAGGTTACTCAGTAAACAACGGACATAATCATTATTCTTATGGCTCATCTCGTCTCAGTCAACACAATCTGAATGAGAACATTTTCAATTTCTCTATTCTTGAGGGGAATTATTTATATTATATTAACCTGGACACAGTGTGAGATTACATATGGCGCAGTATGGGCATTTGAAATTAATTTCAAGGTAGAAAGGCTCAGAGAAAACCTTGTCACTATGGTAACACATTTTAACTGACACATGGAATTGGCACATTTTATGGCGGCAGTCAAACGGAGACACCTGTGGTTCCAATGGAAGCATTCACAGCATGTCTCAAAGGCCCTGCATTGCGCATGTATCAAACACTGTGTACGTACAAGATGTTCTTACAAACGTATGTTTTCTTCTCTGTTGAAATTGTATGCATTTTAAACATTTGTATTGGTGTATACAGCCAGATTATGAGGTGATGTTGGTATGTAGCAAATGGAAAATTTGTCTTAAACTGCCAATTTTCAACAGCACATTGTCTGTCAATTTGTAACTCGATATATATGTATATATATATATATATATATATATATATATATATATATATATATATATATATATATATATATATATATATATATATATATATATATATATGGTTTCTGTTTTTTTCTTCAGACAGTGTCCATCAGTGTTTTCAGTATTTATTTCACTAAAGACATATACATTATTACTTTACTTAAACTAGACAGGCTACTTAAGAAATGAACTTTGTATAGTCTTGAAGATGAAGTGTAATATAATGATTAATGGTCTTAGGCCCAGTTCCCATGTAGGAGAGCGTCCCCAGCTGTGAAAATGGGGAGCGTGTAAAAATGCAACCTGTGTATCAAAAGGCAGCAGATTGAGCCTCCTGATTGATTTCCATGTGCAGCTTCATGTGCGTCTCTTTAAATTTGATGGAAGTCTTTTTTATTTTCATTTTTTTTTGTTTTCCCATAAAACTCAATGGTACGTAAGTTCTCATTGACAGGGTTGGCCAAATCGATTATAGTATGTAATCCCAACTGTACAAATAATATAAAAGGCTTGTCAATTTCCTCATTCATTTTATATTCCTTTTTACCACCCTTATGGTAAGCACATCTGTGTGCATAACATTACAGCCTTTCAAAATGTTTTAATCTTTTTTTTTTTTTTTTTTTTAACTATACTCCATTTATAGACAAAAATGCATGTGCACACACTGACATACATGCCTGTAACACACACACATACACACACACACACACACACACACACACAAACACACACTCCTTGTGTGGCTTATTCGAAATTGTCTAATTCTGTATCTATAAACACAATCGCATTTGACTGTTATCGCAGAATGAGACAACGAAGATGATACACTAAGTTACATATGTGTCAGCATTTTGTTTGTGAAAATTATTCTCACAACTGATGCAGTTTTGTTAATTAACATGCATCTGGTTTTACTATTTAGTGATGTACTTAAGCTTTTATGGCACCCCTGTCTTTATAAAAATTAAATTTATACATTTATTTCAGAGTGTTTTTTTTTTTTTTTTTTTTTTTTTTGGGGGGGGGGGTGGGTTGCTGAATGTTCTGTATCTCTATGACCTGATATTATAAGTAAATAACTAATTTTAATAAAACTATAACGCCATAATGTAATAACGGTAGAAAGACAGACTTCACTTTCTGCCATAAATCCTGTTAAAGCAGCCGAGGGAGTAGGAGGAGGCATCCTCTTTCATTGGCTCATTACGCAGCAGTCATTTGTGAACATGCAGCTCTGTGGGCCAGCATTATGCTTATATTAATATCTAAATAATTAATCCCCTCTCTGGAGTAAGATGTAGTACAATTAATTTAAACTGACTGACATGGAAGTTCAAAACTGATGTATGTTCTATGTGGTCATATCGCCCCTGGCAACCCCCGAAGCGAAAAGACAACTGGGTGCACAGTCTGTCGCCACACATTATTTTCCACTTGAAGGGTAACTTTGGGGAAAAAAAAACACTTCAGAAGAGAGGAAGATCCCTGTGAAAATACCTCCCCTTCTTAACAGTGCAACCTGTTAACAAGTAAAGTTGGATGTCTAAAATTAGAAATCACATTCTGTATGTTGAACTTCAGTATTTTAAATGACTGTTTCATACCATATACTTTTTTTTTTCTTTCTTTGATAATGCTGTTTTAAAAGGATACAGTTCTGGTTCAGATGACCCTTTTTATCTTTTTATTAGGCTTAATACACGTTTGATTTTGATGAAAGAATCTGTGTCCATTTCTTGTTCCGCACTGTTGTCCGTGTCTTTGCTGGTTGTAGAACGTTTCGCCGTGGTGTTCATATGGTGCCGTTTGATCAGACAAAGCTTATCGCTGGGATTTAAATCAAACAAAGGTTTTCCCTGACCTTGAGCTTTCATAATAAAGTATCTTTTTGCTGGCATCGTGTCTGCCCAGAGTCATAATGTCTATGGACATGCTGAAGCAACGGACAATAGCTCCAGCTATGCTAACATCCCATACACAGAAAACACAGCTCACTCAAGGTGACTCAGAATACAATATTTTATTTCATAGCAATTAATCAATTTTGCTCATATAATGTCGGTCTTACTGCAGAACGTACAGGCTAGTTACAATTATTTGTTGTAATGACTTTTTTTTTTCTCCCTCTCCTAGTTCCACATGCGCAGGACAAATTGGATACATTTTCTTCTATTGTATGTCATGTTTTCACATGAAACCACTTCTTCATGTGAGGTGGCAAAAATGGATTTCTCATTCTAAAAGTCTATTGTGCTTCACACAGACCATTGTAAAAGCATGTGTGAATGCAGCAATATATATATATATATATATATATATATATATATATATATATATATATATATATATATATTTATTTATTTATTTATTTATGTATTTATTTATTTATTTTTTTACCAGTTAGTGACAAATCTTCTGGTGTGTCTAATGAGCTTCAAATGACAGGTGTGCCATAGCTTCTTCATTAAAGCGACCACCTTACAAAAGAGTAATGACTTGGAGGGTTGCTTTTAGAGAATTTCATCTTGGTCATTATTTTTTTAGATTTTTTCTCCCATCCTCCTGTTATTACCTGCATTCATACCCGAATGTGCTCTTTCCTTCATCCCGGGCTTTTGTTCGGGGCCCATTTTTCTTTTTGAAGTTTGTTGTATGAAACCAGTAGGTGTCCTTTTAAAATCACAACATATTTTGTCTCTGCAATTCGGTACAAGTTGTTACTGGCCTGTCACATTAAGATTTAGGTTGCAGATTTCACACCTTAAATTGTGTAGCAAACTAATGATGATACGTGCGTGGTGCGTGTGTGTGTGTGTGTGTGTGTATTGTGTGTGTGTATATATACGCACATTCTTTAATTTGTACAGCTTTTTGTGTTGTTCCCTCAGTAAATTATAAGTATCTATTCAATAATTGACTGCAGCTTCTTGGCATGCTATTTTTATGATATAAATATGCCATTGCTGATTGTTTCTATTTAAAAGAAAAGAATTCGTGTATGGAACATAAAACAATCAATTAGCCAAACAAGCATGCTGACAAAGCCCTTCACTATGAACTGTCTGTTCTTGTGGCACAGTGCTGGAAATATATGTACAGAGTGTAATCCGTTTTCTGGTTGTTAATTGTCTCTTTTAACCTGCAGTTACACAGATCAGCACTGGATGAATATAAAGAGAAGAGAGAGAAGTTACTGTAGAGTAAAATGTAACACCACAGATTTGCACTCGTAATGCTTATATACACTTGCTAAGATTTGATTTGTTTTGGCAAACATTATTAATGTTAAAAATCATGTTATCGAAAATCACCAGTCATCAACCAAAAAAAGAAAACAAAAGAAAATAATATCTATCAATGTGACCACATATCTGGCTAAATTGGTAAACATGCTGAATCGAAGCTACTACAGGGCTTACACCCTACAAAACAGTGTGGAAACCCCCTACTCGCACACACATGTTTGATCGGTCAGTCAGCATCGTTTGTAAATTTACCATCACAGTAGCCACACTTGGCCTTTGTCATATCACATGACGTTTCAAAACATCTTTGATAATGATTACAGAATGATACACTGTGACATCAGAAAGGAGTGAAGTTCCAGTACCTCACCAATGATTATCTGTCTTTTGTTTAGAACAGTAGGTAAATAAGTAAATAAATAAATAAACCAAGCTCTGGATTGGTTGAAACAAGTCAGTGATCGACAGGTAATTGCAGCTCAGCTCTTTTTGTTGTCGTGGTACCTCATTCAACCATCAATCTTATGAGGAGGTGGCAGAACTAAAATGGCCCCAAAACAGCTAGACAAAATGTCCGTTTTCCCGCAACAGACACATAATGGAGTGTGGCCAGTCTGCACCTCCTTCATTCACAACCCTGCAGCAACAGTCATCATGAGTCAAAAAAATAATTAAGTGCCAATGGATAATTTGACCTACTTGCTAACATATTTCTTTATTTATGTATTTATTTATTTATGTATTATATTATGAATAGATGGTCGTGTAATTCTATTAATATTTCAAAACACCTCTTCAGGGGGGAATGAAGGTTGTTCATCTTAGTGGTGCTCCATTTATGCTTGAAATAATCCATTGCCTCGTTTCTGCATGGAGGCACAGTCAAAACTTTTAGGGGGTTTGTGAATGTTTTTTTGCTGACTCATTCATGCCCTTATAACCTGATGCCATGCAGGAAAACAGCAGCTATATCCAGCAGAGTGGGACATAAGAGCATTTGCCATTTATGTTGATGTATTGTTTAAAAAAAAAAAAATGATGCCTGAAAACCGAATTACTGAATTTTGAATACATGCATCTTACACTTCTCTTGTAGAAGGTCTGGCCTTAAAGATCCTATGTCATATAGAATAGGTTGGCAGTGCTTTGTTCAACACTGAAAAACTATCACCAGCCCTATGTGATCATTTCTCCCCATGTAGGTGTCTCATAAGGTCACCTTTCCTCCTGTCACTGCCCTCCTCTTCAGTATAAATTCTGCCCGAGTTTGTTTCCCACTTAAATGCGTGTATTTATTTATTTATTTATCTTTATTTATTTATTTAATCCCGTAGAGGAGTTGAAAGCAGTAGGCTTTCACACTTGCTTTCAAGACTGTCAGCTTATTTCAGTCATAATCTGAGAGTGTCTCCCATCCATCAAGCAGTGTGCTAATCACCCGTATCGCTGTCCTTTTGATGTCTCTGGGTTTATTCGAAGGAACACGCTTGTATTTTTCCTCGGCTAGACAAAGTCAGACACTCCGTTCGTCCCAGAGTGGGGCCTGTCACCGGTAGAAGGATGGCGTCTCATATGAGCTCAACACAAATTCATTTTGTGAACATATCGCCAGCGTGCATCTGCATCCAAATGCAGCTCGTCCGGGTTTCAACCCCAGGAGGCTGTGCCGCAGTCAGGTTATCAGAGCCTCCGCCCAAATCTGATCTAAACCATACCGAGGGCTCTAGAGCCAGGAGACATTATGCGCTGTACGTTCACATAGTATCTTAACTTCTATCAGGAGCTGAAAGTGTTACCCACTGAAAACAGTCACTTCATCCGCTTCCCTCCCTGTTCTGTTTGTAATGTGCCGCTGTTACTGTACAGTGCCGTTGTGCTACCGTTCAGTTTCCACAGTCACTGTAGTCAGCTTAGCGGATTTAGCCTTAATGGCTATTGTCATGGTTCCTTTGGAAGCAGAATAAATAAGCAAATGAATTGATTGAATGTACATAATGGCAAAGCTCACCCACTGTACATGGCTAGATGCTGAAAAATATGCAAAAAGGGACTTTGTGAAACCTGGCATGATCCTCTAACACCCTACTTGGTGCATGTATATGCAGGCGATAGTGTCATGTTGAGCTCAAAGGACAGCCCAACTTGGGACAACTGTCATTTTAGACACCATTTTCACTTACTAAATTTTCCAATACTTTTGTTTCTTACAGTGGTACCTGTGATTCTGACCTTTATACTGCACAAGTATTTTCTGCTGTACAATGTTGTGTTGTTATTCTCTGTAGCTCATAACCGTAGTTCAATGGCTCCCTTCCTAACAATGTTCCTCCAGTCCTTTTTTTTTTCAAATCAACCACTTTGTTGTGCCCAGGTGTAGCAGGACACACACCTCAACTCTGTGATGGCCCCTCCCAGCCGTGTGCAACAGCTCGGTGTGTGGTGAGCTGATTGGCTGGGACATGATTGAGCTGATTACAAAACAGTGCAGGGGTGTCTTGCTGAAGCAAAGGGCCATGCAGGGTAAATCGATAATCTGCTGTTTTGATGATGACTTCTCTGATGGTGGGGGAAAGATGCCTTTGCAGAGACATTTTCCACACAGGAGCTGTGAGCCTTTCCGTGGAGAACTCCTGGTTTGTCAGGTTTCTTATTTTATATCTTGTAGTTCTGGTGCTTACAACTGCTGGGATTTGCAGCCACTGAATCATTCTTGTTCCTGGAATGGATGGCAGGTAGTGCAGGCCAGAGTGAATGACAGGAAGTGCAGGCCTGAGTGAATGGCAGGAAGTGCAGGCCAGAGTGAATGGCAGGAAGTGCAGGCCAGAGTGAATGGCAGGAAGTGCAGGCCAGAGTGAATGGCAGGAAGTGCAGGCCAGAGTGAATGGCAGGAAGTGCAGGCCAGAGTGAATGGCAGGAAGTGCAGGCCAGAGTGAATGACAGGAAGTGTAGGCCTGAGTGAATGACAGGAAGTGCAGGCCAGAGTGAATGACAGGAAGTGCAAGCCTGAGTGAATGACTGGAAGCCTCGGCTTCAGGATCTATCACAAACGATTGAAGAATGGTCTGAAGAGAGATGATTATAATGGCCTGAGGTCATTTGACATCTCTCCTCCAGGTATATTTGACTGTAGACGGAGGGGTAGGCTAGTGGGTGGACAATTGGAGCTGAGAAGGACTGGTGTTCTAACACAGCATCAAAACACATCAATCAATTGACTAATCACAGTCTTCAATCAGGACCATAATTAGACAGTTGTGGTGTTTTCCTTCTGAGGTAGAATGAACTCCCGCGCTCACATCGGTGCTTATATTGGCACAGCGTCAGGATTTGGGTGCATGCAGTCAGAGGATGCAGAACTCAAGCAAATGAAGTGCATTGTGCTTGCCCCATGCAGACTGGCTGTACAGCGGGGTTCTGAAGGGGATTTGTGTTTGATTGTTGTTCCGCCCCAGAGACTGCAGAGTGGCTCTTTAGCTGTCTGGGGCAGTGAGGCCGCTGGGCAATGCGGTAACACAGAAACAGGGCTGGCAGCTAATCGCATGAACTTAGTCTCCTTACAGGAAATGCTATTCTACTCTACAATGACCAGAACACATCCCAAAAAAAATGTTTGCTTGTTGCTAATAAAATCGAAAACAGTTGAATACACGTTGAATGTAAAGTCATTAAACTGGACATGCCCTGAAACAGTCTAAATGTGCTTGATTGCACCAAAGGCCAAAAAATTCCTTGCTAAATAACTAGGATGTTTTATTTATTTATTTATTTATTTATTTATTTATTTATTTATTTATTTATTTATTTATTTTAACCTCCATGCTGTAAAAATTCATAGTTGGTAACTGGAAATAACTCCCAGGATGGCCTTTGCTTGTATAATAAAATATTCAGAGTTAAATCAACTTTAAAAGCATGCACATGTACTCTGTCAGACTTGTATATATTTATATTTAACACAGCAGTCAAGCAGTGTAAGGTATCAGACAGTGATAAATGGTGAAAAAAAAAAAACCTTGATGACAGAAACACAGTCTATCCAAAGGAGATCTTCAGAAATCAGGATGGGATGAGCCAAGATGCAATTTAAACAGCATGCATTTCAGTCTGGGGAGGAAGACCGGCAGGCAACCAGATATCCCGTCTGTGGAAGGACACTCACTTCATCAGTGGGGGGTCATATTGCCTCTCTCTGGGAGGCAACGCTGCGATGGTACTCCTGGCTCTGGTAATTATGGAGAAAAAAAGAGATGTCTCATTAGTGATGTCCATTTGATTAGGCTTCCTGGCCCAGGTGCATTTTAATGAAGGCTGTATTTTCAGAACTGCACTTTAAGGTCATGTGACTCCAGTTCTGAAGTAGAGATCAGTGTCAGCCGTGCTTATGTGTTTGCTAAAGTGGAAAATGGAGGTGAACATACAGACCTAGCTTTGTGTCAGAGACACTCTCGTCTGAACCTTCATATTTAGATTTGGATTTTTAGCACATTCACCAATCTAGAGCAATTTGCACAGCTTATATTTTATTCACTCTGTCCACTGACACAGCTGGATATTTTCTGGAGCAATTCAGGTGAGGTAAGGTGCTCAAGGTACAGCAATTCAGGTGAGGTAAGGTGCTCAAGGGTACAGCAATTCAGGTGAGGTAAGGTGCTCAAGGGTACAACAATTCAGGTGAGGTACCGTGCTCAAGGGTACAGCAATTCAGGTGAGGTACCGTGCTCAAGGGTACAGCAATTCAGGTGAGGTACCGTGCTCAAGGGTACAACAATTCAGGTGAGGTAAGGTGCTCAAGGGTACAACAATTCAGGTGAGGTAAGGTGCTCATGGGTACAGCAATTCAGGTGAGGTACTGTGCTCAAGGTACAGCAATTCAGGTGAGGTAACGTGCTCAAGGGTACAACAATTCAGGTGAGGTACCGTGCTCAAGGGTACAACAATTCAGGTGAGGTAGGGTGCTCAAGGGTACAGCAATTCAGGTGAGGTAAGGTGCTCAAGGGTACAGCAATTCAGGTGAGGTAAGGTGCTCAAGGGTACAGCAATTCAGGTGAGGTACGGTGCTCAAGGGTACAGCAATTCAGGTGAGGCACCAGGTGAGGCACTGTGCTCAAGGGTACAGCAATTCAGGTGAGGTAAGGTGCTCAAGGGTACAGCAATTCCAGGTGAGGTATTCACCGTGCTCAAGGGTACAGCAATTCAGGTGAGGTAAGGTGCTCAAGGGTACAGCAATTCAGGTGAGGTACCGTGCTCAAGGTACAGCAATTCAGGTGAGGTACCGTGCTCAAGGGTACAACAATTCAGGTGAGGTACCGTGCTCAAGGGTACAACAATTCAGGTGAGGTACTGTGCTCAAGGGCACAACAATTCAGGTGAGGTAAGGTGCTCAAGGGTACAGCAATTCAGGTGAGGTAAGGTGCTCAAGGGTACAGCAATTCAGGTGAGGTACCGTGCTCAAGGGTACAGCAATTCAGGTGAGGTACCGTGCTCAAGGTACAGCAATTCAGGTGAGGTAACGTGCTCAAGGTACAGCAATTCAGGTGAGGTACCGTGCTCAAGGGTACAGCAATTCAGGTGAGGTACCGTGCTCAAGGGTACAGCAATTCAGGTGAGGTAAGGTGCTCAAGGGTACAACAATTCAGGTGAGGTAAGGTGCTCAAGGGTACAACAATTCAGGTGAGGTACCGTGCTCAAGGGTACAGCAATTCAGGTGAGGTAAGGTGCTCAAGGGTACAGCAATTCAGGTGAGGTAAGGTGCTCAAGGGTACAGCAATTCAGGTGAGGTAAGGTGCTCAAGGGTACAGCAATTCAGGTGAGGTAAGGTGCTCAAGGGTACAACAATTCAGGTGAGGTAAGGTGCTCAAGGGTACAGCAATTCAGGTGAGGTAAGGTGCTCAAGGGTACAACAATTCAGGTGAGGTAAGGTGCTCAAGGGTACAGCAATTCAGGTGAGGTAAGGTGCTCAAGGGTACAGCAATTCAGGTGAGGTAAGGTGCTCAAGGGTACAGCAATTCAGGTGAGGTACCGTGCTCAAGGTACAGCAATTCAGGTGAGGTACCGTGCTCAAGGGCACAACAATTCAGGTGAGGTACTGTGCTCAAGGGTACAACAATTCAGGTGAGGTAAGGTGCTCAAGGTACAGCAATTCAGGTGAGGTAAGGTGCTCAAGGGTACAGCAATTCAGGTGAGGTAAGGTGCTCAAGGGTACAACAATTCAGGTGTGAGGTACCGTGCTCAAGGGTACACAACAATTCAGGTGAGGTACCGTGCTCAAGGTACAGCAATTCAGGTGAGGTACCGTGCTCAAGGGTACAGCAATTCAGGTGAGGTACCGTGCTCAAGGTACAGCAATTCAGGTGAGGTAAGGTGCTCAAGGGTACAACAATTCAGGTGAGGTAAGGTGCTCAAGGGTACAGCAATTCAGGTGAGGTAAGGTGCTCAAGGGTACAACAATTCAGGTGAGGTAAGGTGCTCAAGGGTACAGAAATTCAGGTGAGGTACCGTGCTCAAGGTACAGCAATTCAGGTGAGGTACCGTGCTCAAGGTACAGCAATTCAGGTGAGGTACCGTGCTCAAGGTACAGCAATTCAGGTGAGGTACCGTGCTCAAGGGTACAACAATTCAGGTGAGGTACCGTGCTCAAGGTACAGCAATTCAGGTGAGGTACCGTGCACAAGGGCACAACAATTCAGGTGAGGTACTGTGCTCAAGGGTACAACAATTCAGGTGAGGTACCGTGCTCAAGGTACAGCAATTCAGGTGAGGTAAGGTGCTCAAGGGTACAACAATTCAGGTGAGGTAAGGTGCTCAAGGGTACAGAAATTCAGGTGAGGTACCGTGCTCAAGGTACAGCAATTCAGGTGAGGTACCGTGCTCAAGGGTACAGCAATTCAGGTGAGGTACCGTGCTCAAGGTACAGCAATTCAGGTGAGGTACCGTGCTCAAGGTACAGCAATTCAGGTGAGGTACCGTGCTCAAGGGCACAACAATTCAGGTGAGGTACTGTGCTCAAGGGTACAACAATTCAGGTGAGGTACCGTGCTCAAGGTACAGCGATTCAGGTGAGGTACCGTGCTCAAGGTACAGCAATTCAGGTGAGGTACCGTGCACAAGGGCACAACAATTCAGGTGAGGTACTGTGCTCAAGGGTACAACAATTCAGGTGAGGTACCGTGCTCAAGGTACAGCAATTCAGGTGAGGTACTGTGCTCAAGGTACAACAATTCAGGTGAGGTACCGTGCTCAAGGTACAGCAATTCAGGTGAGGTACCGTGCTCAAGGTACAGCAATTCAGGTGAGGTACCGTGCTCAAGGGTACAGCAATTCAGGTGAGGTACTGTGCTCAAGGTACAGCAATTCAGGTGAGGTACCGTGCTCAAGGGTACAACAATTCAGGTGAGGTACCGTGCTCAAGGGCACAACAATTCAGGTGAGGTACCGTGCTCAAGGGTACAGCAATTCAGGTGAGGTACCGTGCTCATGGGTACAACAATTCAGGTGAGGTACCGTGCTCAAGGGTACAACAGCAGTCCCCCACCCGGAACTTGAACCCTGAACTTGGATATTACAAACTCCCTTTTTTTTTTTTCTTCACAGACCGGAAGGTCTTGGAATATCTCCAGACACTGTCACCCTATAGTCTGGGAATAGGACTCGATGCATCAGTTGCAGGGAATTTTTTTGTTTCCACCTTAAAATAAGCAATTAGTTCAGATCCAAGAAACCAGAAGTGAGAAATTAATCATACTGTCAATTTATCAATTAGGTACTTATTAACAAATAAAACCAACACACTCTGTACCTCTCCAGGACTAAGGTTAGCTTTTCTTAATGTAGACACTTAAATCCATCGGGTTTCTGGGATGTTGAATGACTTGCCATGTCTTAGTTTTATTGGCCAAGTCCTCTCTAGTTCTAGCTGGCATGATAAAAACACATATTTTATTTATATGAATGATGCTAAACCATTAGAGTCTTTTTTTCACTTGAACCCTATTTGCACATTTTTGACTATGAGGTTTTTTTTTTTTTTTTTTTTTGACCTTTTTCGTTTCTTTAGTGTCTAAGCATGGATTTAGCTCTCGTAACGGCACATTTTCCTGGTTGACCATCGATATGAATGGAATTGAAACTGAAATGTCACAAAGGTTGGTAAAGTATTTTACAACATTTCACAAGAGGATGTTCTGCAGACATTAGAAGAAAAAAAATAAGAGAAAGACAGTTTTCTCACAAAAAGAGACACTTTTTTACTGTTACTTTACATTACATCAGACACATTTCAGTCACACTGCTTTCTGAGTAAACTTTGTTTGTCATGGAGCCTCGGAGCTCTTCTTTTTTATGATGCTGGTGGTCAAAAAATTTAAAAAAAGGTGTTATTGCCATCCCAATTGATTTGTTACTTTCATGACTTGGTGGCATGATTCCACATCACTTCGGCCACTGAGTCAGATTTAGCCATTTTTGTGTGTAAAAGTCATTGTTTCAGATCCGTGACTTGTATAATCTCCTTATTCCGAAGGCAAAAAAACATGAAAAACACATCAACAACGAACCCAAAAAAAAGTTATTTGATGTACTACTTAGTATTTATAGCGTATATCTGGGCCTGTAAACTGGTGCGGGTGCTCAGAATGTACAGCGCTTGTTGGAATTGAAAAGGCTACACCACTATTCTGTAAATAACCAAGCAGGACAGGCCCCAGGTGAGTACCTATTCCAGATGTCCTGAAAGAATCCGCCCCAGACCTGTGAGTGAGTCACATGCTAATTACCTCTGCTCTCACACCTACACCCACCCCCACCCCCGTCCTGAGTCCTGCGTCCAGGTGGTCATTCGCCGATATGTGAATATGAACGTAAATGTGAGGACAATATGAGCGCGCCACAATATTGTGACACGCTCAATGTGATGGGCTTTTGGCTAAGCCTGCAAATGAAAGAAAGCAGCAGTTTCATTACTGCCATTACTGCTGCAGATCTCTAATCTGCAGGTATAATAGGAAAATTAAAGCAAATAGGAATAGAATAGAAAACCCTCCAGTAAAGCTAATTATATTCGGTGCCCCTTTTTCATTTGCTCTGAAGCTTTGTTCATGGGTGGGGTTGGGGAGTCTTCTAGGGAATAACAACATAAATATGAACAAATATCTTCATAACATCACATGGCTAACATGTGTCCTTCCTCTAGCACACTTTATCTGCTCTCTAACAGGCTTTTTCCAGGGTGAATGCAAGAGATGACACAAGCGCTATTGCTCGGTGCAAACTTTTTTGCATCAGGTATGGCCTGAGATACAGCACCCAGAGTCCCGAATCACTAAATAACCCACCTGTTTACAATTCATTAGTCAAAGCAAAGGCTAAACCGCATTGCGCGGGTAATTAATCCGCTCTGCTCCTAGTTTTATTTACCCACTGGAATGTTCCCAGAGAAAGTTCCGGAGCTCTCTGTCAGTGACAGAGGTTCTCTCGGTGGCTGTGATGTCCCGTGTCCTGCGGTGATGAAAGCCTTTTCGGCGACGGCCTCTCACCTTTTCCCACGTGCAGCGAATCTCCCACAGCAGATCGCTGGAGGTGGTGTTTCTGCACCTGACCCCTGCTGGAGGCTGCCCAAGCCCCTCATCATTAGTGCGGTGCAGTCCTCTACAAGGCCAGGGTCTGTCCCTCTCCACTGCCCTCCTCTCTGCTCAGTGATCCCTGCTGTTGTGTTCCCTCACTTTTTATTGTTTTTGTGGATGCCCTGGATGTTAGTCTGTTCATCTGAAGAGGAAGAATCAGCGGTGCAAGTGATAAGCTGCTTAAAACACTGTGTTGTTGTTGTTGTTGTTGTTGTTGTTGTTGTTGTTGTTGTTGTTGTTGTTGTTGTTATTCTTACTATTATTATTATCATTATTATTATTATTATTATTAGTAGTAGTAGTAGTAGTAGTAGTAGTAGTAGTAATAGTGTAAAGTGTTTGGTGGTCTAAGCTTTGAGAGAACCAGCACTAAGGCAAACAGCTACTTAGCTATATAAGCAATTAATTTGTGAAAGCAAAAGCCCACACACAAACACAGACACAGACACAGACACACACACACACACACACACGCACGCACGCACGCACGCACACACACACACACACACACACACACACACACTCTCCACACAAACTCTTTTAGAGTTTCACTGTGTAAACTCTCAAAACATAACTTCCAGCAGTCCTCATTCCCCAACTTTTCAAAGATTAAAGGCACAAATTGTTTACTGAAAGCACGGCGGGCTTAGCTGCCAGTGTCTGCCCAGGGTTGAGTAACGGCAGCTCTCGAGATTCATCATTCCGTTCCGTATGGGGCGGGCATGCTCCTCTGTGAGGTTGGGCTGGAATCAGGACTGGGATCCTGGAAAGACAGATGATCACAGGAACAGAGAGGGGGTAAATCAGCCAAAATGCATCTGCATCAGAACAAAGTCATCCCAAACACGTCCGTCCGCGGCTCAGCTTGAAGGGTAATCAAAAGAAAACAAACCAACTAAATCAGCATCTAACTGAATCACTGCCATACCAATGAATGCGAGGGTGATTGAAGCACCATTTCACTCCATGAGCCATACTGAGCGACTCCATTTTGTGCTGGGGATTGGTTACGGCGTGAAAAGTGTTCTGCGATTCTGCTTTAAACTGCTGCAGAATTGTATTCCATGATTTCAATGCTTTGCGGGAGACCTCTGTGGCACTGTGTCAGAAATCAGTTTCCACAGTAGACATAATGTTCAGAATCACTTCTAAATCATGAGTATTGTTTTAATCCTTTTTGTACTTTTAACCTTGGAAACTAGAATATCTGCATGCATTTTGTTTTTTTCATTTCAGCACTTTTACAAGTTCAGCCAATAAGTTGTCGAGAGATAGTTCACCTTAACAATGAAGGTCACTCATTCGCTAACCTCAGGAAACGTCCACTGACTCACCTCACCAAAGGAAGGCCCATGCGGCCTGATTTCAAAAAGCAAAAAGTAATGGAAAGGTAAAAAAGATTCAAGGGTCAAAATAGAGCATATTCATTTGCATAATTGCCACCATGTTTTTCATTTTTTTTTTTGTTTTTTTTGTGGTTTTTTTCTGGGTTGTTTTGTCAAAGCTCCAACATCACATCATCTATGATTTCCAAAAAAAAAAAAAAAATGCATTTATTATTTAATATGATAGTAGTAATGTGTCATGATGCAATAACTTTCAACTTTCAAAATTGAATCAGATCATTTGGAGGTGTAACTAAAACCCCATGTATAAATGCATAATGCATGATTATCTAATTTACATCAGAAACGTGAACGTGTATGTGATTCTGAAGTGGGTAACCTTGTTTTTAGGGTGAACAGTCCCTTTAAGCCCTTGCTATCCCTGTAATTGGCTGTGCAGCAGAAAGAACCACGGTGCTCAATACAAATACATATATACATGCAAGGTACTGAGGCAGAAAATGAAGTTGCAGCATACAGTCTTCATCATAAACAGTTTATTATTGTCATTATTCTTTTTATTTGGCAGCCATTCAGAATCCATCAAACATAGTCCTGCATTGAGAATGTGACTCAAAGCTAACCCAGGCGGCCTGTTTTACCACACTAAGGCATAAACCCATCTCTCATTGATGTCTCTTATCAGGGTAGTCACTATTGTGGAAACCTAGATTTGAGTTCCAATATGCCTTGTGATTCTGTGCCTTAGGATGTTTAGATTTCCGGGGCACAGGGAGAGGTGGTGTGAACGTTCTTCTATGTCAATGAGGGCCGAGGCCTTGAACCAGGCTCAGAGCGATTGCAATGTGCAGGACCCCTCCATGGTTCGTTATGTCTTCAGTGTCAGGCCTGTTCATTTGCCCTCATGTCAGCGCCCTCCTCCATCTGTAAACACGTGGTCAATAACGCCCATTTATGCAGATGTCTTTGTGTAAACCGTAGACTCCTCATCTCTCTCCAGGTATAAATGTATCTCCAGGGGGCGCCCCTGGCAGAGCTGTGGTGTGCAGCTTTGTGTGCTTTAGCTCTCCATGCTGCACTTATTCTGCAGTGAACACAATTCACAGGGAAGCATTGACTCATGGAAACAATTACACAATTCATTATTCAGGCTTGTATTGCTCCATGACTTTCTGTGGAGAAACATTATTTTCTTTTTGGATCTTTTGTCCCTTAGATGTCAGGGCAACGTAAGAGAGCGATGACCAACCAGTCTAAAGTGTCTTGTGCATTTTTAGCGCCGGCCGTGACCTGTTCAGCTGAATCCTCATGCTGCCACTTCAGAACGTAGCACCCTGCTCACATTTGGAAAAGTTTTGGGGCGCAATCCTTTCAGATATTAGAGCGGCAGACATAGGAATCGAGTGGAGCTAGCTCAAGGCCCAGTGGATCAGCCGTGTGTGAAATATAGTTTTCTTTGTCACAATGAAACATCTAAAGCTACCATAATCGGTTTACATAAAAAAGAAAAGGGCTGGCTGAGTAAAAGCAATAACTTGCAGAGTAAACAACGTGCTATGTCCAAACATGGCAAAAACCTAAGGAGCTGAAGTAGAATCCAATTCCTGCTTATGTATTCCAGTCCACAACACACCTGAATTTTCCCTGTAATTTCTTATAGCAAGGAAATATCAAATTCAGCTTTGCAGCACCTTTGTTTGAGTTAAAATAGCTTTCACTTTTTCCCATTTTATAAAGACCGGGTCTGCATGAAAATACTATACTTACTGTTTCATAAAAACACATGCTGTATATAGCAGAAGAAGGCTTGGATAAAGTACTGTCAATCACGTTCACCTGCAATATGCATTAGAGTGTCATTCACATGCGCTCATGTAAGGCATGACAGGATAGCCTCGAGCTAGGATCAAACTGTCACGGCTCTAACATGTATCCTGGGAAGTCATTATTCCACAAGCATGTGTTTTTGTTTTCGTGCATCTGAATAAATCTGAAGGCCAGTGCCGGTAGAAAAACATTTCCGTCAGCATTTGATCATTATAAGTGAACACAAAATTTATCAGGAGCTTTGGAGCCCCTTCTCCCATGGACCACGTGCAGATCCTGGAACATCCATCTTGGAAGCGCGGTAATTCCCATGGCAGATTTACGGCAGCATACAAAAACACTCCTGCAGCCACTAAGGTGGAGGAAGATGTTTATTTTTTATTTATTATTTTTTTCCCAAAGAATGCATTTATGAACATAGACAAATGAATTTATAATAATGGGCATGGATGTGTTTTTTTAAGTACAGAAAGCTTGCAATAAATCTGGTGATACAAAAACAATATAGCAGTGACTAAGGTGGGGGAGGTTGTTTTTTTTTTTTTTTTGATTTGTTGATTTGTTTCACAAAGATATTCACAATAATGGGCATGAATAAATTTTTTTACAGAAAGCGTATTCATACCCATTTCTGCAATATCCCTTGTACAATTGCATATTTTTAAATGTTCAAATACGATTTCACATTATCAACTTCATTAATCAAGATCGCTCACCGAAAACCTCAAGTGTCTTGCTTGCACTTCAGGCTAGTAAAAGTAGATAGCTATGTAAAATAGGTATGCATTCGTATAAACATATATAGTCTTTACAAGCCTCATACGGTCAGACTTCAAGAGATCTCAGTACAGACTCACATTATCATCTTGTTGGGATGTCCATGTCAAAGATATGCCAACTTTGACATTGGCCAGCTTCCAGAGACATGCCAGCTTTGATATTGACCAGCTTTGTGCGGACAAGTCATGGAATAGTGATGCAATCAACCCACATCTGCTTTCAGTTTATGTCTGAATTACCACCTTCACCTTTGACAAACCATCATCGTGTCAATGCAGTCGGTTAGAAACATCTACGAAAGTCACATGTGAAATGTTAATAGTAAGGTGTAAACTGCACACACAAGGGAAAGCCATGACGGGCCTATACACCCAGGAACCCCTTTCATTATTCTACTCACAGCTTCATCTGCAGTAGTTTTTGTACACACTCCAGATTCCCCTAGTTTTTTTTTTTTTTTCATGAAACCAAAAAATAAATTCCTGCACGTGTGTGTTCCTCCCAGGGAAATGTAGACATTTTTGAGAGGAATGAAAGCTCTAAGGGAGAGAGGACGTGACCATTTGTATCACAGATCTGGGGAAGAGTTCAGGAACGTACCCGAGGAATCCCATTAGACATTTTTTTTTTACTCTTCTCATCTGATATTGCTGAGCAAAATTTCCCTGCATTCATCTTGTTTCTTTTCCCATTACAAATACTCACACAACATGATAATTACCTTCTGAGGGAGCCCACAGCTCTCACTATGAATAGGGAATGAAATTAAAAAAAAAAAAAAAATGTAAGAGTTTTGAAATCACCATGCATTATTGTATTGCTCTCTTCATTTAAAAAAAAAAATAAATAATGTGCCACTAATTACTCCCAGTGATGCCGTGATGCCCACACTTCTGTGTGATAGCTGTAGATTAACTGAGATCTGTTCCACAACTTGAACATTTTGTGTTGATAAGGATGTCCCATCGTCCTCCTCTGATGCAGAGCCCAGCCGCGGCAGGCAGTGGTTAAACGCATGGTGCCTGGATGTGCACAGAGTCTCATACCCAGTTTGCGCACACAGCCAGAGTGACTCTCTCTATTTCCCCAGCTGTCTCTGACCTTCAGTCATTGTAAAAAACATTTTTAAAAAAAAATAAAAATTGGCCTGCATACAGGAAGTAAAAACAAGTCATGAAACATTAAATATCTGAAGGAAAACCATGTTAACGGCATCTGCCAAATAAAGGAGTAATAAGAGTGAAGATGGGGGGAAACCGGGGTGAGTAATGATGCCGGCTCCTGACATTGACATATTGCTCCACAGGTAGGCTGCAGCTCACGCCGAATTGAAAAGTCAAACTCGGAGTACCATTATTGAGTACAATTAAGACCGGCGGCCGAAAAGGCTCCCTGAAAATAGTTCCATCAATTGATCTGTAATGCGGGAAGAGGGGGGTGGGTGCGGGGGGAGCGTAGAGGACGCGGCGCATTTTTACCTCATCAGTTCACATGCCACAGTCCGCGTCTCTGTGATGAGGACGCAGCAACCTGTCCCAAAATAATGTCATAAACAGCCCCATCGCTCCCCACCTTGAACCGGATCATTCCTTATGTCGACATCAAAGGCGGCGTAACGTGATTACGTGCATAATCTCATCTCTGCGACTGGGTACAGTAACCTCATAGCAAGGTTATTATTTATGCATTTATTTATTTACTTATTTACTCAGTTATTTTAAGGTGACATATTACAGATATGGGTATGTAAATAATTCAGTGTATGAATCCGGATAATGGACTGGGCTATCTTGAACTGTCATATTGGAGGGTACATGGAGGGAACCAAATAATAACTTAAAATTCAGATGTGTAAAATCTCAAAATAAACATGTGGTGCGATGTAGATCATGAGTCATGTAACCATTTAATAATGAGTAGCTTTTAGCAACATTTTTCTGGCTTGTTCCAATGTTGAGGATTAGGACTTTGGGATTAAAACCACAGAGATAAAATGGGTTTAAATCTGAGGGAAAATGTGCTGTTCTTGAACACCACCTGTGCATTTTAAACAAGGTAGGTAGTTAATCATTATAATCCACTTAAAGTATTGCCGGGTATGTTTTTACAAAATGGCCTCAGATGAGTCTAAGTCAATGTTGAAATGGTCCGGCAAAGGTTATAGAAATAGTTACCCATTCATGGCACAGAAAAGACAAGAGGAATTTAAAAAAAAAAAAAAAAAAATTTAAAAATGGTTTAATGCTAGTTGTTGTTACAGATTATTACAAACTGCTCAACACAAGAAAGGCATGCGTCAGTAGACTGCAGCAGTCTGACACAATACAAGATCGTAGTGGAGCAATTTCTGAGAAAGATAGAATACATGTGGAGAATGAATTCAACTGAAATTGAAATGACGAATTGAATAAAGTATTATGGTTATTGAATAACTCACCATTTTATATTACAAAGCATGGCAAAGGTTCCACACTGACACTGAAAATAGAAAAGCCTGGAAGAAGGCCTTATGCATTGAAGTTGGATTTTGACTGGATCAAAATCCACTCAGCTCCACTAAATTTGAATCCAAATGTTTCCTCCAAATGATAACTTGCAATAAATCTGCTCAATGTTCAGTAGGATTTTGCACTTAGAGGTGTAAGTGAAGGGGTTCTATTGATTAGTGAGATAATTCTGTGAAGTTGGCAGTTGTCGAGAAAGCTATCTGGGTGATTTTCCTGCAACTCTTACAGAGTGATTAAATCCACTCTCAGCTCCCAGTGGGAACAAAAATAGTTGTGAATATATTGCAGAGAATAGGATTAGCCAGTCTGTACCTGTCTGTTTAAAATGAAAACATAATAAAATGTAATACAAAAACAATAATAATATTTTTAATACTTTTACAATTGTTTGCCAATTGATGCATTTTATCTTGATGTCTTGTTGAAGATACAGTGCTTCATGAAAATTAATACACTGGAACTGCATATGATGAATTAATATGCAGCCCCCTTCATAAACTTTTCACAAAGCTAACACCAGCATGATGATGGAAAAATAAATTATTATGTAATCTGATGAAAGGGAGCGCTTTTCGTTTTTTCTTATGGCAATTGATAATCTACAGGGATCAGCCTGTAGGCTAGTGGCTAAGGTACATGACTGGGACCTCTGAGGTTGGCGACCCAAGCCCCAGTCCAGCCACAGCAAGAACATCGCTGCAGCTGGCCCCTTAAGCAAGGCTCCCAGCCCCACCTTGCTCCCGTGGGGGGGGGGGGGGTGGATGGCCCTTGGTTAGCCTAATCAACTGTATGTCGCTTTGGATAGGAGCCTCACCTAAATTACTTTAATGTAATCTTAGACTGATTGATTAGTGTCTTTTGATCAGAGTCTAGAATTAAGTTTGTGTAAAACATTGTGTGCTTTCCTAAAACAGTTTTCTGTTTTTTTTTTTTTTTTTTTGTTTTAATGCCAGAGGGGATGTTTTAATAACCTCCCTTTGCATTTTTAAAAGACCTCCACCTTTCATAAAGAGCCAGATTAATGCAAATATGCAATGAGATTAATCACAATATAAATCCAGGGATTTGGCATTAGCTGGATATTTAGCTTGGAGCTGTGAAGCTGATGGTTTATTTATGAACCTAAAATAAGCATTGCCAGGGAGCTTGAATGATATGATCAGATTAAGCCTCTTGCTAATGCTTAAGATTCACGCTAATACAGTATTCATACTGAAGTCCCCTTGTTTCGCTCTCTCCCGTTTCTCTACTTGCCGAAATTTGCTGAATGCTGGCAGCTGGCAGTCGGAGAAATAAGATGTCATTAGTGAAACAAAAAATGGATCGGATTGTTCTTTCCATGTTACACATTTTTTTTTCCTTAAATACAAGGGATTAAATTAAGCAGTTTTACCTTTCTTGGTCTTTAAATCAAATGATTTACCTCAGATCAACAAATGCTACCCGCCAACCCACTAATGAGTTCAGCTACCTTTTTTTTGTGATTTTATTCTCTTCTAACTTATCTTTAATTATTTGAAAGTAACTATTTTTCTTTAATTAACACCAGTTCTTTAACCAGCACTCACTCGTTGTTCTCCTAGCATGTTTGCATACATGAATACATTGCTGCTGAAATGACGCCAACTTCAAACTTTGCTGTGTGGTCGTCATGTTTGTCGTACCATTGTACAAGCCCAAAACATTTATGTTCTTGAGATATCTCGCTCTCATTTGTTTAATTTAAAAAGATTCATATTTTCATTTTACCTTATCGCAGAGAGTGTTAATGTGGACAATTAATGTGCTTAACTGCATGTTTGCGTTGGTGGAAGATGTGCTGTTAGAGTGTTTGATCATTTTCTGCATATTTATCATTTTTATTCAAACACAGATCCGTGTTCATTAGCTGCAATCATTTCTGTAACAGGGTCTTTCACTGCAACGACCTCAGACCTAATGGTGTTTAATAACCTGTGCCAATGAATAATGAACGGTTAAATATACCATCCTGAAAGGTTCTTTACATAATACTAATAGAATGTCAGCTGTAGGTGTAAGAGCTCTTATTAGAGTTGAAGCAGAGATGATGGTGCGTTCAATTCTTTGGATTTTTGTCCTAAATTACACAGTTACGACAGATCCTCCATTGTAGCTGAAATGTGAAAATGAATGTGCCATGATTTGATGACCATTAGAAATAATGTGCTTTCTAATAAAACAGCATTTGGCATGAAATATTAACAATGTTGTTAAAAGTAAATTTTTGTAGTGCTGGGCACATTTTCTTTTAAATACTATAGATCCTTTAAAACATTACTGAAGTGTTTTTTTTTTAATTATTTTATTTTATTGATTTATCACAGCGAAAAATAGTCTGACAAATGTATCTTTACAACAGCAGACAAAATGTCCCAATTCACTGATAATAAACACACACACACGAAAAAACAAAAGCTGAATGCATGAACAGCAACAAGGTTAGGCATTACCACATACCACTATTGTTGTTATTATTATTATTAGCAGTAGTAGTATGATTATTACAATACGTTCCCCTCACTCCATCAGTGTCAAGTATGACAGAATCATAAGAGTTTCACAACAATTTTTTTGGGTGTGTTTCTTTTTTCACTTCAGAATTATGTGTTTTCAGTAAAAACTCAATCCACATTTGTCCTTCACTTTCACAATAAAAACAAAGTGTTTTATCCATTTCCTCAACAAGAACAGTTTTGGCGATTTCTTTTTCACAATTGTCAAATTTCACCAAACTGTGTCCATTCAGATATTGGTGAAAAGTTGAACTGAATTGTGTGCCAGACTTAAGGACGGACATTGAATGAATCTTGGCCTTGATGTCTTTCTTCTGGTTGACAGAGGCTTTGATAAGCGTGTGATAAAAACGTGTATCTGAGTGTTAAAAAGTTGTCTTGTGTGTCTCTGAGCATTGCTTAGCATACAGGTGCTGAGCATAGCTTAGCTTTGCAGCTGAACAGCTCACATAGCAAACTGCTATGTGGAGCCGATCTTTGCCCTGGCATAGAGTTCTGGCATCCGCCTCAAATGTGGGTTTTAAAATATTTATATTGAATATTTAGCAAATATTCAATATAAATATTCAATATGAGACTGCCTTATTTTCACTGTGCCTTAAGTTTGGGCTTTGAAATGAAGCCCTCGGTGATTAAAAGTTTTACAGTAGTTCTCTGGAAGGTAACAGTCACGTCCTGGTGACTTTTTTTAATGGAGTCAGTTTAGTTCAGTTTAATGGAGTCATATTTATGAAGGCGGAAATGCAAGCATGACCTCAGTTCACATTGCAAATATTTGAAAACAAAGTTTGAACAGTAAAAAAAAAAAGAGAATTCATAACATCAATTTGTCTGTCGGGAAAACAAAAAAAAAAACAAATCAATTGCAAAATGGACTTCTTCTCAGTTTCTCCCTTCATTTCAGTACATCTGTGGAGCTGAGGAGGAAAAGGTTATCCCAACAGGCCACCGTCTCTCCTGGATCTGCACACAAAATCAATGCTGATGCGTATGTTTCTGTGCCATCTCACTCGCCAACAGATCTTTCCAGCTGATTTTCTGCAAGAAGCTGCCCATCTTTGTGACTTTTATTTATTTATTTATTACATGCATTTATTTATTAATTTAACTCCAAACCTCCAGAACGAGCTCACTCCCTGGGAGTGACAGTGATGTGTTTCTCAGACAGCCTCATTATTGCTGCCATATCCTGGCCCAGCTCCCTGTTCCCCCTGGCACAGGGAGAGAGCCTTCTTCACCTGGGCAGAGACACAGAAGTGCTTAGAATTTCATTACAGCAACAGCACTGCAAGCAGACATTCTGCAGCAGGTTCCTGAGGATGGAATGCTTGCTGTGTTTGTGCTCCAGAGGATGGAACACTAGATTTGCATGTTTCTGTTCCTGGGGATGGAACACTGGCTGCACTTTGTTCCTGAGGATGGAACACTAGCCATGTTTGTGTGCTTATGTTCCTGAGGACGGAAGACTGGCTGTGTTTGTGTTCCTGAAGACATAATTCCTGCTATGTTTCTGTTCCTGAGGATGGAACGCTGGCTGTTTTCTGTGCTCCTGAGGACAGAATACTGACTGTGTTTGTGTACTTGTGTTTCTGATGACTGATCAATAGCTGTGTTTGCATTCCTGATGAAAGTGTCCTGAGTGGCTGTGTTTGTGTTCCTGTGGACAGTGGTGTGCTGGCTATGTTTGTGTCCCTAAGGATGGTACATTAGATATGTTTGTGTGTTTCTTTTCCAAAGGACGGAACACTGGCTGTGATTGTGTGTTTGTGTTGCTGAGGTCAAAATGTTGGCTGTGTTTGTGTATCTGAGACTGGAATTGTGACTGTGCTTGCATAGTTGCATAGCAAATATGGACCTTGAGTTAGCAGTATTCACAATCACATGTGAAACAAGACCAGTCGCCAATACCAGTTAACAAGCTACTTATGCAAGATGGTTGCTTGACCTTATATTCAATATATGCGTTTTAAAACCATTTCCAGCACGACGTATAGACAGTACAGGAGAGTGCATGAGCGTTCACATGTCTATGAAAACAAGTAAAGCCAGTAATCACAGGATAACATGCCTGGAACAGAAGTCCATATTTTGCATAATCTCTGCTCTTAGTTATTTTATAAGCCCAGTCATGTCTGTGATCTGACAGTTTAGTTGTCATCTACGAGCACACACACACACACACACACACACACACACACACACACACACACACACACACACACACACACACACACACACACACACACACACACACACACACACATATATATATATAAAAATCAGCTGAAAACTGTTCTAATTTCCTTAAATGAAAGGTCAAACCAGAGTCTGATCATGGAGAGCATTGCCATTGGTTGATAAGGCTAATTAGTTGTTGGGATATGCACCAATCCCTCAGTAGCACATCCCAGGCCAAACGTATTCCTTTCATTTGAGGTGAAGTGAAGCAGAGTTTAAAAGCAGTGACCAACTTGCTCTTTTTCCGCTCTTTGTTTCTCCAGCTCTGTATTCTCCATGGCCTTTTTGCGAGATGTAACCTCCCCCTTTCTCCCTCTTTCCCCTCTTGGTAGTTGGTAGTCCGCCCCGCTTGCAATAGTGCGGTAGAAAAATCAGACAGTCTTGGCAAATTACAGCCATGAGGTGAGCTGTGGAAATTAAAAGTAGCTGAAGCTGTCTTTGGGGTTCCATTAACCACTGACCACATCTATTAAGTGACCCTCTAACATCTCTTTAGAAAGCTGCACAGAGACAGAAAATGAGTCCTCATTAGTCCAACCAGACTTTCCATGCTGCTGTCAGTGTATAATCAGAATTAAAGTGGTTCCACAAAATGTAGAGCTTTCATAAAATATATATATATGTGTGTGTGTGTGTGTGTGTGTGTGTGTGTGTGTGTGTGTGTGTGTGTGTGTGTGTGTGTGTGTGTGTGTGTGTGTGTGTGTGTGTGTGTGTGTGCATTTTTGACAATTTTCTGTCTCTTCACAATATCCACAAATGTTGATAGATTATGTTTCCTATGATAAGAGGTGGATTTTCTGGACATTATTTATGCACCTGTGCAACTAAATTAGTAATAATAAAATGCCCAGGGTAACATTTGTGTACCTCTGTTTTAACCTAGCTCTGTTCTTCAGCATCAAAATGTACCGACTGTCTCAGAATTCAGTAAATTACAGCTATCACATCTGAACAATGGGGTAGATGCACACACACAGGTACATTTATGCACACTCTCTGCTTTTTCCCTCTTACGAGGTTAAGGTTATACATGGATAATGGCTTTGATTCCTCCAGATTTACCAAACCATAAACACTGTACTCTTAAGCTATGAAATGTGCAGCTTGGCTAAGTGAATTTGATTCTGTAAATAACTGGGAATGAATTAGTTAAATAAGGTTTAAATATAGGCATAGAAAAGGTACTGGAGGTCACAGTCACAAAACTGAATGTCAACATCAGACCTATCTCGTTCTGGATAATATCTTTTAATGACTTATTATGCCAATTAATTCCTGCATTACTGACTGCAACAAAACAATTCAAAGTAATTCAAGCTTGTAAGAGACAACAGAAAGTCATCCTTTCTTGCCCCTTTTATTTTCCTAAAGAATGTCTCATTACAGAATGAGATCTAATGATTACCAAAGAACTTCTGCTCCTGTACTGCATCACAGGCAACTGTCATTGGCCTTAACTGGAGTGTAACTGCACCGCACACAGAGGAGATTTTCTTTAAACCAATTAATTATTAATTTCAGTGTTTCTATAAAGCACCTCAGTGCATAAAGTTTATTTGAGTGCTACTCAAATCCATGGAAAGTGTGAAATGATAGTTTCATGAAAGTTATTATCTATGCGCTCCTCAGAAAGTGTGAAAAAGTTGCAAGACAATTGAGGATTAAATTTGAGAGAATTGAATTGAAACCTGCTGTTCACTCTGAGTCATATATCTTTTGGGGTATGTGGAGGCAAATTGGGCTGAAAATGTATCGGTCTCTTTCTGAGGGGATAGGTAACTCCCCCACACTATCTCCCCAACGTTCTCACGAGCATCGGGCTTGTGGCATAGCTCTAAGTCTTGTGATTGATGCTCAGCAGACCAGCAGCTGAAATCTGGGTTTCCCCTCATTAAATCCACCATTCTAGGAGCTCCCGAGTGGTGAACCCCGCTAAGCCACAGGTGTATAATGAGGTTATGTGTGTTATTATGGGGCGTCTTAGCCCTGTTCTAGATAAGTGGCAACGTCTTCAGGTTTTTGTGCTTTCCTCTCAGTCACGTGGTTACATGTGCATGCATGGAGATCATCGTACTCCGTTCAGTAACCCAGTTACAACAACATGTATTTCAGAGGTTTAGGTGAAATAATGATGTGGGCTGCCAGGCTGCTAGGTGCCCATCTCCCAACAAAACCACCAGGCCCATCTCCAGGGGAGGGTCCTAGAGACCCTAGTCTGGGCAGGGTAAACAGGCTGGTTTTTGGGGTTTACCGTAATAGATGTTTGTATGGATCATGCTGGGTGCACATCCCAGACCTGTCATAGCTCTAAGGAGCTCATAAGCCTCTCCACACAACACAATGAGTACATGATTGAAGAAGGGAAAAAGCAGGCTGGGGGAAACGTGATGGGAGGGCACAGAACTTCACTGTCTGTGACAGCAGGTCTTACCCGTTGCCTTAAAAACACAGGGTATCCAAACTGCTATTCTGATAGTTATATGACCAAAAAAACATATAAAACATGGTCATTTTATCTGGATTTTTTTTTTCTTTTTGCAAGGGAGGCCATGTTTTACAGCCAGGTGAGCCATCCCAGAGCCAAGAAAAAAATAAAATAAAAACACCCTCATGATGTTTTTCAGTGACAAAGGATTAAATGTAATAAGTTCAGAGCCAGACAAGTCAAAGATATTCAATACACAATCAGAAACAGGATCTACCCCTACTTCTGCCCTTTCCACAACAAGCTGTTTTCTCATTAAGAATTCAACCTCGATATTTAACACACGTTTGAACTTAATTACAATGTTTTTATCACCTGGTCCACAGCAGGCAATTGAATAAGATATGGAATTGATTAATTTCTCCCGTTTAATTGTTTTCCCACTTAAATAAAATGCCTGGTTACCTTTAGAACCTCGCCTATGTCTGCCTTATATGGATTCCTGCTGCAAAGCCGATAAGAGTCCGCTCAAGTTCTGAACAACTTCTAAAACTCGCATCGCTGATAACTCGAGGTTTACTTGCAGAAATTAAATATTCTGAAAATACAGTTGGATAAAGTTTATTATCACAATATTGCAACACTCACGACGCATAGACAAAGATTACAATAACTACAGCATTTAGATATTTCAGTTAGTGTTTGCTATGGATGATGGTCTTGAAAATACAATGGCACATGCGTTTCACTGAAAAATCTATACATTAACAATATCTCAAAGCTTATTTTTTTCCTTTAATGGCAAGCTTTAACATATTCATGTGTCATTACTTATAGTGCTATTGCATTTTATAGTTTTACCTATGCATGTACTATTCAAAATCAGTGCCATATGCTGTATGAACTGAGCTTAACGGGGCTCCTGTCTGTGTGAGATAGAGACCTGGCATTGTGTCCTTGGTGTCTGGACCCTGTGTTGGATGGCTGCAGTGTCTTCAGGAGGTCTGTGTGTTTCAGCTCGTAAATAATTAATTGAAATCAATGACTCTCTAAACAGGGCACACATCTGGTTTCATCAAGGACTAAATTGGCCGCCGATTGAAACAAATCCAGGAAAACCTGCACACACTGATGTATAATCAGATTTCTTTTTTCTTTTTTAATCAGCGTTGATCAATCCAATATACCTTACTGAACAATGCAAAATTATCTCTGTGTGATGAGGAGAGTGACCCAGCATTAGTAAAAGAAGAAAGGAAAGTTTAATAACACTGGTTCCTGCCAGCTGCGGGAGCAGAAGTGTGTTACGAAACGTCCCGGATATGAGAGGTACTTCCATTTTCTGCGGTTAACAAGCAGCATTTACATGAGTTCACACTAGAGGGTGAGGCTCTGGCCCTCGTCTGATTAAACCAGAAACACTACAGTAACAAGACATCTACAGATCCCAGCAGACATTAGGCCACCGTCCCTGGCAAATATAAGAAGTATCTGTACTTTTTCAGACAAGAGTCTCATGTCTTTTGCATATTAAATGTTAAGTTCTCAGACATCTGTGTTTCATTTACTTTGCGCTGTTCCCTGCTTGTTAGCACTTGGCTGGTTCCATTCCTTGACTGTTACCACTTAGCTGGCCCTGTTCCTTGACTGTTAGCACTTAGATGGTCTGTTCCCTGCCTGTTTGCACTTAGATGGTCCCGCTCCCTGTCTTTTAGCACTTAACCGACACTGTTAGTTATTGCTATGGGTGTTTCATTTTCATTACAGTTGATGAAAGTGTTCTATTGTCTCCATGGAGCAGTTGCCTTTCGCAGGCTCTTGAGGTGGAAACCATTCACGACCCAGTCTCTTTCCACTGTCCAGATGCAGCACCAGTCAATTATTGCCTATACTTCAACATACATGCAGTTCACTAGTCTTGCAGGGTACCTGGCTTGCCACATGTGAGATTGCTTAACAGAGATAAAACTGAGGTTTTTAGGTGGCTTAACCCTACATCATCTCCCAGTTGGCAGCCTCACATATGTTTACCTCCAGCCAAGGTTGGTAATGGTGAGGTTAAGGCTTAAAAACCCAGCTAAGGGCCCTACATCTGTGCCACACCAGGCATCTTCACTCCTAGAGTCACCAAATGGCATCAGTATATACCAATACGACTTTATCTATATTATATAGCAACGTATTGAACAAGCAGGCTGTGACGCTGCCTGGGAGGCTAATATTAGCTAGCGGACTGGCAGCCAGGCCGGCACTTAATACCCATTTATCCAGAGTCATCGGTAACGCCGGTCCACATCACCGTGAGCACTTCACTCCCCACAGCTCCCAAAGCCATCGGCCTGATTAAGGGGATTCTGCTCTGCCCGTTCTGGACCTTCCTACTGCAATAACAATGCATTATGATAATACTGTGATAGCAAATCAGGAACCCCCTGTCAACTTGGCTGGAGGTATTTTCTCTTCAGAAATGCAAGCTGTCTCTGCATTCATCCAACGCTCCACCTGAAACCAGGCCAGGCTGGTTTTGACAGTGTTTCTGCGTGACCAGTTCAGCGATGCAATAAGTGGCATTGGCAATAGGACTACTGTCGCGGGTACAGCAGCTGGGGCTGAGACAGATATTTCTTTACAAATTACATAATCACCCTGGATTGATTTTTACTCATTAAACATGATGTGCTTCTTAATTGCATTGTTATATTTATCATTGTGCAAAGAAGTTCAACCGGTCAATTTATTTCAATTGTGTGATAAAACTATCTCCGATGCCACAGATATAGAATATGCCTGTCACCAATGGACTTCACATTTAATATTCACCTCCAGTATGATCAGTCAGGTTTCCTGCACTGAGCCGTTGTTTCCCACTGTAAAATCTAATTCATCAAAAGATACGAGCACACTGAGAACAGATGCTAAAAATAACAACCGTCTCCATGAAAGAGGCATTTGCACGTTATTTCTCTCTCACATCTGAATGTTAAATCTCATGTATGTTAAACTCATCATTTCACAGGTATTTCATTTTTCTATGTTTGCAAACAAATCGAAAATCAAGAACATGATGGGGAAAAAAATTAAGAGTGGTGCCTTTTTTACTCTCTCTCTCTCACTCTGTCAAGTTATCTCTCTTGTTCCCTCTCTTGCTCTCTCTCTCTCTCTTTCTCTCTTTCTCTAGCAGGGAATAACAGGCAGTCTGCATTATAAAAGCCTGCTTGCTGCCGGGGAGCCTCCCACAGGCCAGATTATGGGAATTGACCTGGATGCATGAGCAGTCTGATGTATCTGGAGAGCGAGAGTGCACCTCCAGGCCAAACGGCTGCTCCACTCCACTCTGCATGTCCACCAGGACCGAACCGAGGGACAGGGAGAAGGGAAGCCACGCTCTGCCAATCCCGCTCGCTCTGCACAAGGACAGGGCAGAGTTCAGTTCTGCTGCCCCTTCTCTTTAGGGTATACAGCCGTGGTGCAGAGGAGCAAACCTCTAAGACAAAGCTGCAAATAAAGGGACAGAAACATCATAGGACACGACTAAGGCAGGTGGAAGGAGGGGCTAAGCAAAGACCAGTCACATTCACAATGCAATTCACTGTGAGCTCAGTCACAGGAAAAATGGTGCCCATTTAGCCCTTTAAATAGTTGTTTGGGAAGTCATAATGCCTTAATGTATGTCTTTGTTATGTACTACATCACATTACGGTGTATTTGTTTTGCTGACATTCTCATTCAGTGTGATCTATGACATCAGACCATATGAGTTATAAGTGCTGCCACTTGAGGAGCAGGAGCAATGGAGATTATGTAATAATAGAAACATTCTTTAACCATTTTGTTTTAAAATAAGCAGAGAGCAGTTACTTTTTAATTTTGTATGCATGATGAATAATTAAATGATCAATGATGCATTTGGAATTCACCATTAAGTATTCCCTACACTCATATTATGAAATTCCCTTTATCCGTTTCTGTGCTCGTAAACTTTTACTGTCAATTTTTGTTTTGTTAATTATCGGTATTTCAGCAAATTGTTGAGAGACTGGAAATAAAATCCTTGTTCTACATTCCCCCATGAGTGAGTTTCCTGTTTTGTGTTCCCTAGTGTGTGAATTTTCTGTTCTCTATTCCCAAGTGAGAGTATTTTCTATGCTTTGTTTCCTGGTAAGTGAATTTGCATTCTGTGTTCCTCTGTGAGTGCTTAATGAGATATCATGACATCAAGCATTAGTGGAGCTACAAATTAGCTGTCAATCCACTGCAATGTTTTGACCAATCGAAAGTTTTTACACTTTACAACAAAACAGAGTGACTGGTCATACATACATATAGCTCCACCAATTCTTGGTTTCATAATGTCTCTCTCTCTATCCCAGAATCACTGGTCTTTTTGTGAATGCTCTAGTTACAACTCTTTAACCTGAAGCATTTGTTGGACTGATTGTGATTTGCTTCACACAAAGTATCTGATCTTTTGCTGCTGTGTGAATAGCCCCATGGGCTGCCACATTTGCTGTGTGACCGTTTCCTTTTGTCTCCTTTTTCCCGCATCAGGTTGAAAAAAGCAAACAAGTATTCAATAGTAAACTGAACGGAGGAACATTTTCTACATTTTATTTCCCTTTCAAAGGAATTTAAATCCTGGTGTGGCATCACTGTCACTCTCCAAATTTGCAATGACCAGTCAGTCATGATGTCCAGATCTGACTTGATCATGTGAGAGACACTTGACTCGCCGATGTGATATGTTGAAAAATAAGAGAAAAGGGATAAGATGTGTACGTATTTTATCTACCGACAGTTTATCTTTACTGCCAAACAATGTTTGCTAATGCCAGTGAAATTACGATTGTGATCAACACCAAAGTGCCTATTTCATCTAAACCATGCAAATTCACAAAATTGAGTAACAGTCAAATATCACACTGGCCTTAAATGTCAGTAGAAAAAACCTAAACACCTCATTTTCAAGTTGTGCCTTCTGATCGTTCTTTCTTAATCGTTTAACTTCCTTAAGTGCCTTCTCCTTTAGTATGGGTGAGTGAACTTTTTCACAGGGTTGGTCATAGTTGGTCCTCACCTGGATGACACTCTTAACTATGTCCACTGCTCCTGCTCCTTTGATCAGTCCATGCACCATTCATTAAAGAAAACATTTTCTCAGAATTTGTGTTAGAAACAGGAACGCTTAAGACCAAATAAATCAGGGCCAAATGCAAAAATGTTCAGAGCAAAATGCTATTTTTTTAACTCGTAATGACTATCAGAAAAGACTGTGTGCACAATTGAACTGTTTAACATTGTATTTGTATGTATCTTAATCAGGTTGAGGTGATAATCCTCAATTTTGTAACTGACCATACTAGTCTGGCTCTGTCCCCACCCCTATCGCTAGCCCTAGGCTTCCCCCTTCCCATCCACCAGAGGCACCTTATATCTGCTACTTCCATTAGCTCTGGACCCAAAACCTCAACAATTCACCATCATTTGCCCCAAGACCCCAACAATCCATCTTAACTCACCCCTTAGAACCCTAATATCTTATCCAAAACTCCCAATGCTGAACACAAGCACCCCATTGTGACTCAGCCTATCTGCATCCTGCCATTTCACCCTCAATCACCCTCCTCTGGACCCTCACATCAAATTCTACCTCCACCTCATTAATAGGGTGCAGTTTCAATATGTTTGTGTTTATTTGACCATATTATTTATTCGACATTGAATATACAAGGAGAAACTATCGGCACAAACAAAACAAAAATGTTGCAGTTCTATAAAATCATGAAATATACAAAATGTTTGGACCCGCCATATGACAAGAGTTTCAAGGTTGAGGAATCTGAAATGAGTTTTTCTCCTCCTCGAGATTATGAGACAATGGGACCTTCAGCCTCCACGCGAGATGAAGTATGCAATTCCAACGTAGTCAATTGCTGTCATCTGCACATTATTTAGCCGTGATGAAAATGAAGTAAAGAAAGATGATAGTGCGAATACATGAGGAGGAATCAAGGTAGAAGAGGATGAGGTGATGGTCCGTTTTCACATAAAAAATTCAGACAAGAGATTTTTTTTTTTTTCCCCAGAAATTAGCTACAGGACATATCTTAGTGGAAACAGCTGACAGAACACTGATTATATTGTTGAAGTTATTTTTCAGGAGCTGTTGGCAGGGCCTATCATACAGATGACTCGTGTAGCCTGACACACCATGTAATTCTGCTGAAAATTTTCTGACATCTTCGGAATGTAATCAGGGGCTGGAGAGGCTTCCAGAGGCAGTTGTAATAGCTCACGAGAACCTGCCACACTGCAAGGCTATCCCATCACCATTTCACCACGCATGCTGTGACTCTCAAAAATGTCAGCCTCCAATGCGCAAAAAAAGACTCATAATTCCTGAATTGGAGCTGAAGATTTTATTATTTTTTTCTGGTTCAGTCTCACTTTTAGAGGGACATTTCTGATTGTTTTGTGGCTCCCCAACTGGCAGTGATGCTCCTCTGCCAGAGAAGAGATGGAATGTTTAATGCTAGTGTATCTCCACAGAAAAATAAAAAAAAAAAAAAAAAAATACACACACACATATATATATGTATATACATGAAATCTGTTTTCAGTATTATTAAGGAATTATAATTTCTCATAAAATGGCCTACAAAACCATAATTATTAAACAATGGAGGTAAACAGAAGGTTTTAGAAACCCACTGAGACATGCATATGAAACATGCTCCTCTCTGCAGTTAGTGGAGGTAAGGCTAAGATTATCATGAGGTCTCCTCACCTCATCTTTGAGTGACACTTCAGGAGAATTAGTGTAAGATTTAAGATAAATTTAGATACAGTAACTAAGAAAATTTTCTAATCAAAAGGAACCACATGTGAACTTACAGACAGTTGTTGTTCCACAGAAAAATGTAAGACATATGACAGACTATCAAAAAGGCACATTTTGGCCCATGTGTCAACATGGTGAAATACATGAGAAGAAGACATTGTGGCTGGAATTCAATCAAACTCACTTAGCTCTTTAAGGACATAAGCAATGCAAGCAATGTCATTGTCTTTAAGTGTTCACACAATTCAAACAAACCCCTTATGCTCATAAATATGAAAATGGAGGTAACAGTAAAGGGTGTGGCCTTGGGTAATGCATTTTTAGTTCATTGTTTTGGTGTCCTACAAGGTATGTAACTTGTCTGTTTTAATTTTATTATTGTTTTTAGTGATGTATTATGTTAGGGAATACATGCATTTGCATTTACTTTGTACCTTCAGTGTGTATGCTGCCAGCCCTCACAATCTGTACATAAATACATATCACCAACCATGGGTAAGACAGTGTGAAGAAACTGAGGTTCAACCTTCCTCCTCTATTTTAGAGAAGACAATAGAATATATTGTTATGCTATGATCTGCTTAGTTTGAATTGCATATACCCTAAAAGTAGCTAAGTTAGTTTGATTGAATCCCAGCCTATGTAACATGTGATTTCTCCCTTCTCTGGCCATGATAGTACCAGTACAATTCAATCTGAAAATCTATATTACATAAGAAAATTCCGGAAAGGAGAATTGCATACCTGCTCACAATATTTTGTCTTGGCTGTTATTCAGGCCCTTGTCAGGATGCTGCGCGGGATCATCTGTCAGCGTGGGCCCGTGATAGCCTCACAGGCCGCCATTTGCACAACACATCTAAAAAGAGATCAAAGAATGCCAGCGCACATAACTTCAGCTGTTTCCCAGAACTCTCAAACTGAGCTCTCAATCTGCACAGACAGGGCTAAAGTGTGTGCAAGCTCATGTTCAGTGAGTGTGTGCAAACCAAACAGAAATTAGACTACAGAAGTGTGTTGTCTCCGAAATGAGTGCACCATGCAATGGGGGACTTTTAGTATGATCTCAGATAATTCTCAGATTGTTCTCAGATAATTATTATTGTTGTGAAAGCTCAATGTTACTCCAAAATGCAGTATTCAAGGCAATGCATGGATTGATATAGAGCATCATTGTTCTCAAAAGGATAGAAGTACTTCTTTGATGCTTTATGTCAGTCAAAATATGTTATAAGTGTGTGTGTGTGTGTGTGTGTGTGTGTGTGTGTGTGTGTGTCCTGATGATTAAGGTGAAGAGGTGGGGGGGTGCAGTTTGTTTGATTTAAACACACACTCATCGTAATCGCTGTTGTTAATGTAGTCAGATGAAAAATGATGATTAGTACACTTTTGTTTTTATTATGTCTCACTAAGGACATTGTGTCCTGCCTACAGCCTCTTGTAAGAATGCACAAACACTCTTCTGTTAAACCGTGCATGTATAATCACTGTAACTGTGACTCTTTACACATATTCCTGTGAATACTCCTGATGTAGTAGTTGTTGATGAGGAGAATAGAGAAGTCTATGGTCTGGAAGTAGGGTGCACCTTTGACTATAGTCTGGAAGAAGCCTTTTTAACAAAAAATCAGAAATATCAACCATTGTTCCAGACAATTGCACAGTTGGGGTATAAGTGCCATTTACACATTTACATATTTCATTGTCAAGGTCATGTTCATAGACTAGTAGTAAGAGGTTTACAAATGCGGGACTGACAAAGAAAAGGGCCGCAGTTCAGTACTGTTCAGTCTCTGCTATGATTGGTAGCTGCTCTGTATGGAGGAGACACTGTCTCACTGTTTCTCTATGCTTGACTGGAAGCTGAACATTTGTTTTGTATATGCAATTGTAATATTTTTTGCTGTATGCATATGATATGAAAAGTCCTAACATCATGCATCTGAAAAAAAGTATGTTCTTTTGTAATGTGTTTATAAAATGGGGACATGAATAATTTAATTGTGTGTGTGTGTGTGTGTGTGTGTGTGTGTGTGTGTGTGTGTGTGTGTGTGTGTGTGTGTGTGTGTGTGTGTGTGTGTCTAAAAACAAAGAGATCATACTTTTAAACTCTGCTTCACTTCACCTCAAAAAAAGTATGGGATGTTCTGAGGGATTGGTTTCCCAGTAATGCAACCAATGTTCTCCATAAAATTAGGACATATTTTTATATATTATATGTGTGTGTGTGTGTGTGTGTGTGTGTGTGTGTGTGTGTGTGTGTGTGTGTGTGTGTGTGTGTGTGTGTGTGTGTGTGTGTGTGTGTGCGTGTGCATTAAAAACAAAAAGATACCTTAAAGCAAAAAAGATATGATGTTAAACTTAAATACCATTCTTCACTTTATGACAAGATGGAAAGCTTTCAATTGTTGGTAGCTGTTGGTTAACAGAAAATATATTGTGAAATACAAGTCAGCTATTATCTGAGCTTGCTGTTTGTAGGTCCTTGTCGCTGTCACATGCTGCTGTGTATCAAGTGTGCTGTTGTCATATTACATGTAATGCCTGTTTGTTGTTTTGTGCTGATGTGTGTTAAATGTTAAATGTAATTTTGCTGTATGGTACAGTGCTGTGAATAAGAATTTCCCTTTGGGGACAATAAAGCCCAACTAACTAACTAACTAACTAACTAACTAACTAACTAACTAACTGTTGGTAAAGTTAGCATGGGTGCTCATTAGTTTTTATGTCTCAGATCTTTATTAAATTATATGTTAGCTAATTGATATCTGATAGATGGCTGGCTTGAAACGCTTATTATATACAGTAGCTAGCTTTTTTCATACAGTAGCAATGAAACACGGCAGCACTACTGCTGCCATGGTTACACACGTACCTTGCTAGAACTGTTGCTTCTAAAACAATGATTTGCTGCCAAGCAAGACAATGACATGACACATTGCTTGATTCATTTTCCTAGAACAATCTGGGTCTGAACACACTTGTGAATATCATGCAGATGCCATTCCATCTGATGCATACGATTTGTCAACATCCCAAAAGATCTTTAATTATCGTTAGGGATTTTGTGAAGATCTTTAAAGATTTAAAGATTGTATGAAGGGCATATAAAGATTGTGAAAGATCCTAGCAAAATTCAAATTAAGATCATAACTAGGTTGTTAACCAGTGTGTTAAATAATGTTATATATCTTTTTCTTTCCACATTAAAGGAAGGAGGTGGTGTGCGTGCGTGCGTGCGTGCGTGCGTGCGTGTGTGTGCGCGTGCGTGCGTTTGCATTTGTGTGTTATTTGAAGGATTCTCATATATGTTCTTGTTTGTTTGCATGAATGAAGACTCTATAAAAAACTCCACAATGCTGAAAAATAACCTTTCAGTGCAATTCAGTTACCTAAAAAAAGAAAGACACATGGCTTAAAAGAGAGAATTACAGAATTAAAAATGTCTCATATGAGCTCATCTTCACATCTATCATCATCACATTCAACCACAGCCTGCATTAAGATCTATTTATAATGAGATCATTCCTTTATCTGCTTGTTTGTAAACATCCTGCCGTTTTAAACAATATTGTATCCAATTAGGCTCCAGGATTTCCCACAGTTAACTTTGTTTGTTTTTTTATTGAACGTTGAACTAATGTAATTAACATATCTTTCAGCCCAGTGTAAATCCTGGCAGTGAGTGTGTCGGGAACAGGACAGGGCAGAAGGTAAAAAACATTTTAACTGTGTGAGAGACGTTGCAAATCCAAGCTGAACAATGGAAAACATCCAGTTCAATGAGATTGATTATTCTCAGATCCACACTCTTGGTAACGTTGCGGGCATACTACCAGACCCTGCTTTGACCGAGGCATACTCTGGTTTCCTGTTCCTCAACTCCTCTGCTCATCTGAGTGCCCACTGCAGAGACGTGCAGCACCCCCTCAATCCCAAACAGCTGAGCACATTCGATAACAGCCTGCACTCCGCCCTGGGAGACAGCGGAAACATTACGATGGGGGGCGTGGGCGTGGTGCCACTGGCCCTGGCCATGCTGATTGACATCTTGGCCCAGAAGGTGAAGAATCAGAACGGGACGACCAACTTCATCCAGAAAATTTTCAGGGATGAGGAGGGAGGTGGTATCTCTGAGATGGGGACTATAATTGGCGACTACCTGAAACAAATCCAACAGAGCGCTAATGATGACCAGCGGATGAAGGAGGAGAAAAAGCGCTATGAAGAAAGATTTAACATCACTGTAACAGGTCGATTGAAGAAATGCGATGATTTACAAAACATCACCCTCAAAGAATGGACTGTAATTGTACATGGTTCCCTATCTCAATTCCACATGAGGGTCCAATGAGTTCACTTAGGGGAAAATATACAACCTGATTTATGTACAGAAGATGGCGAGACAAGTCTTCCTGATGAACTTGTTGAAAACCTGAGGGCCATTACTCCAGAACTCCAAGAATTAATTGACAGGTGCAAAGCTGACCGTGGTTTTATTTTTTAGCTTATGGAACCTATGAAGAAAATGTCGGAGTCCTCTGAGAGGTTACCAAAGCAACATGATGATTTTCTCTAAAGTGTTAAGCAAACACGTAAAAATGCAATCTACATCACAGTGGGCTGAATAAACACAAAGTTCCTGTCTGTTCACTGTTGCGCACGTGCCTTTGTTCTGTAAGCCACCTGGGGGGGTCGTTTCCACCACCTTTTCCTGGCAGTCATCATCGGTGCTCAGTTAGATTCTCTCCAGTCTGCAGATTTTAGTTAAGTCTTAAGACAAGCATATAAATTGATTAATTTTGCTAAGAACGTTGCAGAAGAAATATCATAAGAAATATGTTTACACAGCAAGGCGATATGTGCTCTCAAAGGTTGCACTTGTAATTATGTTGCGATTAAATAAACATGTTCGGTGTCATGCTGTTTATAGCTTGCCCCGTATTTGTCAAGATTCAGGTAACTATATTTCACATCAATTATGTTTGTATAATTTGCTTCTTCTATTATTGATGGGTTACCAAATGAGTAGAAAATATAATTACATCCCAGCAACTGGCAAGCTTTTTCAGTGGCGGTTTTATTCATTTTATTGCTGGGAAGGCCTACTCAATGCATAATGTTAGCTGTGATACAATTTGTTCTCCTAATCTAGGTTATTAGATATTAAATGAAAACTGGATTTGTGTTAGTCAGTGGGTGTGTTTCACTGAATAATAACTTGTGTAAATGTGTCTCCATTGCAAAATCACTAAATCGGCCTCAATTATCCATTTGGGAGCCTATTTTTCATTTTTATTTTCCTCTACTATCAATGCATTCCATGTATCTCATAATGTCATTAGTGCAGGTTCCATGTGTCACATAAGGGTAGCTCTCTAAGTCGGTGCAGTAGTGGAGCAGCATTTAATTTCTCACAGAGAACAAAGACAATGGCATCCAAAATGTAACAGTAAAATATATGCATTTACTTAAATGCAAATACAGTATGTAATGCTTCTAAATTGCCATTGATACATCGCTGTTTACCACTCTAGTGAGGGTGTGATAGTTGGAATTTGGCTCTTCAGTGCCTCCAGCAGGAGTAATGCTGGACTGTACCAGGCCAATAAGAGCAAGCTGAGACAGATTATGTACGCAGCCCGCAGCTTCACTCCTTCCAAAAAACATGCATCACTTTCCCCCCGCTGCTGAACGATGATTTGTGGTCCTTGTTTACTGGAATCAATGCCAGTGGACAAGCAGGGAGGCAGAGACAAAGCTGGCCCAATCAGGCGCCGGCAGACAGGAACCGTACGAGCACCAGCGCTGATGACCAGTAAATTATCCCCTGCACCCATGGATAATAATGTTTTACACAGCCCAATTCCCCCAGAGCCCCGGGCTTCATTCTGCCATGTTACCGTCAGCGCTTTAGCTCACTCCATGGGCCGGAGTCAATCAAACACACTTAGTCTCTTTAAAGACACAACATGAGAATCAATCCAAACAGACCATACATCATGACATCATTTTATTTGGGTATGTTATGGCAGAGAAGTGTTCGATTTTGAATGCCTAAAGTCTGTTTTCATTGAATTACACAGTTCCTTACAGAGACTAAGTGAGTTTGACTAAATCAAGCCCCATGCATTCGTCTGGATGAAAGGAAGACCCCAGTGGTTCATTACAGTCAAAAACATTCAACATACAAAAAGTTGGTTAGGAAGCTGGGTTTATAACTCAGAGATTGCAGGTGGAGTTCTTAGGTTGCTCACTGCATTAACATGTGCTTGAGCAAGGTGCTTTAAATATATTGCTTCAGTAAATAACAACCTGTATAAATAGATAGTGTATAAAAACAGACGTTGCTATGGTTAAGGGCATCTACTAAATCCGCTCTTTAAATCACATCGTGTCACATCTGTGTGGCTGAACTAATGCAGTACTGATGGGCAGGCAGAGGGAACTATGGGTAACCCACATTGAAGCGGAGATATACTGCCACTTGTGCTTGAGCATTGGGCCTTCGGCGAGGTATTTATTTACTCTCCACTCAACGAGCTTTGCATGGAATCTGTGATTCATGTCAGGCCATGGTGTAGAAGAAGAAGGGGGAAAAAATCACAACACTTCTTGGCTGAAGAAAACAAGTAATTATTATTCATTTATTCAGGTCCCCTCTGAGTTTTAAGTGAACTGAATGCTGGTGGGCACCCACATTATCATTAACATGACAATAATATACTACGGCAAAGATCAGCACTTTATATGCTCTGAGACTGGAGAACGGCCTGCCAAAGCATTTGTTGTGGCCATCTGGATTCTGATGCATGAAGATTATACTGTATGAGAGGAGGGAAGAGAACCAATCCTGGACCAATGAAACCTAAACCAGTGCATATCAAAAAGTATCATCTTTAATGTATCAGAATCTAGATTTTTTTTTTTTTTTTTTTTTTTTTAATTTAAGAACTTTTTGCTTGATGAAACTGAACATGTGCTCCGGCCGTATTTTAAATCTGACAGAGACTGACAGAGATCTCAGGACCTGTGAAGCTGATGAATTATAGATGCCTGGCCCTTTCCACCGATACCCACGTTCTCGCTTGTGAGAGAGCTATTGGGCCCAAGACTAATCAAGCGAGGAGAATCTAATCAGGATGAGAAATGTAGTGTCAGTGGGGATGACTCGGGAGTCTGCGGAGAGATTGGATTTCTTCCATAACTACGAAATCTTACTGTAGTAAAAAAGCACAGGAAATGAACTTTGGAAGCTGGGCAGAGAGAAAGAGAGGCTTGCTGAGGCGTGGGATGTGTAAACTAAATGGTGAGGAGAGCGTGAAGTGTGAAATCCCATCCCAGCATGTCCGGCTGATCCAGGTAAGACCTGACAGGACACTGTTCCACCAGGTGTTTTCAAGGCCTGCGTGGTCTGCATATTATTCAGGTCTGTCTGAGTGGTTAACTGCTGCCTCACACTCATTAAAAATGGATCAAGACAACTGGGAGGGCAGCATAAGGTAAGTAGTGCTACACTGACATGTCAGTTTCTTCCAAGATCTTCCAAGTCTTCACTTTAAAAAAATAAATAAATAAATACAACTTTTCCCAGTTCTTTTTTATTTCTTTAATAATAACAATAATAATAATACTAATAATAATGATAATAATTACGGTTAATTGGGCATCATCTACAATGCAAATTAAAATCATGTCATAAACTAAGCTCAAGAATTTGAGTAACATATTTTTGGAGGAACTCATGTTGTAATGTATGTCTTTGCACATGCATAGCGAAGCGAGCAGCAGCTCACAGTAGGTTATGCTTGCAGATTGACCAAATCGTTAACCAAATCCTTATCAGCTCTGTCAGAACTGTCCTCATGATGAACATAGAAAATGTGCGCTGTTTATCTTATTCGAAGCAAATGAACAAATATTGAACATTTGATCGATAACATTAATTATCATCATACATAACGTGAAGCTATTTCAGAGAGGGGACTGAAAGTCACAGTCCATACCAGCTGGGTGCCCTCTGAGTCTGCTGACATGCTTTCTGACATCAGTGCAGTTTACACCAATCAGATTGTGACAAAACACCATACGGCACATGTAGAATTCTGTTTAAATGTCAGATAAACTGTAGTCACCATCACTGTACACATGTAACTATTGCTATGCTGCTGTTGCCAAACTGTAATGTTTTTCCTTTGAGTTTTTTAAAATTATTTTTAGTTGCCATCAAAAACTCAGAATCCACCTTCTTGGTTCTGCTTTGTCATTGCAAGAGAGTGACACGTTTTTGCTCTATGTCTGTTATTTATTTCAGGCATGTAACCGCTGCAATTCAAAAAAAAAAACAGTAGATTGTTCCTCCACAATGGATGTAATGATTCTTACATGTCCATAAATGCTTAAACCACATACAAATGTTTTCTAGGAGAAAAAAATATATATATATATCAGCAACTTAGTCAATACCTCCAAGCCAATGAAAACTAATGTGTCCCTGTTACATGAATCACAATCTGACTGATGCATGCGTCAAACACAGGGGCTTTCATTCCCTTTCAAAGTTCATGGGCAACGTCAGCCTGTTATTTTCAAGACTGTACTTTGGCACAATCACATCCCTGTCCTGTCACCACAACATTTGTATTTCATGCCCCTTCTGTCTGCTTTTGAGCGCTGCTCGATAATGCAGCCGATAGAAACATCATGGAACACGTTCGGTCATGAAAGCTAGAAAGCTTACAAACCTGAGGACTAAATTACTGGCTAAACCAAATGGTCCTCTTTAATTCAAATCATTCTATGGAAGGACCTCTGAGATATTGACACACTTGTAATAGGGGTCTTTTGTAACTCTGAACATGAAGTCAAAATATTTCATTTTCAGCTGGAATACCTACAGGCTATTAAGTGTGTTGTTCTGGGTATGTATTTCTAATGCTATTTGTTCTGAAATATTCTATTCTCATTTTGCAGGTGTATACCTACCTGTCAACATTGGTACACACTTACCCATACCTGACAGTGGGTAGACAGTATTTTATTAATGCCATAGGAGGAGAGCTGTGAGCAGACTGTGGTCCTCACTATGGAGAATGTATTCCTCATGGTGATCCCTTCTCTGGTCCAGCCCTGTCATCCATTATTCCCTGTTCCAGCTCTCTAGAAAGAGCTCAGACCTTTCATTATTTCCTATGCCATCTGTTTACAAAGAAATAATAAAGTAGTAGATAGCTACAATCGGCTGCTGGTGTGTTCTGGCTCTCGCTGATTCCAGTCTGGCCCTGGTCCTTTGATGAATTACCCTTATCTGTTTTCATGGTATTTAGACTCTGCAAGTTTAGACATTTGAAAGAGTGTGTCATTTGACTCTGAAGTTCTGCCTGATGATGTAGAATCAACCTCTGTTTGGCAGCTGTAATGATTATCTCAATATCTTGGGAAGGAAAGCCTGGCAACAAACCTTTGTTTTCTGCACTTTAATACTAACAATATACTGTACTTCCATAAGTTTATTTAGAGTGTCAGTTACTTGTTTCTTGAGATTTCTCAAATGGATACAACGATTTTTATTTTGCATTTTGAACGATACACTGCAGATTTGAAAAATAAGGAAATAAGAAAAACTCATTAATAATAATCAAGTAGTAGGGTGTTGGGCCGCAGCTATATTTAATTACACTGCCCGCTCTCATCTAAAGATTGAATTTGCAGTCCCCACAGTCTGCAGTTGTTCACATTTTTTTTGCCTAGCACACTGATTTAATGGTCAGGCTTAACAATCCTGCAGTAGACACTTCAGCATTCTGTTACCATTTGCTGATGTTGTGTTTGATCACCATAGAAACCACCGTCCATGAGCTGTCAGTTAGTGACACTCTGTAAAATGTACCCCAACAATCGCCCCACATTCAAAGTCACAGGGGTTGTGCTATTGCAGCCATCCAATCTATAATTAAAGGTAACTAGGCCTGTCCAGTATTTGTCTATATGACACCATGCATGCTGGGATATCTCTCAGGATAATATCTGCTCACTGAATGATCCCCCTGCATTGTCACCTCTGATGTGCATGTCTTCCTTGTCTCTCAGTTACTGAACTCATTTTTCATCCTTACCTGCACTTATGCTGACTACCTAATCGGCTAGTATATGACTGCATTCTCAGAGTGAACTGAGTCCACAGCTCTGCTACTGTGTTGTCTATTACAAAGTCTGACAGGGCATATTAGCACTTTATTTATTTATTTATTTATTTATTTATTTATTTATGTTTTGTGACAGTGCTTACCCATGTCTTTTCTGATAAGCAAATTGTATGGCTTATACAGTTATGCATGGAAATAAAACACAGCTATATGCAAGGTAACACATGTGTCTTGCATAGCAAGATATTACATTGTAATGCCAGGTGGTTTTCAGTGAATGCAGTGAATACTGGTGTAGTTGTATTTAAATGCAGACCAGTGATGCTGCAACAGAATGCAGACTGATTTAGAGTTAGAATTGTATTTAGACATAGGATACCGTGGTTGCGTTTGAATGCAGCCTAGCATAGTTGCATTTCAATTCAGTCTCATGCAGTTGCATCTGTGTGCATACTAAAGTAACTTCATTTGAATGCAGTTGTATTTTAATACATTCTAATGCTGCGGTAACATTTGAACTTGTTTGCACATAATGTTCCATGCACTATGTCTCCCAGTCTCAGACACAAATCAGAGCATGCAACATTTGCATATAATGCAGAGATTAGGATTCAGCTTGGGGAGGGCTTTCTGTAAAGCCTAGCAGTTACTGGATGACAAATCACTTGCATTAACTCTTAGAGTAGACTGGGAAATAAAATGTTTGTATAGAAACAAATTACATACCTTAGCTTTAACATCGCAAACAGGACTACATAAGGTGTTGCTGTCAGAGCGTTGAAAGATCTCCCCATGGAACAGACAGGAGTTATGTTTCACAGATTCACAGTTTCCGTATTCTTTCACTTACAAAGTGATTTCTTCACACACACACACACACACACACACACACACACACACACACACACACACACACACACACACACACACACACACACACACACACACACACACACACACACCATTTTTTTACATAAATAGTGCAGTAAAAAAATTTAAATATGTGTCAATCTTATCTTTAACTTCCATGTGTTAAAAGTTAGCAATAGACACAAAAACAGGACATTCTAACACAGAAGTTCTTACCTTGACATTCACATTGACAAAGCTTTATTTGCACACGAACATAACACATGGAAATATGTACTAATGCTGCTTTATACGCATTCACATTAAGCCATTTGGTAGATGCTCAATTCCCAAGCAACTTACTCAGGTCACATGACCACACAACATTCTACACAACCTTCTCAAAGGTACAGTGCTTGCCAGAACAGAACCCACGATCTCTGAGTTGGACGCCCAGCTTCCTAATAATATTATAATATACATATAATATACAAAAGCAGTGTCAGCATGCTAACGTGAAACATGCTAGGACACTGTATATTGACTGATGAGCCTCTCCAGAAGTCTCTAGCATAACAATGCTTGGGCCCTGTGGCTATGGTTCTGTATTAGACAAAGTAAGGTTTAATATGTGAGAAATGTACCATTTAAGATTTTTTTTTTTTTTTTTTTCACAAAACACACCAAGATGCATTTTGAAAAATATTTAAAACTATATTTTGCATTTGCTGGACAGATGAATCATCTGATCTAGAACAGGGACACTACAGCTTATTGGACATATTTTTCAAAGCAGAAAGGAGAATGTAACTCACAAAATAACACGACTGACATGGAAAGCAGCACATTATTCTGACTTGTACAGAATGTGAACAAAAGCAGCATCCTGATCTAATTTAGATTTGATTTGTGTGGCACATATGTATTCATCAGCGTTTTTTTTTTTTCTTTTTTCTTTTTCAAAAAAGCAAAATGCTCTGTATAGATAGCTAAACTGAGACCTTCAGTCACAGGTGCTTAGAATATTAGGAGAGGCAGAAATTGAATGCGCAACACTTGGAACATCAAAGCTCCATTCACCGGTGTTATCTTCAAAGGCAAATTACCCAGTGTTTCCTCCATGTCACATTTTGCAGGCCCCCGCTTCTCTCCGAGTTCAAATATATTTTACAGCAATTAGTTCGCATCATGTGTCTGTTTTCCTTCCTACCTGGGAAGTTTGTCACATCTGTGGTGTGTATATACACACACACACACACACACACACACACACACACACACACACACACACACATATATATATATAATTTTATATGTATATATACAAACATTAATGTGCAATAGCTGCGACCAGGCCACTCTCACTACCATGCCCCCTTTTAGCCAGTTGGCATGAACAGAAACACACACACATACACACACACACACTTCACCTCCATGCCAAATTTCAGCCTCCTAGGGCAAAAACTGTGACCGCCGAAGGGTGGGAAATTTTTTGTGGACCGACTGACCAACCAACCAACCAACCTTCAGAGCAAGCTTTAGAGCTGCAGTTTGCAGCTAATAACGCATAACTATTAAAAGGGCGAGCGGAGTGCCTGCTGCTTGGAGAAATCATGCCCTGAATTTGTGATGTTCGGCAGGCGGAGGGTTGGGGGAGAGCCCTTGCGCCTCCTTTGAGCTCCAGAGGTCCATGGGCGGGAGAATCCTCCAGAGGAAAGCCTCCAGAAGCCCTATCTACTCCGCAGCACCTGGGGGACTCCCCACTGACACACCACGCCGCATGAATGTGAAATTACGGGCAAGGCGTACGCCAGGCAGGGCCCATAATATCCTCTCCTCCTTTCATGTCAAACAGGCATGATCAGGACATTCACTGTGCCATTTTTTACATTTAGGCTACTCTATGAAAACTATATTAAATGTGGTTGTGTGTATATTAAAAGGAAAAAAAAACCTGTCAAGATGAGAGCAACAATATGCTTTAAAAATGATATTGAAAAAAAAAATATGAGGACTGCTTCAGGCATTTTTTCTTGTTTTGTTGTTATTTTTCCCAAATGCATTTGGTATATTTTGCAAGGAGGAATAATCAAACCTTATTCTGTCTTTTGTCATCCTTTTTAGGCATGCATATCCATTCATTCCCCACAGGCGGTGAGGTTTTCTGAAAACAAAGGAGAACATACTTCTGTCTCCCGGAGTCTATGGGCTAAAGGCAGCCAGGTAACCTTTCATTTGCACTCAGAGCAAGGGCTTCTAAAATAATCAGATCCAATTTCAAATGTAATATATTTGGGATACAGCTTGCCAAGTTGAGTTATTCAAAAGGCTACAGTCGGCCCAAACAAGGACGGCATGTTCATGAGGTTCTCAAGGTCAGAGTGTTACACCACCTTATTGGCTACCCAGATTGCAGGGCAACTTATGTGTTATATTGTCAAATGTACCATTTGATCATACAAAAACATTGCAATAAAATGTGTAGTAGTTGTTGAAAATGTCTCTGACATCATAGTGATGTTTCTTTTCAGATGTAATGGTGAATTTTTTATGTTACCTGATTTCTCTCAGGTTGGTAGGCCTGATCATTCTCACAAGCTGTTCTCAGTGCTACTGATTTGGGAATGACAGATTTTCAGCTGCAGGTTCTATCTGGAACAGACAGGATGCAGACTGGGGCCCATCCACACACTGGAACACACTGGAGACGGTGCCCATCCACACACTGGAACAGTGTCTTAACAGGATGCAGACTGTGGGGCCCATCCACACACTGGAACAGTGCCTTAACAGGATGCAGACTGTGGGGCCCATCCACACACTGGAACAGTGCATTAACAGGATGCAGACTGTAGGGCCCATCCACACACTGGAACAGTGCCTTAACAGGATGCAGACTGTGGGGTCCATCCACACACTGGAACAGTGTCTTAACAGGATGCAGACTGTAGGGCCCATTCACACACTGGAACAGTGCCTTAACAGGATGCAGACTGTAGGGCCCATCCACACACTGGAACAGTGCCTTAACAGGATGCAGACTGTGGGGCCCATCCACACACTGGAACAGTGTCTTAACAGGATGCAGACTGTAACAGGGGCCCATCCTCACACTGGGACTGGAACAGATGCAGACTGTGGGGCCCATCCAACACTGGAGTGTCTTAACAGGATGCAGACTGTGGGGCCCATCCACATACTGGAACAGTGCCTTAACAGGATGCAGACTGTGGGGCCCATCCACACACTGGAACAGTGCATTAACAGGATGCAGACTGTGGGGCCCATCCTCACACTGGAACAGTGTCTTAACAAGATGCAGACTGTGGGGCCCATCCACACACTGGAACAGTGCCTTAACAGGATGCAGACTGTAGGGCCCATCCACACACTGGAACAGTGTCTTAACAGGATGCAGACTGTGGGGCCCATCCACACACTGGAACAGTGTCTTAACAGGATGCAGACTGTGGGGCCCATCCACACACTGGAACAGTGCATTAACAGGATGCAGACTGTGGGGCCCATCCACACACTGGAACAGTGCATTAACAGGATGCAGACTGTGGGGCCCATCCACACACTGGAGCAGTGTCTTAACAGGATGCAGACTGTGGGGTCCATCCACATACTGGAACAGTGTCTTAACAGGATGCAGACTGTGGGGCCCATCCACACACTGGAACAGTGCCTTAATGAGATGAAAAACCCAATAGTCCATAGTGTTCTTTTCATAACTTTTGATCTGTAATATTATACAGATGAAACTACAAATCAAATTGACCATATTGATTTGATAACTCCTCAAACAAGTTTTCTTCAGAGTTAGCAAGGGGAAACAGAAAGCATAAATTATACCCCTGCACTGAGCATTGCGTTTAATTAATTTATTTTTTTTTAATGTTTTTCCCTTTTTATTCAAAAAGAAAAAAAAATGTGCTCAAAGTTCTGAGCCAGGTCATGGTGCACCTGGAAGGCTGAACCGAGTGCTGCAGCACCTGCCAAGAGTAATCAATCATGGGTCATACAGCCTCAATCCACAGACAGCACCATTTAGTGATGTTCATCATGACATGAGATATCATACAGATATCAGAGACGGAGAGAGACAGAGAGAGAGAGAGAGAGAGAGAGAGAGAGAGAGATAGCACGATAGAATAATAACAGGATTACTAATGATTAATAAACAAACCAATGATGTGTTTATGTTATGTTTGCAGCCCCCAAAATGAAATTTATCAGGAAACACTCCCAAAAAGGTTAATTTGTTTGGTGTTTGGAAATAATATTATAAACATGGTTATTAAAGTAATTGATTACATATACTATTTATTCAGTGTGGACAGGAAAAAAAATGTTCAATGTTAATAGCATACATACTCACAGTAATAACTAATAAGGAAGTGACGTTTACATTATTATTCTGATTTCATCAAGGTCTTTTTTAGTAAAAATCTAGCCTCGTGTCGGAGAAAGTGAAATCCATGACCTTTCAGCAAACATAAAAATAGACTTCATTTGTAATTTGCAGCGTTGCAGGGGATTGATTGCTGGCATTTTACTGGAGTGATGCAGAAGAAAAGGAATGTATATTTCTTCTCCGTAGTTTTCATTTCCAATGTCATGATTTAGAACAGATACACGGTAAAAAGGAAAGGTTACCTATCACAAAGGCTCTGAGGTGATCCTGTCATTAATTCCCATATATATATTTTTTTTTCTCACCCGAACATTCCTGACAATCCAGACAGCTGCATAGACGTAAGGCATGGACATGGTTTATGTCTATGCACTCTTCTTTACCTTGTAGTGCAGCTCATTGACTTTATGGCAGAAGTTGCGATATATGTTGTTTGGTCTTTTTACATTGGTCAAATCAACATTACTCAAATTGCATATACGCTGAGAACTGGATTTAAATACAAAAACTTCAGAAATATATGTTTGAATTGTCTGTTTATTTTAAGGTGTCTTTGCGATGTGGTCCTATTTTCTTGTAATAACAGCAACTGCATGCCCCTATCGCTTTATTTTTCTACAGCTGGGTACTACCTGGTATTCAAAGTCTTCTGTTTTTCTCAGATTCCTGCTCCCTCCTACATTGTTTTTTTTTTTTACTTTACCCAGACTAAATGGTCTGTAGGTAGTCAGGAAGTCAATCGCAGGACTAAGAAGTCACATCAGTCTCTCAGTTACCAATCCGCTTCCATTTCTAAAGCTATTTGTGCCTTGCTATTTTCACCGCTCCTATCACTCGCCGGGCGGCTTTTGATGTGTCTCCACAATCAAGCTTCTTTATTTCACATAAATCAACGGCCAAAAAAAAAAAAAAAAAAAGAAAAGAGAGAGAAATCCTGGGAAGGGAGGAAGGGGTGAATGGCCGTCTTAGGCAGCTTATTAAAAGAAACAGGCTTTTATAGCCTGGGCTTGAACCTGGGCTTTAATGATGGAGATGCTGGGAAGGGTGTCTTTGCCTCCATCCCTAAGACATGCCCTGCTAGGCGTAATGTGGCGGGGGAGAGAGAGAGAGAGACAGAGAGAGAGAGAGAGAGACTCTGGTGGTGACAGTCATTACGCTCCTGCTCTCCCCTTTGGCCTGTAAAATAGTGTCTCATTGAGCACCCAGCAAAGCAATGTCACTTAATGACAGGGCATTCTGTCGACAGCTGGTCCTCGGCGCGTGCTGAAGAAACGCAGACGGTGTCCGAGGCAGGCAGACAAGGCCAAAGTTGTTTTCCACAGCCACGTTATTTATTTATTTATTTATTTTTTTTTTGTTTTTTGCTTGTTTTCACTGCTGTCCATTACAATCTGACATTTGTTCCATACACTGTGGTTGACTGTTAATTATGGTGTAAACTGTTCAGGAACCAGAGCTTACTGACGGCCATATGCGCATCATGCAGAGTCAGCTGGGACTGGCGGAGACATACATTTAAAAGTGATCAAAGAACGCATATATACATGCCAGAGCATAAAGCATGATGCATAACATGTATAATGTGAAAAAAAAATCCAGTGTTTGATGATATCTCATTTTATGAAGAATTTTAAAAGCAGAGAAATGAATGTTCCTCCCCTCACCGTCACCTCGTCGTGGGATTTGTGAGCTGCGCAGATTTTCGCTCTCCTGAAAATAGCTCAATCAACACAGATCATTCACTGTGAAATCAATTATTCCACTTTGTCATGGCGTTGCTCATATTTTCTTGGAACTTGAGATTTTATATACAAAATGACTCTGCCTGTCCGTAATTTGGCTCCTCTCACATTATTGAAGGCTTTGGTATGGGATGTGTGAGTCTATATCAAAGGTTTACTGGGACTCAGTACAGCACCCCTCATTTATTTTTCTCCAGAATTATTTTATTTTTTTTTACTTTCTTGGGCAATATTTAGACAAATAAATGTGATCATTTAAACATCCTCTTCATACTTAGCTTATACAGAAAACCGGTGGCACAGTGTTTTTTGTGCAATAAAGTATTGTATATTTAATGTATATCACCTTTATGACCATATCATAATGACATCATAATGTTTAATTACATGTGTAATTATGTGTCATAAACCATCATAAGAAATAGTGGCACTGTCAAGACAAGGGTATGCCATATACATTTGTGTGTCATGACAACGTTAAATGTGACACATTGTGATAAGTTCCATAAAAAGTGTAATAATAGCCCTACCATTGAACATGATGTTTACCATCAATAAAACTGAAACAGAAAAAATACACCAGGGCAGACCTTCCTCTTACCCACTGAGGATAACATGACCGATACAGCTGAGCAGTACTGCCTCCAGGAGTTTTGGCCAGTGCCATTTTTCCTTCTTTTTGAGCTCAAATATTAGTTTTGAGGTGTGTAAGATATACATGATGGCATGGTGACAGACTGGGAAAAGATATTGGTGGAGGACGTTAGCAGGTTTTCCCAAACAGTCATTAAAACAGAGGAAAAAAAAGATATTTATTAGAGTCAAAATTATGCAAAATGTAGAAAATCAAATACTTTTTCATGGTACTGTATGATATCCAAAGGGATGCCAAATAATAGATGCCTGAAAATTACATCTACATTTGATATTTGTCAGCTTATGGCACATATTGACAACATTTCAAATATGCTTCAGAAATTGTCCATATTTTTTTTAGCATATCAAAAACATGTCATGTGAAGATAGCTCAGGATATTGATTGTTTTCGCCCAGTGGAATGAGAAACCTAAACAGTCCGAAAGGGCAAAGAGGCTCCTGTCTCCTTCTAATGGCACTCTGTGTGTGCTAGCGCTAGCACACAAAAAAGCTCAAGGGTAACAAAATGCCATGGGATCAACCAGATACTAATCAGAATCATTGCATGCATTGTATCCTACTTTCCATTAGAATCAAGTTTCCCTTCCAGCAATTATCTGTCAGGCAATACTATGTAATTGATTCACTAGTTCCTGTCATTTTTCTTGTTCAGTATGTCTGTCTGTCTGTTCAGAGATGTCACAGCAGCGCTGAGACTGTTGGCTGATGATGATTTTGAGATGGCTAGAAAGGGGAGATGGTAGCTAAACTGTGCTTGCCAAGGTTTTTTTTTTTTTTTTTCTCTGTGCATCAATGAGTGCATAAGCTGGCACCGGTGTGTTCCATGTGAACATGGAAAGCCACACCCTGGCCGAAGGCAATGCACAAGTGCTTGTAGTGAAATATGCTGACCCGCAGTAACGGATGGTAGCAGTGGTGAGGCCGTGTGGGGCCATGTTTCTCTGTCACTGCTGGGCTCCGGGCTGATTTTGGGTGATCTCTCAATCATATTCCAGTGATACAGAAACCGATATGATTGGCCACACATTCCTCTTTCACCCTGAGGAGCCATTGCTCATTTCCTGTATAAAAGCTAACGAGGCATGGTTAATCTATTTAAATTTAGACTGTTTCATTAGTTTCAGTTAAAAAAAAAAAAAAAAAAAACTTGCAGCTTCATTTGAAGTGCAGGTGATTTATCTGAAAGTCAGTGTTCTCAGATGTTCTGTGTTTTCCAGCTTCAAACATGATGTAGAGGCCATGTTTTATTGCATTGCTATGGCAACCTCAGAGCCACCAGTGAAATTCAAGCAATGTTTGTGATTGTTTGTGTGTGTTTCTCTCTTCATTCTTCTCCTCCCCTTGACAGAGCACCGCAAGGCAGATGGTGACAGACGCTGTGGCTGAGTTGATGGCCTTGATGTCCAGGGCCTTCAGTGTCTATAGTTTGATGAAATTCAGGTTTAAAGCACAAGTCTATTTCTTACCTTTGTGCTATACCAGCCAGCAGGGACTACAGCACTGTCCATATCCTAAAGGAAGGACATGTGGTACAGATTGGTGCTGCAATCGATTTGGTGCGTGGATCGGGTGGATGATGTATAATACCACATAACAGCAAAACGAACAACAAAAAAGTTCAATCCAAGCCAAGCTGACATCCTTCTTCTTGGTGAGAAATACACAGGAAACACAGGGTGAAAAGGAAGTGACATCATCGGTGATGAAGGAGCATTAGCTGGAAAACAAATGGCCCATAATTCTCTCAGTAACTTTACAAAAACAATTACTAAATTATATCTGTCACAATATGTAAGCATGTATGTCAGGTGAAGAGAGAAATTATTTTTTATGAAGTAAAAAAAATGGAGTTTCAGGGTTAAATTAATCATTTAAGTGTAATTTTTCAAACTACAGGATGTGATGTACCACCATTAAGTTGGCCATCGGTATTGTTTGTTTTATTGTGACTTCAGACATCCTTTTCTTACCCAGATTATACCAATTGGACTGTAGGGCCTGTGGGAAAGAACAGGTACTTTTTAACCAGTTAAGCCTGCAGAAACTGAAGCCTTCCAGGACTTAAAAAAATTCTATAGACACTGACGCCCTCCAGGACTGGAGTTAAACCTGCAGACACTGCGGCCCTCCAGGACTGAAGTTAAAACTGCAGACAAAGTCACCCTCCAGGTCTGGAGTTAAACCTGCAGACACTGCCCCCTGCAGGACTGGAGTTAGACCTGCAGAAACTGCAGTGCTCCAGGACTGGAGTTAAACCTGCAGACAAAATGACCCTCCAAGACTGAGGTTAAACCAACAGACACTGTAGCCCACTAGGACTTAATTCTGACACCTGTGATTTGACACAAAGATGACATCCAAAGCCAATTACTCCAAAATGCTGCCAAAGCACATACACAAAAGTACAGAGAAAACCAAAAAAACTGCAGCCAGAGTTGAAACAGTCTATACGAGGATCACATGAGAGGTAAAAACACAACTCTCCTTTTATTTTCCAAATGATGTCTATTGTATAACACGTCTAAGGCCCAGGAGCTAAATCAAACTAAACCCGTGGCACCTGGGGCCAGGTTTAATCTTTGCTTTATTATGACAAACGCCAGCGAGATGTTTATTTCAGCTGGCTGTTGTCAGTACTGGTTTGTGAGCTGATGGACTGAAGCTGCTTCCCCCCAGATTGCAGTGACGTGACTGAAGCATATGCAGCCCATCTCATCTGGACCCCATGAATGGAATTACATTTAAGATGAAGGTCCTCAGGTCTCCCGAGAAGCCGGGTCTTTATTGAATCGGCAAACGCTCCACACTCCCAGAAACAACAACAAAACTCGGAGATGAGGAAAGACTTTGGAAAAGAAGAGAGGAAAAAGGGGATTTGCTGTGCGTCATTCGCCGCTTCTGTCTTTCTCACCGTGACGTATTTCGGGCATCTGCTCAGTCCCAGCTCAAAACTGGCTGATTTGAATACTTGAAGCTGCTGTGAGTGAGCACCGAAGCTGTTTTTTTTTTAACAGCAATGCACATTTTACTGGAAATCATTCTGAGTACAGTTGGGCAGGATTAGAATCACTTGATTCTATCATTACTGTAACTGTTATCAGAAAACCCTTGGAGGTTTTTGTGGAAGACTCACAGTGGATTATTATTTACCTTCTATTATTGGACCTCTGAAACTCTGTCCCAGAGGGTATTCATTTTCAGCCTATGCGCAATGCTCTTGCGGTGGGCTATGAGTCACAGGTACTGTACACAGTCACGGTACACACAGCCCCTCCTCACTGGTGGGCTCAGGTGAGACACATTTTCCAAGGCACGTTTAATGCTGCTGCATTCTTCAAACAAATACCTGCTCAGAACATCAGATAGTGTCGAATAGCATGAAAAAACTCTCTTATGGGCCGCTGAGTGGCTCGTAGGATAAGTTGCTGCCCATGGGTCCTAAGGTCGGGGGTTCCACTTCCGGTTTCGCCATTCCCGGCCATGGCCAGAGGTCCGATTGGTGAGGCAATTGGCCAGCCTCGCTGGGGTTTGATACGGGGTAGGTTGGCCTATCTCCTGTTGGCCTCATCACAATAGCGCCGTCCTTATCATGCTTGGGCGCCTGCGGCAGCACTTAACCAACTGTACGCTGACAACGTCTTCCTCCGACATCATAGGCAGTGTGCGGTTGGTGGTGCAGCTGCAACATGAAAAGAAGCGAGAACGTTATCACGTGAATCAGAGGAGTCACATGCTCGACTTCTCCTCCCACAGCTGGTCAAACATTCGGGTTGGGAAAAAAAGGGGAAAATAAAAAATCTCTCTATTTGTATCTGGATTGGGGAATTCTGCAACTGAACATCAGTGCAACTTTCTGAAACCAGCAATGTCTACCACAGCATCCACACACTTTCTACAGCAATTGTTCAGGTGTTCTTAGGAGTGAAAATAGGTAAGGTTTCAAGTGGTGTGCTAATACAGCCTGTGCATTCTTTTCACAGCTACTTCCACTGCCTTGTTGAGAGTGGCCTCTTTGACATAATGAGTCCAAACACACTTAAAACTCTCTGAGTTCATTGTGGGAGATCAAGGAGGCTGTGGAAACACCTACGCACACATTCAAGAAGACTTCTTTTTTATCTGAAATTATTAAGAAAGTTTTAAAAAAAAGCATTCAAGCTAGTATTCATAAGTTAGATGTTTCATTCCACAACCGTAACTGTTGCACCACTCAACGGGATCAATTTGTTATTTACAAAATGAATACACGAAAAGCTTTAACATTGTAGACTAATGTATTGTTTCCATAGCTCTAACATAGTTAGGTCACTGTTCAAAAAGAGTAGAAACTCACCTAACACTAAACATCTCTTTCTTATATTGTTATATGTGACAGAAGCAAAAGACCACAGACTAAATTAAAACAGTCTGCAGGTTACGCATTCACTAAAAGCTTTTGATTAAATAGGTCACTAGGCTGATTAAATAGGTAAGAGTAGGAGCTGGAATGAAATCTTAAAATTGGTTGGTCCCTGGTGCGCATCACTGAAATAAGCCACAAGTTTATTGCTACTGGTGGTTTATGTCAATTTTTTTTACTACACTCTGTGAAAACTACTTGGTGTAGTTTTTTTTTTTTTTTAGATTCATGTCAACCAAAAAAAGGATTACTTTGTTTTTTTCAGAGGACCTTGGAGTTTGCTGAGAAGCAACACATTTTACTGGCAGTAATTATTACTCTCCTCCCGTGTAAAAATTAGAGACATGGCCAATTCTCTCAGGCTTACATTTACGGATGAGCTAAAGTAATAATTATAATTACCTGGCTTCCCCTAGTAAAACGAATAAAATCCAAATAGGAATACGAGTTATGACATAAATGATACAATTCCATATCTCAACATGACTTAACTTTTTTCTTTTTTTCCATTTAACTTTCTTAGCTTAAATCAATATGGCTATTGCCAATACAGCACTCCAGCACTGTGTTTCAGCCGTCCCTTCAGCGTTTGGCTGACTAATGGAGAGGGGAAACATCTATCACACCAGTGTTCAAGTTGGAGACCTTTCCTGCTGCTTAGGATGTCATCCATAAAATTAGCAGCAGCTCCCTCTCATGTCAACATTTCCCTTAGTAAGTGAAGGACCACGCTAAGAGACACAGCGGGGTTTCCCTTTTCACTGTGTTTAAGCTCTGTGAAAATAAAGTGGTCTGTGAAAAACGCAGAGAGGAATTTTGAGAGAGAATGCTTCACTATCATTGCAGAGATGATGGAAATCTGTCCCAGCATTGTTAGAATGAGGTTGGAGTCTGCTATTATGCAGTACACATTTCCTCTTGTAACGTCTCATCATCAGTAACTTTTTCCTCTGGCAGTGCTGGTGCCACTAACTCAATAATTTACCGGCAAAATCATAAAATTTTATTGAACCACCATGCAATGTAGTGGCACACATATTTTACATAGTATTCTCTGCATATTCATACTTTCCATAACATTTGTGACCGAATGTATAATTCAGGGGCATATTCACAAAATTCACATTTTTATTTCATCACATGATACTAAAGTACAGGTTCCAAGCTACAAAATGAGGTATCACTTGCCATGATTGAAGAAATATTTTGGCCGTAATGTTCAATAGAACATTATACTTTTGCAAACTGCAGTTCTGAGAAAACAGCCTTTTTAATTTTTGCATATACTCTCAACACAGAAATCACTTTTAGAAAGGAACTGAGGCTTATAATGGTTAGATTAAGGTCATTTTGAATTTGCAGTGTTGAAAAAAAAAAATTCATAATTGTATATAAAATATTAAAAAACATAATTCAAGTTAAAACAATAATTTAGTGGTAAATTGTGATACTTCTTTTTTTTCTCTTCACTTTCTCTTGTCACTCATTCAGTCACTGAAGTGTGGGGACCCATGTTTTTAAAGCTAAAGTGGAGAGCTTCAATGAAAACATCTTCATTGGGCTGAAAATGTAATTGGGGGAGAAAAGAAAAGTGAGCGGTCAATCTTGACACATCAAGATATTTTTCTTGGCCACCATCAATGACTTAGAGCATGAACATCTGCGGAATTAGCCATACAGTAGTGAAATAATTGTGGCTATATTCATTCCATATTCATTTTGCCTTGCATTCTGAGAACTGCAGCGATTACACACACGTCAGCTGTGCTGGGGTTTCCTTCAAGGTCACGATGACAGTATCTTGAAAAAAACCTTGACAATCCCATGGATATAATGTGTGAACTCAGTTCTGCCTCGTGCTTGTGTGAGCCCGGGTTGTGACATAAACTTTTGACCGGTGCAAACCCCAATCTGAGCATCCCTGTGGCGTCTGAAATGGGATTGAGTCTCACTACTTATATTCATCCACACTTCAGTTTCTGAGCCTCCTTCACAAATAAGCCTGGCTTCCTCCTAAAGCTGTTAACTGTGACCAGATCCAGCCATGGGATCAATAGGGGGGGGAGGGGAGGGTTAAAGCGGTTAGCATTCAGCTAAAGCCCAGGACACATACATACAATTAAGACAGAATTTAAAAGATGTAAATTTGATATGTCTGTCTACATTGAAAGCATTGACCTGGTAAAAGTCTGTCCTGTTTGATAAACCTCTGTGTGCTGTGCCCTGTTTCAGTTCAGTGCTGTTGCCCTTTACTGTGGTTTTCTCATGTTAAACATTGCAACAACACTGGTAAGGGGACGTTCAGCCATGAAAAAGAGGTAAGGAAAGGAAGCAAAGGAAGACCAGAGCATATTATGATCAGCACAGGCCATTTGGCCTAGGTAAGCTCACCATTAATCTACGGAGCATCCAGTACTGCATCGCAACTGGACTGCTCAATGGAATTGAGCAAAGGTCTCATCCTCAACCAAAGAAATGGGTATTTATTAAAAGTATTAACTGAAATTAAGAGCAAAAAAATACTTCACATGGAAGCAAAAACAGAAATATAAATGTGAATAAAGCAATAATGTACTGTGCTGAAAATTTCAGTGGGGTGGGTGAATATAGACAGACATCCTCCGGATTCGTTCACTCATCATCTGAACATCTCCACTGGGAGGGGTGAGTGTCCGAGGCTGTTTGCTCCATCCTATGGGAGAAGCAAAACAGCTCGTAGAAGCTCTGTTACAGTCTTATTCCCTGCACTGTGTCTCATTATGAATACTCTGTGGACACGGACCAGATTTGACCCGGAAGGACAATTAAACAGTGAAAATGAAGACACAATGCCTTACCAGGGTGTGCTGGCAGAATTTAACAGGAAGGGTGTAACATATACATTTACCCTATATTTTATAAGGAGTAGTGCCCAAACAGTCTATAAATCCCGGATGAAAATGTCCTCCACACCGAGAATAAATGGTGGTGGAAATTTCTGGAAAAACAGTGTGTTTGATCTTGAAATACAGTGTGAGATTTTAAAACAGCGTGGGAGTTTTCTTTCCAAATTACATTTCATTGCTTTCTAGCACCTGGATGGGATTTATCAGTTTGTGAAAATGAAATCTTTAGCCACACTCGCACACACATGTACACATCCTCCCCCACACACACACACACACACACACACACACACCACACACACACACACACACACACACACAATGCTTTGAGCAAATACTCCTATATATACATATATCCACCATTCTTTTTATTAGTTTATTTACTTACTTATTTATTTACTTACAGGTTGACTGTATTGTCCCAGACGAAGGGTGAGTCAATATCAAAATAATTTCAAAGATAATACACACAAAACACATATTCAAAACTGTTATGGAATATTTTACCTGTCCCACCTTAATCTTAAAAATAATGGCTGGTTTGTCCTTAGTGTCATTTCCAGCTCCTCTGTCAAAGAAGAAAGTGAATAAATCTATTCCTACTCCAGCCTGAAACACAGAGGAGGGAAGAAGCAGAGCAGAGCTCTTCCAAAATGTTTTAATTGATGTAACATGTCACGGTCCTGAAAGTCGGACTGTCAGCCCCCTGATTTATTAGTATTTCCCTATAATACATCTTCCACACCTCACATACGGTCCATGTGCTTTTCACCAGGATGATGGATTAATAGAGCAAGCATCTGTTCATTTTTTGAAGAGCACTGCACAAAAAATAAGTTACATAAAGTAAGATTAAATCAGAATGGTGGGAATTCAATGTGTTTTTTTAATCCATAGGTATACTTTATACATAGCTGAGAAAACTCAAACTGTTTATTACCAGTGACTTTACAGTTCAATTAATTTTACTCAAATAACCACAAGGGTTGCTGCATTACTTTTCTCTTCTGAATGCTATAAATTTCAACTTTCCAAGGGTAAAAAAGAAAGCTGATGGATTTATAATCTTTGACATTCTGCAGCTGAACAGAAATAATTTATTGTACAAGTAGAACAGAAAAGACAGGAGCGGAAGGCTGCTTTTGGGGTACAGTTTTTTACTGAAATAATACTGAATATCAACAATGCTTTAAAATAAATCAATGTACTGCATGTCACATACAGACAGAGGCCAATTAAGCTTTATGTATTGACCTATTTAAATTAGGGTTTTAAAATTAGATATCTTTATTTTCTGTTATTCACAGACATTTTCTTTGCATACAATAAGTGCATCTTTAAAAAAGTGATGTAATGCAAGACATATTGTACACACATATATATGTGCACATATATACGGATTATGCACATACACAAATATGTTTACACTATTAAATTAAAAAAACACATTACATCATTACCAATAGGAAGAGTGACATGAATAAATACACATTAGAAATACACATCCATCGTCTTTGCTCCACCTATTCCTATAGGCAAACTGGAAGGAGTCTAGTTTACCCTCCACAGGGGGCAGAAGATGTTGGACTCTTTCCATTGATTTCATCAGCATCAGCAGGCCGGTAATCGTTGTGCTCTTTGGGGTGTGATTGTTTAGGGATGGGTATCACATGAGAGGTTTTCCATGCTGTTGGTATTGAGTGGGAATCCGGTGCTAGCTGGAAGATGGGCTGCTAGGCTGGTCTTCAGAAGGTGAGTGTTAACATTGTCAGGCCCGCTAGCCTTCCATGGGTTCCATTTGGCGTTCAAACAGCTTTGTCACCCGCTCAACAGTGATGCTAATGCTTTCAGCTTTCAAGGTTGGAAAAGTCTCAAATACTGATATACAGTCATGGAAACGATTATCTGATTATCTGTATCAAACCTCTTATAAAAAGTGTGTAGTTCATTAGCAATTTGTCTGTTGCTGTATAACTGTATAATTCCTGTTATAATATTACAGGAATTATATAGCTTATTATATGGTTTTATAATGTTCAGTACCATGATTATATGTGTGTGTGTGTGTGTGTGTGTGTGTGTGTGTGTGTGTGTGTGTGTGTGTGTGTGTGTGTGTGTGTGTGTGTGTGTGTGTGTGTGCGTGTGCGTGTGTGTGACCTTTGCACCAAGACTCCTATTACATTGAAACAGTGATCAAGAATCTCAAAAACTTTGGAAACGTTGAGAGTTCTTCATGTTCTTCCTGTGCCATATTGCCATGTCCTCTCACTCAGGATACTTCTCCTCACTGGTTCTCAGCTGCAGGCTGTCACTAGGTTGTATGAACACAGTGTAACACCCATGTCTTTACCAATATAACACAGATTGTTTTCCTCTACTCTTTGAAAAAAGTGCAGTCCTGTCTGTACATAATAAATCATACCAAAGGCAGTTTTTCACACTTCATTGTTCTTTTGTTTCACATGTGTAGTACTGAGATGCTCTTCATTGGGTGGCCAGTGAAAAAAAAAAAAAAAAAAAAAAAAAAGTTTGGCAGACTTTGTTTCCCAGATGAGTTTTGCTTTCTGCACCTTCATGACAACACATTAGTTTATTTACTTGAAAAAAAAAAAAACTGTTAAACATGTAAAGGTAAATAGGAAGATGGCTGGTCATAGCATGCAGAAGCAGCCATCAGCTTGCTGTTGCTCGGGGTGATCTCTGTGCCTCAGGCCATATCCATCGTGTGAAGCAGAGGGCAAACGGGTCAGCCTCCAGCGCTCGCCTCCTGTTTCTCTGTGTAAGTGTGAGTCTCATTAACTGGCTCGTCTTCCTCCCAGACTGGGCTGAGAAATAGAGAAATATACCTGCTGCAGGCCATGTTCGCCGCCTCCCAATGGAAGGTGACAAGCCACGCTTAGCAATTCTCCAGCATTGATAGATTGTTCCATCAAAAAAAAAAAACCCTTCCTCAGCCCAATCTGTATTCACCCTCTATCAGAGTCACGCCACCAGATCATCCCTCCTTCTTCCATGTGCAATCGTGACAATCTGACTCATAGCCACCCTAAATAAGTACATGTTAGAAAAGTGTCTTGATCTTGCAAGGTATCAGTTTTCAGAATAGTACTACTCTGCTGTGTTATTCTGTAGAAACTAAACTCTTTCGGCCGGACATTGAGGGAGATTTATCCAGCCATTTAGTTGTGTGCACTCCAGGCTTCAATTGAAACGGCCACAGTGCCCCAGCTCTGTGCTTCTGTAATTGACTTCCTGGATAGGAGACGTGCTGTATGAGGAGCGAGGGCAGTGAGTACAAGGCCACTTTACTGTCTGGTGTTTGTATAGGCCAGAGGAGTGAGATAGTGTCTATTTTCCCCTTTTGCACGACCAGACAATGCATTTACAGGACAAAAGGAGGACTTCTGCTCTGAGGACAGGTGTTAGAAACTGGCTTAAGGTTATACTCCTTCAATCCTGTGCTTTTTGGTGTTTGTTTTTTAACATTGCAACACTAACTTTTTGTTGTTTTGTTCACATGTCAACATCGCAAGTAACCCTAAAGACATCCAACCAAATAAATAATAAAATAAAAAAAATAGATAAATAAAATAAGAGAGAAAAAAAAAAACACTGTGTTGAATGATAGAATGATTGATTTTTTTTTTTTTTTTTTCACAAAATTTCCATGATTGCACCTGCATGATAAAATATTTTTTCTTGGGAATATAGCAATTACTTGCCCTGGTGCAAAGCTGAAGAGTCAGGCTACCTGCTTTTATGCCACATACATGCGTATGAAAGACATTGTAGTGGGTTGGATTACTCTGATTTAATAACTCCCCAACCTAGTGGATGTAGCTGACTTGCCCCTGTAGTTCCCCTGGCCATGGTGAGCAAGATTGCAACCAGAGCTTAGCCACCCAAACACAGGAGTCATGTATATCCTACAGAGCAAGCATCTTTACAAATTAACTAAGAAGTAACATTTCTGAATAGCAAGTTGTCTATCATTGACTTTCCTGATGTCTGTTTAAGAAGGTCGACCCACAGTGAAACAAACACACACACACATGCACACACACACACACACACAAGCCAAGCCTGGCAGTGATACACACGTCTCTGTAACACAGTTTGAGCCCCTAGTACTTGCTGATGAAAAAGTGTAATTTGTCTGGGTTAACTGTGTTAGGTAAGTGCATTTATGGGAATCCATGTATTCTCTACTACAGCCTGCATTGTCCTGTACAGGTGGGTGCCAGGCTGTCCGTGGGTTATCCTAAAATTGAATTGTACTTCATTCCTTTAAGTACAGCCTCCCTCCAGAACGGACTAATCTTCAGCTTTGGCGGCGTTCCATCCCACCCCTTTCATGTCAGGTGAGGATTGTCAGGTGAACATCCCGCTCCCGGTTCATCCCCTCCACACCTATAAAGGACCGAACCAAGGAGTCTGAGGGTCGACAGCTGTGCTCTTTGTGCCTTTAATACGGAGCCCCTGGGCTAAGCCTCTTTCTGAAAGCAGGGCTCCTGAATGGTCTTTGGCAGTGTTTCAGTTTGGCACTGAAGTGAATGTATATATATGCCCTTTCTGCTGCTACGCATATTCCAGCAGAATAAGTCTGTAACTTTCTGAGATGTGTTGTTTCTTTTTTTTCCTTTTTTATTATTCAGGAAATACTTTTCAGTCCCTAAATGTCTCGAGCAGAGACATCTCCAGACCTCCGATGACTTTGGAGAGTCACAAGGATCTTTTGTAATCTCTGACAATAGAAAGGAATTGAGAATGTTCAGCAATGAAGGTGGCTCCAGAGAAAGGTAGGGTTCTGGGTAAAAAAGAGACACAACTGGTTTATGTTTGGCTGTTTGGCCTCATCTGCATTCCAGATCCTGCCAGGGCTCCTTATTTGAGCTAGGGCCCTTGGTATGTTTTGACAACATCCTTCTGGGGCCAAAGATTGCAGGCATATGGCGTGATGTTGATCTTTGCATGAAGTAGACTCAGAGCTGGCTTCAGAGTGAGTGCCCAATATGATAGAGTGTCTTACAGAAACATGCAGTCTCTATCCACTGCCAATACAGCCGCTAAACCACACTTTGTCAGATCACACAGTGGCTGAATTTGACTCAAGAGAACAAGGTTGTTATTTCACACAAAACAAGAGTGAAATAACAAGGTTTTTAACCACTTTTTGCTGAACGTTTTCTGTGAGCACTTTTGCAAGTCGCTCTGAATTAGAGCCTCTGCTGAATGCATATATGCAAATGTAAAACACTTCACTTCCCACTCTCTGCCTCCATCCCGCATTAAAGCCAGTAGTAAACGGCCTAACTCCGCACACACTGGAGTTTGGCAATCTCACTGTGCATGGTAGCTCAGGTCATTCATGGTCACACAAACTTTGCTGGTCTATTCATGAATCGTCCAGTGATGGGGCTTCTAGAAACTGCACATCACAATATGCTGATGCTGACTTAAACTACATGTTTTTTGTGGTTTTTGCACTGAACATCAAACAACATATTGAAGGGTGAAATTTAATGTGTTTTAAAGTGGCACTAGTTCAGCTGTACGATTCTTGTGGTTTACTGTAGGTTAAGTAAAAGCATGCATGTAGTAAACAGTGTTGTGTGGTGTGATTCCGCTCTTACATGTGTATTGTGTGACAATCCTCTCCCAGTGTTTAAATACCCAGCTTTATCGTTGCATGTTAAGGTCATGGGTCTACTCTGCTGAGGCAACAAATCATTCTGGGACTAAATAGGGTTTAAGTCAGTTAAACTCATAAATCCTATCTAGTGGCTTCTAGGTGGTCTGCTTTTAGCTGTTCTAGTCTGCAGGTTACTGCACTTGGACAATAGTGACCTTTTGTTCTGATGTCTTAAGGTTCTCATGTCATGGTCTTGCTGACAGAAATCCATCCATAATAGCATGAAGGAAAAATATAATGTGGAATATTAGAGCGTTCAATACATTCCACTCTGACATGTTAGCCTTTTGGGTCAGGTTGCATTGGATTCATAAATATGAATAATGGGGGTAACCCTTGCTGGAAAAATCATTCCATTGCCTCACAAATACATTTGGTAACCTGAAACCAAAGTGGTTCGTCAAAGCTTTTATCCCACTCCATGCTATTTCCCATCATGCATTGCTGTAGCAGAAATGGAATTGTGATGTTGGTTGATGCTTTCCCTTCACTGCTCTTTTTATGCTCGGCCTGCACTTTGATTTTGAAATAAACACAGCAATAAGCTTTCTGCATTGGTCTTTGTGGATTTAGCTGTTGTTCAGACTGATTAATTGTTTCCAAGGCAGTTAGTTGCCTAGGCTGTTGTTGATCGGTACAGTAAATATGTCTGGATATGGGGGGAATGTTTCCCTCACTGATGTTTCTGCAGCTCTGATTATTTACAGTCTCTTGTGAAGCTTGTATTCTTTCCTTCAGCATGCTTGACTGCTTTTGTGGTGCTGCAATGAAACATCAACACCACTGCAGATAAATAAAACCTGCATGACCCTGGGAAAAAAAAAAAAAACATTACAATAATATTAAAAAAAAAGATTCACCCTGGCTCCAACCCTACATTTAGTCATCCACAGAAAAAGGGAAGGAAGACCCATTTTCACCATGCAGCCTTTGTTTATAAACCTCCTGGAACATGTGTGCCCTATCATGTTTTACAGCCCTGATGAAAAATGGCCATTATCACCTCAATAGTAAAAGCTTTGTCCCTGCTAGTTGTGTCATCCTGCATTTTATCCATTTCTCTTCACAGAAATCAGCTGTGATATGAGAGTGTAGTGCATGCAATCAGTTATTAACAGGAAAAGGTTTTTGATCCCTGATACAATATTGTTCTTTACTGACTCTCCCCCCTACTGGAATCTGAGTGTATATAATGCACATAATAATACATATTATTTGTAGTAGTAGTAGTAGTGGTAGAAGTAATAATAGTAGTAGTAGTAGAAGTAATAGTAGTAGTAGTGATAGTAGTAGTAGAAGTAATAGTAAGTAATAGTAGTAGTAGTAATAGTAGTAGTAGAAGTAAGTAGTAGTAGTAGTAGTAGTAATAGTAGTAGTAGAAGTAATAGTAATAGTAGTAGTAGTAGTAGTAGTAGTAGTAGTAGTAGTATTAGTAGTAGTAGTAGTAGTAGTAGTGGTAGTAGTAGTAGTAGTAATATTAGTAATAGTAGTAGTAGTGTTATAGTAGTAGTAGTAGTAGTAATAGTAGTAGTAGTAGTAGTAGTAGTAGTAGTAGTAGAAGTAGTAATAGTAAAGTAGTAATAGTAATAGTAGTAGTAGTAGTAGTAGTAGTGGTAGTAGTAGTAGTAGTAGTAGCAGTAGTAGTAGTAGTATACATTTGTGTTTTTCAAACTGCACAGTCCTAACGGATGGGTGTCTACAGTCACCTCAAATCCCCTGTTGGTTGACTGGCGGAGATCATCCATGGATCGGGGGGATTTCCAGCTGGGATGAGATTTTTATAAACCCCGTCTTCCAGCTGTGAGTCCACAGAAAAGCACATCCAAGTGTCGTCTAAGTCTCGGACCAGAAAGCAACGTGGGCTGCTGTGTTATGATTTCTGTCTGCTTCACCTCAGCCGACATCCGTGCATTTACTTGTTATTTTGTAGAGAAATTAATTAAACAAGAAATATTAGATGAATTTTAACATGTGACTTTTCACGTGTGTGTGTGTGTGTGTGTGTGTGTGTTTTTTCTTTTTTGTCTTTTGGAGTGAGTGGAGGAGTCTCTGTGTGGAATGGAACTAGGCTGGTCTTGATATGGGGGTGTCGGTTCTAATCAGTCCCCTCACTGAAGGAAAGCTGCAGGTGAAAAGCTAATCTGTGATTGCGCTGCCCACCGTAGAGCTCCAGCTATTTCCCGTGTAATAGCCCCTGCGCCCCTACGGAAGCCCACAGTACGGGCTGAGAAATGAGAGGCTGTGCCCGCAGAGCCTGTGGTGATGTCATGTCTGCACTGTTTCTGCCATGAAAGTCGGGAAGTTTGTGAGGCTTCTCACCAGCAGGGAGATTCAAAGCCGCCAGATGCCAGACATGGATAGCTGTCAATGCCCTGTGCAGATGTGCACCAATCAGATCCACTCAGTCAAATAGGCATCCCAGCTACCGTCGCCGGGGTTTCTTTCCCTGATAATTAACAACTTGCCTTGCTTTTTGCATTAATTTAATTTTATGCTCAACTTATCTCCCTTTCGCATGCCGGGGTGGTGCTCCAACATGCTGCAAATTGTTTACCCAACTGCTCTGTGACTGGGGAAAAAAAGCATAAATCCATCCCGCCCATTTTTCACTGTGAACAGTACAGACGACCCGACACCTGTGGACTCAGTTTTATTTATAAGGATCAAATTCATCTTCACTCTGAGTCCCAGCTGCTATTATCCAGGCTCAGGTAATGGAAGGCATCTAGAGACACTGATTTAAATATGGCACAGCCCAGTGAACATGAATCATAACAGGGGCAGGAAGCTGTGACTTTGGGGGGGTGGCGGGGGTTGGGGGGGTTGGGGTGGTGGAGAGAGGGTGAATCTAATGAAATTTTGCACAAACTCCCACAATCACACCTTGCATGACATATAGTCATAATGGAAATGGACAGAAACATTCTGGCAACTGACCAAGGACACGGTTGGGTACAAACATTTGGTCTTGGGTTCTGGTTGATCCATGGGGGTTGAAGGTATATATATATCTATATATATTTTTTTTTTTTTTTTCTCCTGGCTTGGATTGGCAACATGTGCACATTTAGAAGGCAAGATCAACATCAATATTCATCCCACATTCGATTTCCTGCAGGCATATGTGACTTTTGAGGAGGACTATGATCCCATCCTCAGAAAACCTAGTTGTCACCCCATTGTTTCAGAAGTGTGACACAGGCTCTTTCCATATGTCATAGCCTTGTCACTCACCACATCTGAACCTAATTAAGTATTAATGGGATTTTTCAGAGAGACACCTACAGACAGCATTTCCTACCTACATCTGCGAATTAAGAGAAGTGTGAACCAAGAGAATCTCTGTTTTATTATTAGTGGTGCCTCACTCCAAATGCAGAAATCTTGACACCACTAGCTTGTATGCCATAGGGTACTTTGATCCTGGAGAGTGACAGGGTGTGCTGCTTTTAGTTGTTAATAGATGTGTTAGCACAGTGGAATACACAAGTTACCTACCCAGGGTTCTTGTGTCTGAACTGGTTAAAGATTATGAAGATAAAAAAAAAAAAAAAACGCAACTGTGGTTCTCCTGAACCAGGGTTATGTTACATCCCTGTCTAGGGTCAGGGGCGCAAACAAAAGAAATAGGCTAAACCAGAGCCGCTCAGCCAGACAAACACAAAAATGCAATAATGTTTAAAGGGATTTTATTTAACATAAAAAAGAATAATAATCATAAACAAGACAGAGAATGTAACCTAAGTACACACAAAAGCTCTGGGCAAGCTGGCAAGAGTAGCTGCTAAGCAGTGAACAAAGGCCCACATTGTCTCTCATCAGAGCACAACTGAAAACGAGCCTCCACCCCTTCTACAGCCCGACCTCTTCCCCTCTTCAAGTCGGAAACGCTGCCTTCAATCCAGCAGCCAATCCTGGCGGAACAGGCGGAGCTCACTACCTGACAGTCCTGGAAATAACTCACACACAAAAAAAAAAAAAGGGAGGGGGAGAAGAAACATAGCGCAGGCAAAACTATACAGATGTAACAGTTAACCAACCCGAATTTGTGATGCGGAGCATCCAGGTTCTACTGGTCCTTCTCTCTTGTTTTTCGGCCCGGTTATTTTTTAAATCACAATCTGTCACTTAGTCACACCTCTGCTAAAAGCAGAACATTGTACCAACTCATCGGTCCCAGGATGTGGAGTTTGAAGTACAATTTTCATGTCATATAAAATGGTCTTTCATCATTATCGTAAGCATAAATTGCATTTCAATTTACTAATAATAATTAAAATAGCAGATTTGCGTATACCATCTGGGATGGATTTAAAGGCATGGTGTGAGGTGTGGCTGCCGGCTCCTGAGTCCAGGCTATAATAAGACGCAGTAGCAGCAGCTGTGCAGCCAAAGGCCCAGATGTGCTGTGATCCCACTGGATTAAAACATGGTCTTACCTTGTCATGTATTTAAAGTAAATCAGCTTGGGAGCATGGCGCAGTCCGTTCGACAACGCATTCAAATGAATTTTTTTTGAGGCAGCAGAGGCAGAAGGTAACAGTGAGGACACGGGATCACACGGTGGGAGTGGAAGGTACCGCGCTCTCATCAGGGCCATCTTCTGCGGTGGATATTTCTGAGACAGAGAGCCGAAAGGTAAACCCAGACATATTTACACTGTGATGAGCCAGAGGGTAAGAAAAGAGAAAAAAAAAAAAACAGGCAGAATCTCCAGACACCTAAGAGGGCTAAACATGCCTACTGGCGAGGACCAAGTGTTGCTCCTAACAGGTTTCAGCAGTGTAGAAAAAGGAGATCCTTTGCCTTCATCGTCTTAGGGAACTTAGGTCCCACAGGATGGCTACCCTACTCCCATCGTATATGGGCCATAAGCATGAAGCGGACATAGGTTGCAGATATTCATATTCATATACAGAAGGGAGATGACATATGAAAAATGACATAGGTCATCGAGCTCATCAATCTTAGAGTTTCCACCTGTCCCGGATTCGCGGGAGTTTTCCCTGACATATTCATGTCTTACAGAGACGCTGAATGTCCCCGTCTTGAGTGCTTTACCTGACCATCAATCAGCCTAATGGAGATTGAGATCTTTAAAAATACTAGCAGTGGCACACATAATATATAGGAATACATCCTGAAAATATCCGCTGTCCATTGAGAAATATTGCAAAAATTAGCATTGTTTTTGGATCCCTGCTCATAGTCAGTACATAACCTGGATTGGAAGCAGGGCAGTTAGTCATTGTATGTTTCTTAGCTGCTCCAAATGCTTGCCTGTGAAATAAAACAGTGTATTTCAATCTGTTGCCAGACAAACGTCCTTCATTTTAAACAGGCATGGACTGGTGGCAAACAAACTTTTATCCCTTTACATTCTTATAAAGGAAATAATTCTGGGTGTCCTCAATGACCAGGCCACACTTCTCCATGTCTGCATTGCACAGCGTAGTAAAGACCCGCTATAATTGATTTGGACATCCGCCTTTTGATCTGCACAGCTTGATTACTTCTGCATTTGCTTTCCGTTGCATCATATTTAAATGTTTGTGGTGGCTACAAGTGTGCTGAAGGAGTGACCATATTACTGAAGTCAAACGTTTTGATTGTAGAAGGCTGGACGTTCTAAGTTTGAGGCATCAGGCCGAGTGAAACCTAAGGTGAAATATGAACAGGTGTGTCTTAATTAGGTAGCGTTTCATCCTGTTTTGTCACATTTATGAGCGGTAGCGCAAACTGTTGCTGTGGGCATTAAAACCAGTTTCAGTGTTGAGAATTGAGCTGGTTGCACAAATTAACTGGAGGCAAAGGGAACAAGCTTACTAGATGCTTTTCGTTCATTATGAAAGACAGTATGGCTAATTATATTCTGTGTCTGTAGCACACAAAGAAACAAAGAAGCACAGAATGTAATATTTTTCTTATGTACATACATTCTTTAGTAATAATTTTGCATCTCTGCTTGTTTACAGTATATTACATGGGAGGGTGCTGTTGTTTAAATAAACTGCAGCTTGTAATTATAAATAATGGCCTATATATTTGTTTTACTGCTCATACAAGTGATGTCTTTTTAAAAACCATATTTTTTTTTTCTTAAGAATTAATCACTGAAAGTTTTACAGACTGGTATGACTTAATAATTGTGCTCTGGTAATTCCAGTGAGTTATGCGATGCTGGGTGTTAGAAAGCAGACATGAGTAATGCCTGTAGATAATTATTTCTCTCTTTATTCATTTTGACAAGACTCATCACAGGACAATGTTAATTTAAACATTTAAGGCTCTTGCATTGTGAAAGTGTTCAAGAAATCTATGTAAGGTGTACATAGAGTAAATGTAAGTAAAAATATCCTTTGCAGGGTATATGTTTAAAATGACTCATATTTAATTATTTAATAAGGACAGCTGTGTGTGTCCCCCACCCACTTCTCACCAAGCTGGCTGCATGTGTTGCCATGGCAGTGACCATGTCATGCTCTGATGCACATGGTTTAAAGAATAAAAGGCGCACAGTTAAAGCTCTGATGCAGATGGTTTAAAGAATAAAAGGTGCACAGTTAAAGCTCTGATGCAGATGGTTTAAAGAATAAAAGGTGCACAGTTAAAGCTCTGATCCAGATGGTTTAAAGAATAAAAAGTGCACAGATAAAGCTCTGATGCAGATGGTTTAAAGAATACAAGGCGCACAGTTAAAGCTCTGATGCAGATGGTTTAAAGAATAAAACAGTTAAAGCTCTGATGCAGATGGTTTAAAGAATAAAAGATGCACAGTTAAAGCTCTGATCCAGATGGTTTAAAGAATAAAAGGTGCACAGTTAAAGCTCTGATCCAGGTGGTTTAAAGAATAAAAGGCGCACAGTTAAAGCTCTGATGCAGATGGTTTAAAGAATAAAAGGTAGCTTTCTGTGTACCTCTGCTTCAGATCTGTCAGTACCTGTGCTTCAGGTCTCTCTGTGCCTCTGCTTCAGATCTGTCAGTACCTGTGCTTCAGCTTTCTGTGTGTCTCTGCTTCAGATCCGTCAGTACCTGTGCTTCAGCTTTCTGTGTGTCTCTGCTTCAGATCTGTCAGTACCTGTGCTTCAGCTCTCTGTGTGCCTCTGCTTCAGATCTGCCAGTACCTGTGCTTCAGCTTTCTGTGTGCCTCTGCTTCAGATCTGTCAGTACCCGTGCTTCAGCTTTCTGTGTGCCTCTGCTTCAGATCTTTCAGTACCTGTGCTTCAGCTCTCTGTGTGCCTCTGTTTCAGATCTGTCAGTACCTGTGCTTCAGCTCTCTGCGTGCCTCTGCTTCAGATCTGTCAGTACCTGTGCTTCAGCTCTCTGTGTGCCTCTGCTTCAGATCTGTCAGTACCTGTGCTTCAGCTCTCTGCGTGCCTCTGCTTCAGATCTGTCAGTACCTGTATTTCAGCTCTCTCTCTGTGCCTCTTCTTCAGATCTGTCAGTACCTGTGCTTCAGCTCTCTCTCTGTGCCTCTGCTTCAGATCTGTCAGTACCTGTATTTCAGCTCTCTCTCCGTGCCTCTGCTTCAGATCTGTCAGTACCTGTATTTCAGCTCTCTCTCTGTGCCTCTGTTTCAAGTCTCTCTATGCCTCTCCTTCAGCGCTCTCTGTTTCAATGCCTCTGCTTTACATCTGTCTGTGCCTGTGTTTCCGGTCTCACTTTGCTTCTGCCTCAGGTCTACCAGTACCTTTGTACCTGTGTTTCATGCCTTTAATGGCGTCTCAGTGCCCGAGCATTGGAGGCACCTCTGGCATGCTCACTCAGCGTGGCCTGACAGCTGTTGATCCAGGACTCCAGCAGGAGCAGGTGGCGTTTGCCACACCTGTGGCGCGGGCAGGCCGAGCAACGGCGGGATTAATCTGACAGCACGTCCCTCTGAGACAAATCCTCAGTCAGATCTCTACAAGTGTTCCCCTTATCCCCGGCGCCGCGTCCAGGCACCGGCGAAGGCTGACACCAGGGTCCCGGCGATAGGTGGGGCCCCAGGCGGAAAAGGTTCATTGGGTTGGATCAAGCCATAATTAAGCCCACTGAGGTATAAAATAACAAGCCTGACTGTATTATCTTATAACAAATTACCTGCACTGGGGCGCAGCTGAAATATTAATCCCAGGTGATTACTTAAGTCTATCTGCACCTTGAAAGGCAACCTTAGAAATATGAATTAGGGAGACTAAAGGGGTGAGCCTCCCATTCATTATCTCAGGGTTAGATAGATTACTGATCGCGCTGTCCCTCACAACACTGAGCCTCTATGCAGACACCATCGGAGCATTTCCACTTCATTTCAGTTATCTCTCTTTTTATTTATTTATTTTTTATTATTATTTTTTTACTTGCTGTGGGATATTACACATTTAAATTTGCTCATTGATCCAGTACTAAACATGGCTTTTGTTGTTTGAAAGCTGGTTTCTTTGTAACAGACAGTCTTGAAATTTAAGAGTGAGGTAGTCCGTTGAGGCTAGGGTGCTCTCAACAGAGTTTCTGGCTTGGCTTTTCAACACCAAACCCACTATACTAACACTGGGATATATTTAACAATTCTATTTTTCTCCTGCTCTTATTTTAACAATACAACACTGCCCATTATATTCTACACTTGGTCACAAATAGGCAAACCATAGAGTTAATGTTACAAAACAGAACAGTATTTCTCTAGTAGATAGATTCTGTTAAAGTATTAAATCATAACCAGCTTACTCCAGAACATGATTTTAATTACTCTACCACTGTGATATGGATGCTTGTCCCTAAGCATTCATAAATGTTTGTATATACCAACCTCATGCCACTTTGAAAAGCGCAATTACAAACACCCAAAAGTTTGATAATAATTTCTTCCCTAATAGCTATTTATTTAAAGTGTTTTCTGAATGACAGGTATTTAATGAAACAGCGGTTCCCTGGCAGGTTGCTGCGTGTTGTTTTGTTCAGAATAAAACAGCAATCACTGATGTTTCACCTCTCTTTGTTTACAGTGATCTTTGATTTTCTTTTAGTAATAATATGCTGACATTGTCCATCTCAGGTTCTGAGGGGTGGTGGGGGTGTTTGGTATAAAATGGAGGTGGGGGGTTGTGCTGATGGAATTGTCACAAGGAGGACTATGTTTGCCATATTAGCACCACACCTTACTAAAATCCTGCTATATTAGAACCCTCCTGTATTAAAACCCAAATCTTCGATTTTAAACCCCACCATATTAGAACACAGCCATAGTAAAACCCCACTCTATTAAAACCTTGCTGTATTAGAACCCAGCTATAGTGAAACCCCACCATCCTAAAACCCTGCTGTATTTTAACCCAGCCATAGTAAAACCCCACCCTATTAAAACCTTGCTGTATTAAAACCCGGCTGTATTGGAACCCAGCTATAGTGAAACCCCACCAAATTAAAACCCTCCTGTATTTGAACCCAGCCATAGCGAAATTCCACCATATTAAAACCCTGCTGTATTGGAACCTAGCCATAGTGAAATTCCACCATATTAAAACCTTGCTGTATTAAAGCTGTATATAAGCCATGCAATACTAGAGTCCAGTCTTGAACCTAACCATATTAAAACCTTATTGTATTAAACTACACCTGCCATGTTATCACCCCGCGATATTAAAACCATAACAAAGTAGAACCATGCCAAAATTAAACCTCACTATTCTAAAACCCTACCTTATTAGAACCCACCATTTAAAAACCCTGCTGCATTCAAACATACAACTATGTTGTATTAAAATATCCACCGTATTAAAACCCTGCCGTAATTATTTTCAAATTCATGGAAAATCCAGCTGGACTGCTATCACAGAGATGCATGTGATTTCATGAGCCGTGTGTGCATGTCTGAGATTGATTCTCAGTGTGTGACTCTCTCGCCTGATGTGTGACACTCAAGGTCTCTCCGTGTCACACACTGCGCTTGTCTGGCCTACCCAATGAACTCCATTCGCCGCGTTAATGTCACTGGCACAGAGGCGTACGGCGAGGTGTTTCATATTTACATGAGAGAATTTCATTTCATCTCTAACACGGGGAAAGAAAAACACCTTTCAGCCACTGAGACATGAATCAATGAAAATATAGCTGACCAAACACCCAGATGTGGGGGAAATGAATAATAATAAGTCAAGGCTTTTAGACCGGCATGGAGTTGTAGTAAAATATTATGCATGTTTATATTTGCATCCATAGTATTGGATACATTTTGAGTCCATGTTAAATTATTTGTATTCTGTGTTTCATTTGAAATCCAGTACTAAGAAATAGCTGATGGGTAATGTTGATAAGGTGAGAGGGTGCTAGATGGGCTGAACTACGTCGCAGGTTATGCATCTATGATCATTTTGATTTGTACCTAATATAGAATTTCTGATATTTAGAAGCAACCGGACACATTTTAAACTTATCCATGCAGTGGACAAACTAGTAGACAGTTAAATAGGTGGACTACATGTTAAACAGGTGGAAGTGCACCGTTAAATGGTTAGACCCCATGTTGTTAAACAAGAGGAACTTACCAACACCTCCTCCTGTCCTTACAAGTTTCCAGCACTACAACCATCACATACAGTTTCAAGAAATTGTTATTGGACCCTTTGGAATTACCAGGACTTCTGCACTGATTACTCATAAAATGTGGTCTGATCTTCATCCAAGTCACAATTATAGACAAACTCAAACTGAACACAAAAGCAGCTGTAATTTCCATGTCTTCATTGAAAACATTCAGTTATCATGTAATACAGAAATCCTGCTAATCAACAAGGGTTCACAACCTTTTTTTTTTTTTTTTTTTTAACTGTAAATCCCATGTTGTCGCAGGATTATGATGTCAGCATGTTCTCAGCTTGAGCATCTGCATGGCCTGACCAGACATGGCCGCTGTAGAGCAACAAGACCAGTGGTGCTAGCTGGCTTGCCATTCCCTGGCAGGGACCAAGTGTTGCTTCACCAGTGTGGGAAGATGCAACCGGGACTTGAAGACCTGAGTGCAGGGTTCACACTTTGGCTTACAGAAGGAGCACCTTTATATTGTAAAGATGTAAACAGAAATAGCGCATGGTTAAACTCGTGATTTCTACGGGTGTGTAGAGAGGATCTATTAGAATACACACAATTACTACGGCACGGTTTCATGGTCTCTGGAAACATATGAAGAAGATCTTTAAAACATATAAGGTAATGCCTCCTCTCTAAAACCAAGGAGGTGCGTTTATGTGAACGTGTTAAATTCCATCTTCTTCTCATTCTACTGTACACCTCTTCCTGTGAGCGGGAGAGAGGATTATGAATTTCATGACACCTCTTTAGATAGAATGCGACATTAATGAGGGAATGCTTTTATCTAGTGGATTATCGGACATTTAATAGTTTAGAGTCGCTTTTGTTCGGGAAGAATAAATGAATTGGAGGTAAAATCCCCGTTATAAAAGTGGAAAAGTTATTAAGCTCCCTTGTGGTTAATCCTCCCAAATCCTGCAGTGCTGTCAGGGGCATGAACAATGGAAATGTGCGGAAAGGGGTATGGATTATACTCTAACGTTGTATGAATATAACAGATCCATCACATGGATCCTACAATTGACGGCTTTGTTGTGCATGCCTTATATAACATTATAAAATTGCCTTCTGCATGCATTGATATGCACTGATGTGCATACTGGGGTTCAAGATAAATGTATTAAATTAGATAGAATATATTTAATTTATTTGTACTATTATCAAATATTTCACAGCTAGGTCTGCCTTGTATTAATTTAGAGATATTGATGAGTATGTGGATGAAACAGCTCAGATATTCCAGTCCAGTCAACACTGTATGGAAAACATTTTAGGTAAAATGTTTGTTTTTTAATAATAATATTTCCATTTTTACTGTTTGTCACGCCACTTTCATCTTAGTACAGCAAACATAAAGGAGTATTAAACGCGTGCCTCATCGTCCAGGTGGGACAGTCGCGCTACAGTGACTCGTGAGATGTGTCTTTAAAGGTTATGTTTAAAGGATACGTATAAGCACCGCTTCGCTGTAAAAGTCAAATCGCTCCAGTTTCTGCCCACTCACTTATCTGCCTCCTCCAGGTTTACCTGCCCCTCTACTGGGGTAATTGTCATAAGCTGTCCCCTGTGCCCTGACCTGCCACTTATGTGTCGATTTCCATCGACTGACAGTTGATTGAAATTCTTGTGAGTGAGTGTCTCTCCTGTGGAAGCAGGGGGGCATGTGCACTCTCTCATGCAACATACAGCCTGTACGAGACATATGTGATCGACCAACACCCAGGTAGGTGACTGTATGTTCTTTTTTTATCCTTTTTTCCCTTCCATACTCGTGTATTATGATAAGATATTAAATTCATGCAATAGCACATATGGTAATAAATACAAATAAAATACAAATTGTACGGTATAATATGATAAACTGCTTTACTTCAAAGTGCAAAAACAAGGACTTTTTTTTTTTTTTTTTGCAAATGCCAGACGACTGAAAAGTAAGTATTTTTGTATCACTGGTTGAGCAATGAACTGAATAAAACAAATGGCATTCTAAATAAATAAATAAATACATAATGAAATGTGAATGCAGGAGTAACAATTGCCCTGTTAGGGATCAAACTCCAGAGCAATGGATATAGCTTGGAGCAATCGAGCGTGTGCTAGAGAAACAGAATATAAATGACTTGAGTCTGTATTCTGTTTTATCTTCCTGAAGTGAGCCTGCGGTCACAATGGATAGCTAATTACCTGGACATCTTGTCTTTGGATATGCAGAGAAAAATACACCTTGCAAACAATGGCATCTTCACTGGTCCCATCTGATTCACCTAAGAAATATTAGCATCATAGTTATTCCCATTTCATACACTTAAGATGCATTAACATCTCACATGGTGTCATCTGATACACCTGAGAAAAATTATAATCTTAACTTGTGCTGTACAGTAAATGTTGGAAACATTAGCAAGCTAACTAGTCCCATCTGAAACACCTGGGAAACATTAGCTTGTCTAGTCTGATTCATCCGCTACAGATGGCTGTTAGATGGCCTTTTGACTAGAAAGATTGGTGGTCTACATACAGCAGCTGTATGGCTAAAACATTGTTTGGCTAGCAGTTTTGTAACTTATTGTGGTCATTTGTCATGGGAGTATCTCAATTGAACAATAATATGGATAAAGCTAAAACTAAAAGTAGCACAGCACAGCTTGTCCCTGAATATGTATGCCACCTTGTCTTTCTCTGATCTTGCTCTTAATATACCTCCTGAAACTGGACCAGGTGTGGTCAAAGAACAATTAAAGTTGCACCATGAGTGATTGATTGATTTATTGACTGATCATCTATCTATCAATCAATCAATCAATCAATCAATATCTATCTATCTATCTATCTATCTATCTATCTATCTATCTATTCTATGTCATGATATTTAAAAAAAAACAAGATATGGGATTTGGAGAGGTATAGATTACTGTGATTTTTTTTGTAAGATCTGGATGGTTTTTTATGGGCCATAAAAGACTGTATCAGTCTGAGCCAGGTGAGGCTGGGGGATGGGGGGTGGGGGGGGTGGTGTACGGTCGTCTGATCACAAGCGTTTCGCTTCTGACAACTTTCAACAATTCCCCTCTCAGGACCTCAGACACATTTCCATCTTATAACTCCAAAATGAATGGAATGACATTTACAAACACTCTTCAGGAGACAAGGTTAACTAATACCCCCTCATAAGACTAATACCATGGAATTGAATTTTCTTCATGCTGGGAAAAAAAATATGAGAGCTCAAGGTCCCAACATCCATTTCGCGATGTGTTATTACTCTTTACCTGCTACAGGTAACACACTGCCGAGCAATCTATTACCAATGAATATTTCGGCTCAAAGGGTTATTGCAAATGAGCAACTGACCCTCAGCCAACATGAAATAAGATGGGCAGTTTAAGGTATTTGCCTTCTACAGACCTTAATTCCCCAATTTCTGTCAGCTTCTCTGCTCTGCATTTAATGGCACACAAAAAAAAAAAAATCTGCATGGACAAAAAAGAGAATAAAAACGCTGTACCTTTCATCGCTGCCTCTTTTAAAGATAATTACTTATCTTTCATGTTTAAAATGGGGAATGATGAGTACCCAAAATAAATGACAGAAAGATTCAGTTCTCTGATCTCTTCTCACCAGTGTAGGAATAAAATAATGAAACACTTAACTCCAGCAGCCTCTGTTTTCATGTGTGAGTTAAAATACACATTGACAGTTCTTATTAGGTCATACTCCCTGCCATTTTAACACTTTCATATCACTAATGAAGTCCTAATTTGCCCTCCCCACCAAAAAATGCATTTAACTTAAAAGACATGACATCTCTTTCATAAGTTTAAGTCTCCTTTATAAGTGAGTAAGTGAGCTTTTTGTTGTAAACAGGGCTTTATTTGAAGAAGATTGCTTTGAACATTCTGACAAGTTCCAAAATGCCAAATAGCCTCTTTCAATAATTTAATATTTTAAGCACTGTAACCTTATTTTACACTCTTCACAGAGAAAGTAGCACTTTGATCTTTCGCTGAAATGTCTGATACACCGAATGAAAACAACTTCTTAAGAAAATGTGATTACTTCTTGATTTTTTTTTTCTGTATGTATGTCTATGATTAATTAATCATATCACATCATATCATATATAGTTCTGGCAAGGATGATTGACATATAACAGAGTGCATCATTTTCCTTTTTGCTTGTTTTTTTTTTTGTAATTATTATTTCTCTTTATGCTACAATGACAGCCATGGGAAGATGCCAGTTGTTTCATTTTTTACACAGGGATCGCACCACCCTAGCTGGATATGTTTTTGGAGCTGTGAAACTTTTGATCGTTCTCTGGGAATGGGCTGAGCGAGAGTGGGTCTGATTTATGGAAAAGGCCGGTGAAAAAAATCAGACGCTCTCTGCTGCTTTGTCACAGTTGGATGAAGGCCGAAGGTAGCGGAGCTTTGTTATCAATCACGGCGGGTCTGCGTAAGACGATGGCAAGCCGCCGTAATGGATTTGATGGGTCCGTCAGACTCTTCCTTCCCCGGAGAGTGGGGGCTGGGCAGTGATGCGGAGACATGACTCAAACAGGAAGTGACACGTTCAGCCCCCAAGGCAGTGGCCTGTTTATGTTATTTAAAGAATGGGGTGGGGGGGGGGGGGGCTGGAGCCGCGGGACATAGAGGCCATCTTTATTTAAGGTGAATAATAAAAAGCTAAACAGGACAGAACAGCGCTGTTTTGTTGATGAGCATAGTTTTATTGAGTCAATTGTAAACAAAGTATGTAGGCATTGCATGAGGAGAGGATTACACTGAAGGAATAGGCAACTTATTATTATATCATTAATTAATCATTTTTCTGGGTCAGATTTAGGGAGAACAAGGGCACCAATGAATATAATAAATGTTTTGTTAAGAAGTGATAAGTGGTTGCCTACTTATCCGTAATAAAAAAAAGTCATTGTCTTTATTCTTAAGGGACCTATGCCACAGATGCATTCTCCCATTTTGAGTATGATGACAGAAATTAAAAACCCGAAAGAGAGAAGAGCTACAGTCACATAGTACTCATTAAAAATATATGCAATATTCAAACCATGAGAAACATTCTTAATATACTTCTTAGTCTTCATTTTTATACAAATTAATGCACGACGTCGCACAGGTTTGTTAGGCGGACAAAATTACAATTGCGTTTGGGATTATGATTAGCAAGATGATTAATATGATAATTGACTGCTTTCTTTGGGCTTAGGAGAGATATATTAACTCTCTAAATTTGCTGGCTAATTCTTAGTAAAACAAGTGACCCAAAAGTAAAATTACTGTGAACTCTCATTATAACGTAATCAAGGGTAGATGAATTAACTTGCAACACCGTATGTCTATTAGCATCATCACAGAGGTTTGAGACTTGTTACAGATACACATTTGCATGGAGACCAAGGCTAATATCATTTACAGTATATTGGCTCTCTTTGGTCCTCCCACTGATACACTATGCCCAGCTGTTTGCAATTGTAAATTCACTTCCTTCTGAACCGAATGGAAACCCTGTTTCCCAGCACAGTGCCAAGGGGTTTCTCTGTTAAAGAAGGTGACTGTCTTTGGATGAGACGTTAAATCGAGGTCCTGACACACCGTGGTCATTAACGATCCCATGGCAGTTTTACAAGGAGAAGGGGTGTTAACCCCGTTTGCTGGTCAAATTCCCACAACTGGCTCTCACATCATCTCCAGGATCTGATTGGCTACACAGTCCATTACAGTCCCTATCCACATTGATTCCTCTGGTTGTTGAGATCACAGTTGGTTTAATGGAAGTTTGGAAAAAGTACATGAGTTATGCTGCATATGATGTCTTCAACAGGGGTGGGTAAGTGTATGCAGGTTTGGCCCTGGTATAGGTGCAGACGTCCACTCCTCTTGCAATTGACTTTATGTGTTTCCAGTAGTGCTGATGTCATGATTCACCTGCTAAAATAAGTGGGTTAGGCTATTCCTCAGTGCTGACTGGGAGCAGAGCTAATGAGTGAGGGAGGGTATCATGGCTAAGGCCAGGGGTGGTATGTTTAAATACTGTTACAGGGAGGAACTAAGTAAGATTGAACAAAGTAAAGTTAAATCAACAATCGGCACCAGACACTGAGTGGCAAATGTATTCATTTGCGGTGAAGTCAGAGGGCTTTTTATTACTGAATTTTTCCCTGAATTAGAATCTCAGTTATGCCAACTTCCCTGCTCAGAAAAAGACACTGAGTTTTTATCTTTTATTATTTTTTTATTTAATTTTATATGTATTATATTTTCCCTTTAATCATAGATCGTAAGTGTGTGAAATACTCTAAATCCTGTGGATCTGATGTTTGTAGAGGTGGAAAAGAGAGCAGAACATTAGGCTATGATTACCGCCAGCCCGCAGCTGAAGGAGTCTGTTCACCTGCAGTCATTATTTCTGTGTGATGTGACCTCCCTCGACCCCTGGTGGGCTTCGTGCGCTGAAATTAGCGCGCGGTGGGGCCCTGGCTCCGTCGACGTGATCAGCAGCCGCGGTGGCTCTTCAGGCCGGAGAGATGAATGGGGCCCGGGGATCACGCGGAGCCACTCTTATTGCACACCTGGAGGGAGCCGCGGCCTCCAGTAACGAGCCGCGAGACTTTGAACCTGTCCCTCTTTATGAAAAACGAGCTCTCTCTGTATGTGTGCGTGTACATGTGCGTGTGGTGGGGAGGGTTGGGGGGTGGGGGTGTCGGGTTTAGGACGTGGAAAATGGCTTGGACTATTATCCTTTTACTCTTTTTTTTCTTTTCTTGGGGAGCAAATAATGTTACCGCTCTTTTGACATAGACCGTTGCCATGAAAGAAGGGGTTATTACAACATGGTTAATACCCAGATACTGTTCTTCCTCCAAGATGAAAAATGTGATGCTCTTATTATCAGAGATTAATTGCTAATGATTTTTCACCTTTTGTACCGTTTGTTCTGCATAGCGCAGACATTTTAGAGTTTGTCAGAGCTGATTAGCTGGTGAGATGGTGAGAGTTTTGAAGCTGAGTTCAGTCTCACAGTTTTCTTTTGCATGGATTAATGCATTTTTAGAGCACCAGAGAAGGGTCATTCTGATTTTGCTTTGGTTAAAAAAATTAATAAAATTTAAAAAAATATTGGCAATGTTGCGTTTGCTTATCTAACTTTCTACAGTTTTACAGTTCAAACGCATTTGGCAGAAATGTATATTTGTGTACTGCTGGCTTGCAGATGTACACTGTCCATCATGCTGTGTTCATATAGCCTTTGTTTGCCTTCCCTGTGCACAGAGCAGTCATGTTAATGAGGAGGGTAATTACTCTGGTCCCATCCAGCCAGCGCTCTTTTCCTTCCCTCTGGATGAATGGCAGAAGTGTGTGACTCAAACAGGCAGTCATGTATGAACCTGTCACAGGGTCTCAAACAGACAGGCATATGTACACACATGGAGAGTGACGGGGTAAGCTGAGAGGCCATCTTCTATTCACAGTCTAGAAAGAAAAATAATAAATACAATTATAATATATCTCACATAGCATTGCATGAGTGCTGCTTTCACAAAATGCTTTGGTTTTTTCTTTATCCTAAAAAAAAGACCATGAGTTGTATTGAGGAAAATGCACAAAGGCATACACTATTCAATCTAAACAGACTTCCGGCTGTTTATGGGCACACACTGTTTAATCAAGCACACTCTTGTGTTCCTTACGGTCTCCCATAAATGTTGGAAATGTTTGGAACAAGAAGGGGTGTGGTTCAAAGGCTGGCCATGTTTGTTCCATTTCAAAATCAAAAGAACACATTGCAAACGACATGTTTGATTGTCTCAAACTCTTTCAACTAAAGACATTAATCAAATTAATGCACAGTTTTTGTATTTGGTAGAATTCTGAATTGTAGATTCTGTTCACAAAATCAATGTGAGACACAAAAAGCCTGATTCCCACTCATGGCTGCAGATAAGAGGACCAGCTGATGCTGTTGACTTGCTGTTCATGAACATGCATTACAGCTAAACGTTCTGTCAAACTCTAACATCCCTTTACAGATACCTGAGCAGCTCATCCTACTGAAAATACAGCGTGTTGTGTGTTTACACACCTCACATTCCATTAAAAATATATGATCATGTGGCCTGTGTATAACTTACTGCTGTAAGTGTCAGCCAGAGCATGATGGTTTCATTTGGAGGTTTTGATCCTTTTTTGAGGTATGTATTGAGCCAGGTAGATCAACTGAAAACTCAATTCTCTTTCACAGAGATGACCTTGGGCAAAAAAGTTTGTAGGGACTGCAAGGAATTGCGTATTTGTACATAGGATGTAGCATGTCATACAAATTTGTAAGTGATAAAAGCTGTCTAAATCTTACAAATAAAGAAAACAAAAGGGGTTCATGAAAATGGGCTCCACTGGAAACAAGTTATATAAAATCAACAATGTGTGATATAGGGATCACTGAGTTCGGTGGGAGAGAAATCCAGTTTAGTATGTTTGTGAAGTCGAGTTTTAAAATGGTGGACCGTGGCTTAGTGGTTGAATAAAGAAAGCAAGCTGTGATTGGTCGCGTTCAGAGGGAAGAAGCAGTCGCAGATGCACGATCCCTGTAGCGCTCATGCTGGGAATGGAAATCGCGCGGCTTCAGTGCCGATTTGCTGGGATTAATTGAAAGCTGTTATGCCGTAATCAGGGAGACGCAGACCGACGGGGCTGTTTCTGCAGGAATGCGCCAGACAAACAGTCACAACCCTCAGCAGTGGCTGTCACAGAGAGGCTGAAGGATGAATATTTAATGCTCGTACTTTCATTAAACAACTCCTGCAGGTGGCTTCAGTCTTTACACATCAGGTTTGGTCGTCTGGGGCTGAGCCACGACCAAATAACTCCACCTCAAGGCTAATTGTGACAAGACAAGGTTACTGGGTGCACATTCCCCCAAATAAACTGCACCGGAGAGAACTGTTTCAGCCATATGGGAGAATACCATTAGATATTTTTATCAAGTTACATTTTCTCTTGACTTCAACCAGCATGAAACTGGTCTCTGTCAATGCATGCTGCATCATAATTAAGGGACATACTTTTGCATTTTTCTGGCCCACACACACACACACACACACACACACATACACACACACACCCAGTGCCATAGAAAGTGTATTACAGATTGTCTGTAATGTATTCAGTGATAACACGTCTGTGTGGAACTGATCCCAGTGTGAGATTCACACTCTGATAATACCTATTTCTTTTATAGCGCCATTACGAAGGTGACTTGAGTTACCCCCCCCCCCACCCCCATACGCTGCACTGGGGAGCATGTCAGCAAATTAACCCGGTAACTCAAAGCTAATTCATAACCCAAATCAAGTGTAAACAATATTTTAGTGACAAAAAATTACTAAAAAATAAAGCTAAATACATTGGTGAAATAAAAAAAAATGTTTGTGTACTGATAAATGTCTTGAAACAATCTTTAACTCTTTTTTTGTGCATTATTGATATGCAAATTGGCATGATAAATATGAAAATAATTCAGCTTTGAATTCCAATGCATTACTCTCACTACCACACAGCATAAAAATAAAATCTTAACAAGCCAAAAAATCTTGAAAATTGACTAAAAGATCTTATTTGTCTTGCTTTGAGGTAATTGACTGGCCTTGCATTGTGTTTGTAAGAATATTCAGCTCACTTTTAGAAAAATATGTCTTGTTTTGAGGTGAAATTGCTTCAATCCATTATTGTACCTGATTCAAGCTTTAGTATCTGCCAATGGATTGAAACAATTATAGTTCAAAACAAGACATTTTTTTCCTCAAAGCTAGCTGAATTCTTCATGAAACAAGACAAAGTAAGATCTATTGTACATTTTCAAGATCTTTTGGCTTGGTAATATTTCATCTTTTTTAGTGCATTAGTCATACCACTAACAGTGCATGCGAGTAGAAACAAGAGACTTGAGAAGACATTTTCATGGGAATGAACATGCAGTGCTCATACCATGCATGCTCAACTCAGCTCAGCTCCAGAACATGTGACACAAAAATGAGCCCAACAGCGCTATGCGGCGATGTGGAGATGTGGAGGTTGTCTAACTTACCTGCTGTGAGTCTGCAAGAGCAGTGCTGTTCAGTGCATCACGTCACTGCAAGTGTCTGAGGAATGAGGTTATGGGTTTTACTGAGCACAAACGATTGGTCACAAAAACATGACCATCCTAAAAGTATATTTCAAATCCATATGTTAAGTACATTTAATGTGATATGAGTTGACATGAAAGCATGACAAGCATTTCCATTATGTACTGTGTATTGTTTTGATAAAGTGTAATTTATTTCATGTAATGCACATAAGGGTATGAGCGGTATGGTAAAAGTACAGGTGGCTTTGCAGTGCTACCTCAAAATCATGGCCCTTAGAGTCGTCATTTTTTTTTTTCATTCTGAAAAGATGAGGCAAACGAAAATCTCAAGGGGGACTTTTTTGGGGTTTCTGTGAGTTTCAAAAGTTTATCTGAAGCCCAGAATAAAAGTATTGGATGTACCTGTGCGTATTTGGGAGATTAGCAGAGGGATCCAAAATGTGTTCCTACCGGTGGTCTCTGCGAAAGTCGTTTTCTCCTCTGCACAGCCAAGCTTATCAGCCCTCTCCCAGGACCCTCGCCCACCACGGACATGTGTGATGGCTTCTTTCAACACTGCAAATGCTGTCAGAGGATCATGAAGTCAATGCAGAGTAATTGGTTTACACATGTGCAGGTTGCTGGCCAGCCAGGAGGGGGTGCCAAGAGAGCAATGAGACTGATGAACTTTAACAGGCTTACCCCCTGTCGTTGCTGCACCAAAGCAAAAAAGTGGCCATAGCCAGTACTGCAAAGGCTGGTAGTTTTGGGCTTGTGTACCCGGCTGATGCATTGCTTTACCTAAACTATATGCCCAAACTTTGCAGTTTGGTAGTATTGACATCCTTTTGAAACCGCTTCTTGAGTCATAGCTACGGCAACCTAAACATTTTTTTTTTTTTTTTTTTTATCTGAGCTTAATTATGTGTTTAATGATCAGGAGGTCATTAGAAAGCAAAGAGACTGTTCAGCTGGCTTAACTGATTGTGTATGCTGGGCAGGCAGGGACTGATTAAACATCCAAGCACAGACAGAAGTGAAGGAGCAACTATGACATCATGGAAAATACACAGCACAGCTGCACCTTGAATTTGCGCCTCCATGCCATTTACCACCCACCCCATATTATTATGATTATTATTATTGCATTTTTAAATCATGGATGTGACTAACCAATCCCTGTCAAATTAAGAAGCACGAAATAATTTCACAAGATGGCAGACAGTCAGTTGAATCTAGTATTGGTAGAAAAGTCTGGAAGCTAAATGCACGGTGAAATATATATCTTTAGGAAGATAAAACATACAGTATTGATCTTTTGATTCATCCCGAGGTTGGAAACGATGTTGGAATCATAAAATAGGTGTTCCTTTGAAATGTATCTCTGGAAGTTTCTTTCTGAGTTACATTAAAGACATCTCACCCCCCTACAGAGCGATAACAATTTTTTCAGATTTGTCCTCGCAGAAAGTCAAACAGCTTTTCTGCGTGTGTGCACTCGCAGTTTGAAACTGGCCTACCTGTTTCCCTACGCATGTTCTCTCAGAAGGCAGAGCTGCACCTGCTTTTCTAATGACTTGCTTTGGCCGTATGGGGTAGCTTTACCCTGGGCATGCTGGAGGCTGTTCCATAGCTAACTGACCTGGGTCATCGCTACTTAGCCCGACCCAGATAGGAGCCAAGCACAGGTTTTTTTTACTGCATGAAATACTAAACTCAGAAAGTGTGTTTAACTGAGTCCCTGAATGTATGTGTGTGTGTGTGTGTGTGTGTGTGTGTGTGTGTGTGTGTGTGTGTGTGTGTGTGTGTGTGTGTGTGTGTGTGTGTGTGTGTGTGTGTGTGTGTCCTGCCACACACAATCAATCGCCTGGCCATTGGAGTATTTGGCTCCAGTGTTGCGTTCCAAATCCATGAGAAGACGTGAGGATTATTTTTTTCATTCTGTTTTCTCTTCCAAATGGGAAGAATTAAAAAAAAAATAACAATCACAATTGATTGAGCAAATGCTACATTTATAATTTATAATTCATGAGCAAACATTATACAATAGATGTATTTGGTACAAAACAAATGAGCCATTGGAATTACATGAGGTCAGACACACTTAGGGAGATTCTGCAGCCTTTGAGGACAGTGTGACACTCTGGTCTAATGGATGTTGGCCATACATCAGGAAATGAAACTGAAAGCATATCTGAAGCTCATCATTCATTATAATCGTTAGCATTACTCAGTTACAGAGGTGGCAGACTCAAGTGCTGGAGAGCCGTAATGTATGTTGGGTTTTTGTGATTTCCTTTCATTTATTAGTGATGTCTACCGTGGATGTCTTGAGCTAGTCAGTGACCTACATCAATCACTGAAGTGCAGAACATCACCTCAAACCAGGAGGCACTGTGGCCTTAGAGGACAGGTCTGTGACACCCCCGTCCTGATATGTGCCCTTTGCCACTCTTTCTGAATTTTTACTGTTTTTTTCTCTCTTTTTTAAAGTCAGAATGACCTAATATCTCATTTCAGTCAGAGATATGAAGGTACTTTTTACCTTCCACGGTGGTGAAGCCGTAGCCTGCTCTTATCGCCGGGACGTCCTTTTGTTTCTGTCAACACTTTCACCGTCAAGCTTTTATCTGTGGGTTCACATTTCACAGCTCAGTGCTCGCTGTGCCCCTCATCTCTCTGCCCACACTCACGCACCTTCAGCTCCCTGTGCCTCCACTGTCTGTACTGCACCTCCAGCCTCTCAGAACTACAGAACCTTCATTCTCTGCTCCTTCTCTTTCCACACACCCAGCCTCTCAGAACTACACCTTCATTCTCTGCTCCTTCTCTTTCCACACACCCAGCCTCTCAGAACTACACCTACACCTTCATTCTCTGCTCCTTCTCTTTCCACACACCCAGCCTCTCAGAACTACACCCTCATTATATGATCCTTCTCTTTCTACACACCCAGTCTCTCAGAACTACACCCTCATTCTCTGTTCCTTCTCTTTCTACACACTCAGCCTCTCAGAACTAAACCCTCATTATCTGTTCCTTCTCTTTCTACACACCCAGTCTCTCAGAATTACAAACTCATTCTGTGTTCCTTCTGTGTCTGTACCTCCACTCTCTGCTTCCTCTGTTTGCTCCTTCAATCTTTCAATACTACACTTCCTTTCTCTGCTCATTCTATATCTGCACCTCCAATCTCTCAGCAGTACACCTCATTCATCTGACCCATCACTTTTTGCACTCATGCACTGTTTTCACTGCTTTCACTCCCTGTCCTTGCACCTCATTGTGTTCTTTCATTATAACACTTGAACAACATTTGCCCTAAGCCAAGCCTTGTGTCTTTTAAGTAATTCATGTTCTAGGTGGAAAAAAAAATACAACACATCCATCCATTAGATGGCCATGTTAAGGATAAACTCAACAAAAGCAAATAAAAAAAGGTTTAGGTAGAAATCAGTGAGGATATCATGTCATTAGAGCTGTAACTGATCATTTAATTTACCAACTACATGACTTCAGGTGCCATAATGAGGCACAGAAGGGAAGTGAGCATGTTTTATGGAGAAAATGGGATTGAGGTTCTTGTGCTAAATGTACTCCAGCCAGAATAAGCTCTCAAGAGTCCAAGATCCAGTTTAAACACACGACCCGAGCCTGAAATACACATCCGAGGACTTTTCAGAGGATCGCAAAATCAAGTCAGACAGAAAGGTGTGTGTGTGTGTGTGTGTGTGTGTGTGTGTGTGTGTGTGTGTGTGTGTGTGTGCATATCATCAGAATGAATGTGAACGTACATAAAGGTATGGGTCCTCCCAGGTCTGTTTTTGTGTCTCTTTACCATGTAGTAGAAAAAAAAAAAATAAAAAAAAAAAACAGTATCGCATGGCATTTGGTATTTTTACAGTGTGATCAGAGACGGTGCAGCCGGGCAGCCGGAGTGGAAAATGTCAGAGTAATTAATATTTTATGCTCTAATGCTGATGTTTCTCAGCTAATTTGAAGAAGCGGTAAGCAAGGGACAAGAAGTCATTAAAACAAGTTGCAGTGATATCATTGGCTGCATCGTAAATCGAAAATCCCCCCCGGATAATCAAAAATGTATCACACCACTTATACTGCTGACATGAATTTTTAAGTTATTGTTTCATTACAGGGGCACACGTAATAGGTTCCACCAGCTGTGGGGAAAAAAAAAAAAAAATGTATAATAATTTAATAAAATAAAAAATGTGTTCACTTATGTAAATTGGCCTGATGTAAAGCTTGTGATAGGGCAGATGAACTGGTCACTGTCAGGGGACACCGTGGAGCAGAGGTTTAAATCTGATAAGGCTTTATGAAATTAAAGCACAGAATATAAGCAATGGTTATGTTTTAAGTAACAAAAATATATGTATTATATTTGTACTGTCAGCAGTCATTCTCCAAACAATATAACTAATATGTAATCAATAGCGACTGGAAAAAATAATAATAAAAAACAAAAACAGCACACACATGGCCCTCCTATTTCAAACCACAGTCTTGGACAGGGTTAGTGATATTCTTTCATATAAAAGTTTTGGCACAACATGACATCCACTCATTTTTACAGTCAGCTCTCTCCAGTTTTATACTCATGCACTACGACCAGGAAAAGTGTATCATCATCTCAAAGTGCAAGTAGCCCACATTTATGAAAATTGCAATTATGTCCTCCGGTAGGATATTAAAATAATAAGGCACCATGGACTGTGTTATATATAATGAGTATTGGCACAGCTTGAGGTGTTGCTCTAAGCCAAGAAAGAAAGATGTATTTGCGTGCAAAACTGAGATATTGTTACATTACCTGGTCTAAGGATTTAAATTCAGTACAATGGATGTTTGTCAGCTGTCATAAATTAAATGAATAATGATCAGGAACAGTAAAACAGATAATAGATTTATTGCAAAAAAAAAGAGAATGTTTGTAAAATTTTGGTACACACAGGCAGCATAAGTCAGATTTCTGGGAGCCACATTCAAAACTCCCTGAGTTTTTTCAGATTTATGCCCCCATAAAATAAGTATTTTGCAAATAAAGAAATTACCAGACATGTTAGCTCTTCTGACCAGATAGCACTATTCCTGTTAGCCCATCTCACCAGATAGCCACTTTTTTGTTAGCTTATCTGGACATATATCTGCATCGCTGTTAGGCTGCCCAGATAGCCACACTCACAGTTTGATCCACTGAGAGGCCATAGGAACAGGACTGACCAGAAATAAAGAGATTGGTCCATCCCACTGGTTGTGTGAAATTGTCCACAGGGAGGCGATAGAGCAGACAGGGCAAACAGAGGTCATATGGACATGCTTGTGTAAATCACAGGGAAGAGAACAGCGGCAAACACAAGCACAGTGTGGCACAGCAAACACATATTCCATATACTTATTTATGAGTGAAATCTCTCCCCTCCTACACTGGTTAGCATCACTGATTATACTGCTTACAGTACACAGTGCAGTCTCGCACAAACCGTAAATCATTTTGCCACTTCTGGCTCAGAGTTTCTGATCATAACACAGTGTACATTAGTGTACCTGCCACTGTTTTGTCAGGAGGGTAATTAACACAACAGCTAATTCATTTTAAGTGACCCCCACATATAATCCACGTAGCTAGCCATAGTATGGAAAGCCAGGGCTAACACTCTATATATTTATGAATAAGATTTACACTGCCAGCATATTGTAAATATTTTATTGTTTTGCTTTGGAAATAGATTTTAAACATAACACACTGAATGTGTGCACAGCTAAAATTTATTACTTTATGAAAACACATTCAATTTTATGAATAATAACCTTTCAGATTTGCTATTGAGAGCAGTATGCTCATACTGTGCTAATGGTAGAGTCTAATTTTGCCTAATATCTCCTTATACCTGTGTGGGAGCATTTTCTAATGTAAAGTGGGAGAAGTGTAAATGTAACTGAATTATCATGAATAAAAAAATGACCACTTTTTAAATATATAAAGTTTTTTTTTCTTTTTCATATATTTAGAAATATACACATTGTTTTCCATCTGCAGCCCAATTGTAGAGATACATAAAAGAAAAACTCATTCTTAGAATCGCACATTACTGTTTCTTGCATCCCCATTATAGGGCATTGTCTATGGTCATTATATCTCCCCGCTGTGCTAAAAACGAGGAAAGTAGGCTCTAGGTGAGTTTCGCAATAAAGGGAAAAGCAATATCCACTGCAGGAAAGTATAAGAGTGCTGTAAATTGCAGCTATTCAAATAATGGTGAAACTATTTAATGTTGCTTTAAATTGGATTTGGCCTTTATGATGAACAATCAACACAGACAGGTACACGCATGTTACTTAGTATGCATTTTGTGTCCACCATATTTCCGAATAGCAGTGTGTGAAATTAAAGTTTGGGCAATTGTGTTTTCTTTCCAACAACTGTCTTTTTCCCCCACAAACCCACCCACCATTAAATATAGCAGTAAAGCACTTGTCCTTTTTCTGCATTTACACCTCATAAAATAAATGAAATTGCCTTGTACAGTGCTGGTAATCAAATGTACACTGCTTGGTCTTTAATCTTGATGATTATGGCTAATTAACGGCTCCTTGAGACGATACAAGTTTGAAAACGGCTTATGTATAACCCCCCACCACCACCAACATCTTTAAAAATGTTTGCATTATGTCAAGACAATAATGGTGTGATTGGTTCAAGAACCAAGTGAAGATGGCCCGTTTGCTTGATAGCGGAGGCCAGATTATACAGTAAATAAATTTAGCCTTGCTCGCCAGCGAGGGTTCTGGCGCTCCTCCGTTTTGCATGCCCCCTCCCATGACTGCGCGCCGTGACAGGATCGCTGCTGGCAAGAGCGCAGGTCCTGTTTGCTCACGGTTCAGGGAAAAACAAGGCCAGGGCTCCCCTATGAGACAGTGTGCCTGGTGCCCTCTGAAAGAAAAAGCTGGAGAATCAAAGCGTTCCCTCGGCTTCTTCTCCTCCGCTGCTCTCCAGCCTGCACTCATAGCACCAAAAGAGGAAGGATTGCCTCGTCCTCCAGCCCTGTTAATTATCTCTTATTTCTGTGTAGAAATCATTTCTTATTGGCAGGAGCCAAGCTCTGCGAGCCGATGCTTTTTAAAATGTGTTTGTTTATTTATTTATTTTCCATTTGTGGCTCTTTTCCCGCAGTAAAGCCAAAGTTGGGTGTCTCAGGCGGTATTGAAATGAGATGTGCATACTTAATAAATTAATCCATAGACTATATTCTGTTTTCCCTTCAGAGCATGACTGTTTCTTATGCTAATTACACTGTCAACTTTGAAATTTGCATGAAGATTTCAGCTGGTATCAGCACAGCTTCATGTCAGACACACACCCTGATGGAAATATGACACAACGCACTGTTAATGTTTTTCTTTTTTTTTTAACCAACGCCACTGACAGGATGTTTTCTATCCAGCTGACATGTCTGTCGCGGTCGGTACAGCTTGATGATAGGTGTACTCTGTGTCATGACAAATGGCATTCAAAATATGCAGGGCATGTGGCACATGCTATTTTATTCCTGTCAATCACTCACTTCTGCCATAGTCTTCATCGCAAATTCATGGACACTCCCTTTAAATCGGTGGCAAATACATTCATGATAATGGACAATCATTTTTCATCTTGTAAGGATCTGATTGCATTTGAAAGGTGTAGGACCGTGTTATCCTTGTAGATATTGATGTCAGACCAAATGTTTAGAAAAAAAATAAATAATAATCTGTCCATAACGCTTTTTCTGAACATAATAAAATGGCTCCCAATCTCAAAGGTAAAAACAGTCATTTAAACAGCATTTGTGGGAGAGGACTCAAATTGGATTGCAATGTCCTTTAGCAGCCTCTGGCTGAATTACGTTTAATTTAAAGACAGTGCGTGCGGTGTGTCGGCTCGGCGCAATCCCTTATCTTTGCTTACTTTAAAAGCACTGGTGTATGCCTTACAGGGATTAATCCACTGAGCTAGTGATGTACACAAACACCTCTATTTAAAGGCGTGACATCTGTAACTGAAAGGCTCGTGGAAGTGTGCTTTTAACGGCACTCTGGAAATCCTAACTAATGCAAAAAAGGGCCGGGTTGCTATGGAAGCGCTAAATAGAACTGGGAGCACTAGGAACCCCCTGAATGCCCATGTAAATGGGACTCAGATGCAAAAGGGCACAATTTACATGTACTAACAGCTAATTTAACAAGCCTTTTCTCAAGTGCATCTTGCGGTAACATAAAACCGACAGTAACATTAAACAGCATTGAAATTGTTCGTTATCTCAGTAACCATCTTGATTCAAAGTCCACCTTACGGAATAAAGAAGAAAAAAAGCATTTGGAAGTGAATGAAAAAAAACAGGGAATAAGTGCATATGTTTTCTTTTTGTCTTTTTATTAAATACTTAAGTGTAAAACTTAGGAAAAAAAAAAATATATTTTTTTTTTGATATGCATCATAACTCAACGAGTATTCATTTGTGATGTTCAGGCACACATTAGATATATTGCATGGTCATTTCCTATATCCAGACATTTATTTGACTCTCAACCAAACACAGAAATTGTCACTCGCGTGACCTGATACATAGAGGAATATTGTCATTCCAGATTTAAACAATTCCTTATATGAGAGCCATGTTCAAAGAATGTATGCTAACTCCCCAGGCATTGCTGATCTAGCCCTGTTAAGACCGATAAACCTCTGTTTACTGGACCATTTTTTTGCCGAGTGAATTTGGCTGCCATTGGAAAAATCTGTGCAAGCCCAATGGGAGAATTGGGACCACACAGCACTGAAAACGACCAATGACTCCTTAAATCAAGCGTACAAGGTCATTGTCAAATGAGAGCTTGCCAAGCAGGTGCTGCCCCCCACTCACCATCCCCCACCCCAACACCCCCCTCCTCCCGGCACAGCTGGCCCTCCAACATGTGCACTCAGTCATAGAGTAAGTATTTTAATAGAGCCATTTCAATTCAGATTTATGATTAAATTCACATATGCTTGCAATTAAGGCGGGTGAAATATTCAATAGGTGTTTAATCTAAACATTGACTTAGGGATGTGAACAAAGTCTATTTAAAGTCTAACGTGAATAGTATCACTTCATATAAAATGCTGTAGAGGCAGTTAGATTGTCATCTATGAGTTATTTGATTAACTTGATCTATTGTGTTCAATTTTTTTTTGTAGTTTATTTGTCTATTTTTAGTCACAGATTTATATACATGTGCACACTCCTGCATTATGAGAACTGTACTGAATGAACCAGTGAAAATTTGCACCTCAGTGCTCCTGGTTACTGTTAGATTCTCTGCTGTTTCTGTCTTTGGTTGTGAAAGGAAACCTTTCTGCCTATTGATGTTTGCAGTGGCCTGCCTGTATGAATAAGTTGTCATTTATGTTTCAGAGAGAGATTCTTTTTTAACGAAACAAACTCACATGGGAGAAGTCAGAAATGTAAGTTTAAGGCAAGTGCTACATTGACAGTAATTCCGTTTGTATGAGTACCCCCTTGATTTAAATACATATGAGTTCCACAACGACTGAGGTAACCACTTTCACATTCAGGGCATCCAAGAGAAACACTACCATTGAAAAAAGAGGTGCTGTCAACGGTACCTATTTTAATTTTCCTAACAGGCTTCAATGTAACACTTACATGAATATGAAAGTTGATTTAAAGCAGCATAAAAAAACAAATAGTGCATATTTTTTTACAATCAATATTGAGTGAAAAAGTTATTTCAGGTAGGCACATCTTGTACTGTATGGATATCTTACATACTTTGACAAGACTATAAATTGTTTGTCAGCCTACAAAAAAAATAAATAAATAAATAAATAAAAAATAAAAATAAAAACCCCTTCTGTAGCTGTTTAATTCTGTTTGCATTCCCTCCAGTTGAACTCATTGCAGCATGAAACGTTGTGGCATTGCAGTTGGCTTATTGGATTTAAACGGAATCCCTTGTTGGGCGAGTTTAGCACATAAATAAAGAACAAAATGTATAAATATGAGTGTCAGGTGTTTCTCTGAGGAGTCCATTACATTTGCTGCTGGACACTGCTGCTGAGCTCTCAGCTCTTGTGTTTACACCAGAGGCTTACGCATCAACGCAGTCCAGGAAATATATATCAAATAAATAAATAAATGAAAACTTTTCTTTTTTAAGGAAAGATTAGAATCAGCAAGGGGTCTAAGTGGGGTCACAACCCATTTGACAACGTACAAACTACAAGAAATAATCTTTACCTTCTCAAGGTCTCTCCAGAGAGGGAGGAGAAAGAGGAGAGAGAGAGAGAGAGAGAGAGTGAGAGAGAAATCAGTATTCCTTCTCTCCTCTCCTGGTGACAGGCTAAAATGAATTTCAAACTCATCCTCAGCCGTTGTCATATATGGTTTGCTTGGAGGCTTGGCGGTGTTGTACGCGTAATCAGGACAGTCGATTATGGAGGGTGACAGTCTGAGCCCCAAACCCACAAAGCCCCAGACGCAAGGCGCAGATGTAATTTCCATTTAGCAAAACAACTGTGCACATTTTGTCTGTAGCTGGTGAAAATCTCCCTCCAAGCAAAACACTGTCAGGATCTGTAACAGGCGTCCTGTTGGATACATCTGGCACCTCCTCGGCAGCGGATATTACCATACCTGTGGTGTGTCTGCCCCAAGCTTTGGAGCAGATGCAAAGAAAAAAAAAAGCCCCTTCCCATAATTCCAGCTCTGCCGACATTCCGGAATGAGTCAAGACAGAGTCATAATGTTTAAACGATGGCTCAAGGTGTCATGCCCACTGCTGATTACAGTAGGGCCTATTGACTTCTGCGCATTTCACATTTGTGGCTCTGATGATTTTTGATTTACTGCTTGATGTACGGCGGCCTGTAAGACAGTTTTTCCCTTTATGTTCTCAGCATCTCAAAAAGTCAACTATCATTGCTGGTGATCGGGTTACATTGTATCGTATATGCAGGAATAACACAGAGGATTATTCATGAATGTAGTGATTCAATAACAAGGAACAAATCCCACACAAAATGTTTAGGTACATTAAAGGTTTCCAAGTAGATGTTTGTGTATACTTGTGTATACCGTATGTCTTTGTATGTGCACATGTGTTTGTGTGTGTGTGTGTACTTGTGAGAGTGGGTAGGCTAGCTTAAATCAGCTCTCTGTTTCCTGACCCTGAGACGCTGAATTGTCTGTGAGGACCAGAGGAACTCACCTGACTATGGGGACCGTAGGTGCTGTTAAATGAAACATTAGTTCACATGAAACAAACCACAAGTGTCAGAAAATTATTGTAGTTCAACAGACAGTAATGATAATACCATTGACACACCTGAAGGCAATGGGTACTTGTGCATTCAAACTGGCTGTAGTGTTTTACCTCTTTTCACTCTCCATGGTTTTGCTGCCTTAACAGGGTTGCATTGCGAGCTTTTCAATTTCCTCACTGTTATCACACCAGTGCATTTTTTGTTTTTTTGCTCATGGCTTGAAAAGAATGGCACATTCTCTTTAGTAATATCCTTCATAAAATGTGATAGGTTACTGATCACTGGCTTAAAAAGTCAATGCACACACCTGTGCTGTGAGTTGTTGAATCTTCATTGAATTAACCGGATAGGTTGATAAAAGATCAGCTTTCCTGGAACAGGCCAAGGGCAAGCTCAGTTACCTGTATAACTGAAGTCGGCTTACGTGAGTTCGATGTGATACATTTGAATCTGCTCTGTGATACACCCTACTCTGATCCCTTTGGAAGAAGGTCTGTTCATTTACACACTTGGGGGCCTAAGGGCTAAGTCATAACAAACAGCATGGGATACAAGGAGGACTGCAGATGCACACATAAATTAAACCTGCCTTCAGAGGTGAAGGTGCTTAATACCTTTTAATACCTATTCTTTTTTGACATCTGTCCAAAGCACCTGGTGAACATCCATTGATTTATTCTGAGGTCTGAAGGGAATCTATCCAAGGACCTGTTCACAGTATCTGTCGTGCTTGTTCTTAGCTGCCATTTGCTGTTGTGAAACTTAAACTACCCAGTGGTTTGTTTTGAATAATTACAGTAATAACTGACATTTCAAAAAATTCTTGCATTGATCTAAATCACACTGGAGAAAAATGAAAGCCCCTTAAAATGCAAACCAAATATCCATTGAGAAAAGGAATGACATTTTTAACTCCTACAAGCAAATGATTATTGCATTTTTTTTTCTGAGAACGATTAACAAACCAGAATTAACATTCTGTGTAAATCTGTGTCCAGTTGTTCATGTGATTGATAGTATGCTTTTCTGCAAAGCTAATCATCTTACTCAAGCCCTAATCTCAATGCATGCCCTGGCATGTGCTAAGCATCTCTTTTATTACATAGTGACTGCAATACATTCATTTTACCCATTCTTCACATTTGATGATCTATGATAGATCTGTACCAGCAATAGGAAGTAGTGAATGGTGCATTTTAAACACCATTTTGCCAGTTGCATAAATGCAATGAATTCATTCTGTGTTAATAGTTACTCTACATCAGCATAAGCATTATTTGGTTATTTAAATATAGAGAAATATATGTCATAAAAGACAAAACTCATTAAAAAAACACATAATGCATTACATGTTTTAAAGTTCCTATACTATCATCTTAGCTTGCCAGTTAGGCTAGCCCACAGCCTTTAAATTCATCAGCCTGGCTGATAAGAACAGTATTGCATTATTAAGTAAGCTTGCTAGCTAGTTATGACAGCAAACTGTGTGTTACTTAACTAGCTGTCTATTATACCATGCCTTAGATTTAGCTGCATTAAAAAAATAGATTAGAACAAAGCTAACTATTTGCATGTTGGATTTTGCATAACCATGGTCACAGAATGCAGTTATATCAACCAAGAATAAAATAGAAATTCATACCAAGGTGTGTTGTTCCTCAGAGACTGGTGGTTGTTTTGCCAATATTATTTGGAGTGAAACATGGTCTGTATTTACTGGCCAAATTGGACACCAGAGGATTCCAGTTTAGCAAAAGGCTTATTTGTTTCTTGATAATACAGGACAACCGTACAGCTATGTTGTGAAACTATAGATACCTGCCGAGAGGTCCCAGGTGCTGTTGAATTATCTGTAGAGTGACAGCCAACAGTGACAATTAAACTTTCAAACCTAAAATAACGTTAAATAAACAAAATGTACATGTGTCTGCTTTTATTTGTTTTCCTTGTTTTTTCTTTTTTTCTTTTTAAAGAATGGGCATCTATGCCTACATTTTTTTTTTCCCATATAAATGTGTTTTATTGTTGTTTTAATCAGCTGTCTTGAATGAAGACCTAAGTAAATTTTAACCGGCTGTTTCCGCGCACAGTGAAATTGTGTATCTTTAACTCTAGCAGGATTTACATGAGTCCACTTCACTTTCTCAGAGTCATATGTTCTCTATTGGGAGTTTTTTTTTTTTTTTTCTGTGTAGATTTGTGCCGCACTGTCAGTCTCTCACAGCCTGAGCAGAAAGGGGAGAACTGCGTTAAAGTGGTGATGATGAGGATGATGATTAAAGGATTACTGTACCCAATTGTGCTGATATCGATCGGCTGCTCTATCTCTGAAGATTTACTGAGCCTGCATGGGCAGGTCAATATCTGTGTGACACCATGCCAGCCTCCCGGAGCCCGGCCACTCCTTATCTCACAGTCATCCAGCGCTGCTCTCTGAGCGGTTTCATCAACACGGAGAGACTGTAGTTAGGAATGACCTGAAGTTTTAGCTTTTTGTCTCCACTGTCTCTGCTGTCTTTAAATCTGCATTATTATGTTTAGTTGCAAAAGTCACATCCCATATAACAAACCATGTACCATATATGTGATGCGCAAATGGCTTTTCAGACCATTTGTGTGTGATTATAATTTTGTATGTACTTTCAAACAACTTTTTTTTTTGTTTTTTCTGGTTTTGGAAAGTGTAATTGTCCAAACGCAGCACAGCTCTTGGAGGCGGTGCAGACTAAGGTAGGCCCCCCCTAATGTGTAACAGCAGCTGCTGCTCTTCATTCTGAATGGCTGAGGTTCCAGACTACTAGCTTCCAGGAACCAGGGGACTTCTTGGTAGAAATGCAAGTGACGCAATTCAGGTTTAAATTAGTAAGGATGGAATAAGGTTTAACAAACCCCAAAATGGGTGGATTTACAACGAGCTGACTTCTTGGAACCGACCAGTCAAAAAGTTTTACTTTCCATTGCAAAATTCATAAAACTCTATCACAACTTTATGTCTGCCATGCCCCCACCTGGGAATCAAACCTGCAACCAATGAGTTACAGATCCTGTTACTTATGTTACACTTCCTTCATCTCACAATCATCCCCTTAAGTGATGCCCTATGTGGCATGAGTGGGCTGCCAGCCTTAGTCAGTACTGCCCAGCAAAGGGACAGTACGGCATTGTTAACCCATGATGGATGAAAATACATCTGCTGTGTCTGAGAGATGTTCTGCACACCAGTCATCCACAAATGGTATCAATTTTCTTTTACTCATGTCAGTCAAACGTCCAATCAGATCTGCGATTGTGGGCGTCAGCAGCTCTAAAAATACCATAATCATAATTTTTAGCATGCCATTAACAGCATGTCATTATTAACACATATTACTGTTATATGTGGCTGTGAAACAGCACCTGCATTGCTGTGTATAAAATGAACGAGATTCCCGGGTGCTCGCATGGCAGAGTCTCCCACAGTAACGTCAGAAGCGCATGCCGGCGAACGCTGCGAATGCTGAAATGCACCCATTTGAGAATGCTGTTCAATTCAAGTGAGTGCTTGCCATTTCTGTGTTTCTGTTGGATAGTAGTTGAGCTCAGGTACCCTGTAATATTTCAATGCCTACAGTTCAGAATGGCATTTTTACAGCTTACTGCTGAGCATGTCATTTTCTTTTTTTTTTTTTTTTTTTTTTACAAAAGTATTGCAACCTTCCACATAACAGCTACACTTAATTTTAAAAGGGTTTATTTGTGTAGTTTGGCTCTTGTACAGTGTCTCAGCTAGGCCAAAGTTGGGTAACTATCTATTATATCAATATCAATTATACAATTTTACCATCATAGTTAGACAATGAAATTAAGCGCACCGGAGGACATATTATATGACTAAATTAAACAATCAGGCAGGTGTGATAGAAGGCGATCATGACCCACCATTATTTCTATGCTCATTTTATTTATCTAATAACCTGTGGAACACGGACATGCTGTTATATTTAATTTGAGTGCTCATGAAAAGAAACAAGAAATCCAAAAATAAAAAAGAAAACACAGCTTTGTGACAACTACATCGCCTGTGTGTCTTGCTCCCCATGGTGTGGGAAGCACAGTTTGGAAAGGGCACCATATGTCTGTCAAACACCATTGCAGGTGTGTCTTAACTGAGGAGAGAGAGGCTGTGGTACTCCCCTTTCTTTTGCACCAAGCATCCCTGAACATAAAACCGCAGACTGTGCTCAAAAAAACGTAAGTTTCTCATCCGAAATGAGCTCCACAGAAAAGCTGTCGATTGTTTCTACAGTCTGTATAGCTTGGTGGTGCTTTGTCTTTCCTCTGGATAGCACATTTCTACTGTTTGATTTGTATTTGTCTTCTTGTGAGTCTCAGCAGATGCCAATCCTGAAATTGTATTGTGCTCAGTGAGGGAGAATTGAGGACTTTAATGTTTCAGTGTGAATTTTTTTGTTTTGTTTTTTTGTGGTTTTGAGACTAAAGCATGCATCCTTCTTAGGAGAAAATCTGAGAACACTCTACAGTATGTCTGCTTCATAATTTATGAATAGATGCCTTTGCAACAATGGAAGGTGAAGATGTTCAGAATCTTGTTGGCCAAGATTTATATATTTGTGGGAACATGAAATGAAATGATGGGAAAGTCAAAAGCAGCAACAGTTGCCATCACACAATTAGCTTATTACATAATATTGGCTGTAATAACTGACTTAAAAAAACATTTCTGAAGTATACATTTAGAGGACGAAAGGAATGTTACATTATTTTGTTTGTCTTGTCTTAGCAATTCTTCTCCTGTAGCTCTTCATATGTTGTGTTTCCTTCTGACAAAAAAGAAGAAAAAACATGGTTTTAATTAATGCAAATGTAATGCTGTCGTATAGATTTCTGTCCCCTGTAAGTGATTGCATTCTGCCAGTAAATTTGTTCTCTAAAACTTGTTCACAGAGCATCTGTAATGTCTTCTTTGATTGTAAATAAAACACGTGCAGTGGTATTCAGCTTATTGAAGACCCAGTAAATATATTGTTCTTTTTTAATCACACTGACTGATTTGGCAAGATTACTGTGCCTTTGTGCAGAATAAGCTTGAAGCTTCAGTGGAAGATAGCTCAGGTTTTAATAATATGAGATGGTATGGTCTATATTCCCCTCAGTCTCCCATAACTGACTGAGTGGTGACTAATTGAAAGTAAATTAAGGGGTTTCGATCTCTTTTTCGGTAGTGGGGGGAACATTGCGGTGCACATTTGAGATTCATGAGGGAAGTAGTGGTGCATGTCTTTTTAATTGCCTTGCTCAGTTTGAGTTTCCAATGTGTCTCAGGGTAGCAACCACAGGAAACTGCCAGTTAATTTGTGTCCTTTTCTCTTAACAGAATACCCATGACCTTCAATGAAGTCTACCATTAAACCTAATTGCTTCAAAGCAACCAATGTCCACAGGAGCTATATGGTGCTGGGGTGTATTTTATTGAATATCTTTCAGGTCAATCCCCAACCTATGGGACACTCTGTTGGATTACATCCATATGAATGACAGCAGTGGGATAAGTTATGGCCATGGATGTGATATGACAGTAGTATTCATTTTTATGGGACTATATATTCTCGAGAAAACTTACTAAATTAAGTATTTTGTCCTGTGACATAATTTGGACTTTTATATTGATGCATTTTGACCATAAAGTCTAAATTGCGTTGTCTCCCTATAGACTAGATTTGCAAATAGATTACAGCATATTCAGACTAGTTTCTGCTGTAGCACACCATACATCGCACAGCTCTTTAAGAAAACATCATGATCTTACTTCATGCAGGGTCAGTGTGAGTTTCGACTCAGGACACATTCCTGGATCTTGGCGAGAAGTGAAGGAGCAGTCCTTTATGGCTGATTACAGCTTCCCCGCGTGTTTCTTCGGTAGGGGTAGCTAAACCTGTCACAGCGAAACGGCAGCCACATTATTTGTTTCCTCCTTCCCTGGGATACTTCCACCTGCTGAAGGCGACCAGCTGAGACCACGAAATTAGCCCAGAGAAGGATGCTCACCTGTGGGGGACTCCGAGACCTCCAAACCAAGACTGCTGATCTGCTCTCGGAGTCTCACAGACAAAACAGAGGGAATTATTATTATTAGTGTTATTATTATTATTGTTATTGAAATAATTGATCATTGAATGTGTTCCCTGTTTGCTTTACTCATTGCAGTAAGATGACAAAAATTACCTTAAGAGCCTGTCTTTGACTGTTTGAGTAATTGGGAAATTAATTTTGACAGGTAGTGACAGAGATTTTCTGTTAAGATGTCAGCACTGTACCACCAATGCTTTCCAGGGTTAAATATTTATTCACCTGTAATGGTAAATTGTAAACACAAATCACTCACCTGTGATGATAAATTGTACATCATCTGCATTTTTTTGTTGTATGATATTGTTATTATTATTATTATTATTATTATTATTATTATTATTATTATTATTATTATTATTATTATTATTATTATTAGTTCTATGCAATGATTTGTAAAATTGTCCTGGGACATTTGGCAGTAAAGAGCTGTAATATAACAAATCAATATCATTCAGTCCCAGACACATGTACCAGATTATACAAACAGCATATTCTCAGCTGTGTGACCTGCTCTTTGTTAAGGTTACTCTGAATTGAGAATTTTCATTTGAATAAGTGCTTCGAAAGAAGAACTAGGGCCACACACTTGAAGAGCAGCAAGCATGATAGGAAAGCATTCTGAATCCGTGGGGGTAAACCACTTCTGAAGTTCTGAGAGTAAGACATTTTGAAAAGTTAAACATTAGACGGGAAGTGTGGAATGCCGATGTGAAAGGTTTCTTACTCATGCAGAATAATGACTCACTTCAGAGCGGAGATGACAAAAGCAACAGTCGCCAAGGTCAGTGCAGTGTGTCTCTGCCAAAGACCAGACCGTTCCAAATCCTTTTTTTTTTTCATTCTTTTGATTCTATTAAAATTATTTCTTCACAGTTATTCCTCTCCCATAATGCAATAATTGTTTAACAGGGGTCATTAAAAGAGTGATAGCTGTTTGGTCATTTTAAACATAGAAAATATTACTTTGGGATAACAATCAAACATTTCATCTTCAACTGAATGCATTTTTACTGACGGCAAGCACATGAGGCCAACAGTATTTTTACATTGACTTTGTTCAACCAACAAAGCCCAAAAATCTGAAAAAGGAGATGGTGCAGTTATTTTTTATATGTATTCAACTATTCAGAAGAAGGAGGTACCTAAAAAGAGATCAGATGTACATCTGACAAATTAGTGTTTATCAAATACCATGCTAATTGCTAATCAAATATCTTTTGATGACAATATTATTATTGGACTAATAATGCTTAGTTTAATTCATTGAAAGAGTTTTTAATACTTTAAAAGCACTGTGGTGCTCTGAGATATAAGCCTGTTCTTAGCTGACCCAGTGTTGGAGTGTTGTGCTAAGCACTGAGATCATTTGGCTGCCCTGACTCGTCACTCTCATAACTGTAATTATACACCTTATTAGTGTCTGTCTCACTCCAGCGTGGTGAACCGCCACCCAATGTCTAGGAGAGGTGCTATGCTAATAAGCTAATATAAATCTAAGGTCACTCGCTACCGGAGAGGAGTCCTACAGTGAGAGTGGCTGGGCGAAATGTACCCCAGCCAATCAACAGGATTCTGCTGGAACCAATCGGATTACAGGGAGGCTCGCCCTTAAAAAGGAATCAAAGCTATCCAGGTGCTCCTTTAGAGTGTAGTGTGGTGATCATGAGCACTTGTCAGGGGAAGGAATGAGTTAACTGGGCTTGGGTGGGGTGGGGGGCTCAAAAAGCCCAGGGGATGAGGTGTGGCACAAAGTGCAACATACAGCACGACTACAAAGATGTAACATCTGGAGCCGAGTCTGTCCTAACCCTGGGGGTGGAGGATCTTCTGGCTGATACTTCTTCACAGGTTCCAGTGAGACGTTCAGGCGTCCCGGGGGAAAAGGCTCTGGAGGAGGCTGGATCCTATCTCTGCTCGTTCGACTCCGTTAGCATCTTTAGCACCCCAGCTGCTGAGAGGCCATTTCATTATGTCAGAGCTAGTGTTGCGTACCCGGCTTATACCTCTGCACTCTATAAGCCTGGAGGAAGAATGCACTTCAGAAAGATGAACCTTCTCAAGTTTTTTTTTTTTTTTCTATTCCTTTTTTGAGCATAGCCTGTATTTTCTAGGCAATCAAATCAGCTCAGTGAAAGAGGGTTTCAGGTGAAGGCTGAATCAAACCCCCTCTGAGACCTGCCCTGCAGGACTATGTCAGTAGCCCAGCCTCCATGTCCCTGGAGGGCCTATCACTGCCTCAGTGAAGGTTCCCTGCTGGTCAGGTGACAGCACCACGAGCACTGAGATCACGCTACAGGTGAGGCTAAGCTCCCTCTACCACAATGTACCTCTGCGTCAGCCAATATGGCACTTTATCTTCATCAAAACTGGGATAGATTTCGTTGGCTAGTTCGACAATGTCAGTTAATTTCTGTGACTCACAGCTCACAAACAAATAAGCACTAACTATTTCACCGCAAACCTGTCCTGACTTTAATTTTCTGCTTAAAATGAAGCTGATTGGTCACAGCCATGTAATAACATTGCTATTAACAGTGAATTACATTCACATAGAGCCCTTCACAATCCCAAAAGGGTTTCATAGTGAATTGGGGAGGCTACCTGCTGTCACTGCCAACGTATAGTTGCCATATGGGTGATGGACGACGACCATTCTGTACCAGATCACCAATCTGGCTGGAGAAGTGAGGGAATTAGTATGCTGAATAAAGCGCAGTTTGGCTTTTTTCTTCTACATGATGCAGCTTTCTGTGATATTAGACAGCATATGAAATTTCATTTATAAGGTAAAGGAACCACTATGAAATGTTTGATTGGTTTCTGAACAGGTTGAAATATTCAACTTTAATAAAATATGGAACAGGACTGTAGGCTGTTTTGAATATTTAAGTATGTTTCGCAGACGCAGATGTGCATACTGAGAAGTGTCTGCAGTTTCCTTGCGGAATACAGATTTATGTCAGTGGTACCTGAAGAGACATTCAGTCCAGGGATAGATAGAAAAAACACCGGCTGAAAATATATATAACGACTTTTTCAGAATTCTCACTAGGATGCCAGTGCAGTTGCACACAATTTGAATTTTGTATATATATGTGTGTGTGTGTGTGTGTATAAGTAAAAAATGTAATAATAATTAAACATTTTGGGAGTACACTGAAAAAAGTCTTTCTAAACAAAGTTAATAATTTCACCTTTCTGTTTTACATTTATTTGATAAAAATGAATTTTGATTAACCTCTGCATGCAGTCCTTATCCTGCGTTGTTCAAACCAAAATAAATTAGCCACATAAAAAAAAGAAAAAAAAAAGCTAAAAATCAGTGTCTCAAAAACAAGTTGAAATGCAGTGGAGCTGTTGATCGATACTGCTCCACCCTCTCAGACAGGAAAGTAAAAGTTAGAGAGCGACGTTGCATTGTTAGTTGGAGTGAAATGTGATATACATATTCATTATCCCTAAGGCATTCACTGCCTCTACAGTAAAAAGCAAACTCAATATCAGTACATATTCGCACCCCAAGGTAGTTCAAAGAATGGTCCTAAAATGCTTTATTTTGCTTTCTCGTCATTACCTTCACTGCTGTTGTTGAGTCTTATTTGTGACCTGCCCTGGATAATACCCCATTTTGCCTCTAAAACGTAAGTGGCAGGCAGTCACGAAGAGCAGTCATTTTTTTCTGATGTATTTTTTTTTTTTTTTTTTAGATTAGACAGAGCTGCTACACGCTACTGTATGTTGTTTTGTCATTGCTGGATCGGGTCATCTTTCTCTCTCTCCAGCGACAGCTGCAGCCACTCAGAATATAGACCTGCAAATTAAGCAATCAAAGCAGAACAGACATCTTCAGTCCATTGCACACCATGTAAATACGATTAGCACGGAGCAAGAGTGAGTGGCCTGCTTGGAGAGCCCATCTGCATCTCTGGGGCTGTGCTGAAGGGGCCTGGGTCAGCACTGTAAATGATAATGGATTGAATGGACACCAATCAGGAGGCTGTTCTGGCTGATTAACTTTGCACAGCAACAACTCGGACGCACATTTGTTTCCCCTCAAGAGCAACAAAAACAAGAAAAAAAAAAAGAAATATATATTTATATATGTCTCTCCTGTGAGATGAATGGCTTCGGCTTCTCCCCCACAAATAGCGCACTATTTCAGTCGCATACCTGCTGCAATAGACAACTGTGTGGCAGAAGGCCAATCTTATTTTGAGAAAATCAGTTTGCTCACTAAAGCATGATTGCGCTGTGCTGAGCTCTGTGGCTGGCTTGCATCCATATGCCAGGCTGAGTCTAGAGGTCATACGTTCTCCAAATGTGTGGCATTTTGCTCATCTTTCAAGTCTCCACCTCACTTGAAAAGAGTCCAAATTGGTGATGGCTTTAAGCTTGAAAGAGCGCATGTGACGATGCTGTGATGTCTTTAAGTCTTCAATATGTCACAGCATAATGTGTGATGGCATTGCGAAAATTGCTCTCATGGAGATTTTTTTTTTTTTTTTTATCCTGTGAACCACCTGTACATATTTTAATGTCTGGTTAACAATACTTAATCTCAAAATAATCTACCAACATTTTTTTTTCTCAAGTATACATGAGAATTGATTACCTTTTTCCCTCCCTGTGCTCAAGAAATAATTGCATTTACTTAACTTCAAATTATTTTTTGAGAGACTTGGAATTGTTGAGGATTAGCTCTCCTCCCCCCTGTAATTTGCAAATTGCTGTGATTATACAGTACCAGCCCCATGCCACCACAAATGTAAAAGTCACTCAAAAAAGAGTGTAAAATAGAGAAATAGTAAAAAATAAACTTTAAAAATTTGCAATGCGTCTCCACTACATCATTACTGATGCCCTTTTGATATCAATACCTTGAATTCATTACATGAAAGACAATGGAGGGTAAAGAATTAACCTGAAACAGGAAGCACCATGGCACAAATTATAATGTGACAGGCTTTTGGTTACTCCTAATAATCCAGAGTTCAGTGGGTTTGTTGCCTATTGCTCCATCCCTCATTTGTTAAATAGATGTTTACTCGCTGTGTGGTTTGGTTTCTTTCAGTAAGGCGAGAGAACACATAGACATGTCCTACCTGTGAGAGCAACGGGGGGGAGATGTCCATTCACCATCCTTCAAATGACTCCCCTCGCTAATGATATCCTTAATTACTGCTTAACTAATGTACGGGCGTAGGATAATGCGCAGGTCATTGCTCTGCAAGTCCTTCAACATGACAGTTTGGGGCATAATGGTACCATCATTTTGATTTATGGTCCAATCTCTTCACTCTACCCCACCCCCCCATTCCCCCACCCCTTATTTTTTGTATAGTTGCAGGAATGCAGGATTGTGCTGTTTGTATGCCACTAACCATGTCGTTGACCCCATAAATGCATTTATTAAAAGCTGTAAATGTATTCTGTGGTTCAGATCAGCTCCCCCCTCCACCCCACCCCCCCCCGCCCCATTTTTTTTTTTTTTTTTTTTTTTTTTGAATTAGTGTTAAACGCTCACCTGACCTTGTCTTTGGATACCATCAACCTTTCACTAAATGCAGATAAACGGAAATAGAATTCCTCTGACAAAAGATGGATGAGGTGAGTGGTAAATAGATAATAAAAACCAAAATTAGCATTTGAAGTATGGTTTCATTGATGTGTTTCACAACTCTGTTAGCAAAGGGGTAAATTTATCACGATTAAACAATCACTTGCTCATGTGATCACTACTGCAGATTAAAACAGTTTCAGATATGGGATACCAGATATCTGTCTTCCATATGGTTTTCCACAGCTATATGCCACTGAATCAGTGTAAATCTGTAAATTATATTTTGAACAAATGAAAAATATGAGAGAAATCATTGGGGGACATTTATTTCGACCTTGATATTGTAGTAAAAGATGTGAAGATGCAAACGTTAGATAAAATAATGGATAGTATTATAGAGGTAGAAAAGATTACTTTTTCAATATCAGGGATGATACACTATAATTCTTTATTATCTGAGAAATGGTTTAGTTTCAGTGGCTAGGTGTCTACTCTTTCAGAACTTCAGACCAACTGATTTCATCTGTTATTCTATGATTCAATCCTTCAGCTATATGGAATAATTTCCAATGCAGTTTGGGCAAATTTTGAAAGCATTAGTTGACCTGACTGATCAACATGTTTAGATATGAATCTGGGATGTTTACTTTTCGTGGCATGCATAGCTGTTCCCGACACATTGTGGCTTAAGAGGGTAAATTATCCCTCAAGACATTAAAACTCCCTAACTATGAACAACTAACAGCTTGTTATAACTCTTTGGCTGAAACTGAAAACAAACGCAGACAGAAGTCCCCCAGAACTGAGTTTGAGAACCGTGCATTATAATAATTCCATGTTCCCAGTCAGAAAGATAAAAAAAGAAAATAAACAAAAGAAAGTCAAGGGACACATCATTTGAAGCATAATTCATTTATGTGTATTTACAGTTACCCCCTCCAAAATCTAGGATTAGAAACTATTCAGATCAAATTAGCTACGACTTCCAAATAGGCTGTGCAACAAATCCATGCCCTGTCTTGCACTTAGCTCATTATTTTGATCAGTCGCCCAGTAAAAAGTAATGTGGTATGAAATATTTACATTAGGAATAGAGATGACAATTTTTTTTTCAGTAATATCTCAGAAAATATAAATTTAGGAAATGGTCTTCCCAGGTGAATATTGTCAAACACACAGTTTTCAGAATCAATTGCAGAATTAATAAGTATCGGAGCTAAAACTAAACAGAAAAAAAATATACAAAAGTGATCACAATAGGCTCAAAAAATAAATAAGTACACTTTGGTTGTTATGTAGACTGGGGGTGAAAATTTGGCAAATATTTAATAGCCTAAGTGAATCAAACATGTATGAACATGTATAAACTGGAAAAAAAGAAATGCATCAATTAGCAAGAAATTGTATTTCACCATAAACCATACCATTCACACACACACACACACACACACACACACACACACACACACATTTTTTTTTCTCAGCTTTTTGCTGTGTTGAAATTCAGATAGTTTCATGTATTGCCATTTGTTGTTAACCCCTAAGAAATTTTGGCAGAGTTACCCCATCTATTTGTTCATCCTATAGAAACCATGCAACGCGGAGACCTATGGTTTTCATTCTTTACCGGTCAGCGGCCTTGGGGGTTAAAATGTCTGCCATGGGTTCAGAATGAAATTGAGACCTTTGGTATGCAAACATCCTATGAGAAAAGTATCCTATTGACTCCATAAGACAAATATAACATGGAAGGTCAAACGCTCTTACAAATCCAAAGCATCTTGCCGGAGGAAAGAAAGAAACTGTGTTTTGCTTTTTGTCAGGAAATGTAATATCATGTGAGCGGGGTTAATGTATTTCTTTTTTAAAGGTATTGGGTTTAGCTGGAAGTAGGTTAAGGAAGGTTATGATACAGCTGACCCGGCTACACAGCCTCTTGCCACTTTCACTCTCTAGCTGCAGTTGATGCCCTTACAGTCTTGTTGTATCTGACTGTTTTCATGCTACATACTCCGGCTGTGCTCGTGTCTCAGGTCTGCCATCTGAGAAATGGTTTCATCTCAGTAGCCAGGTGTTTACTCTTTCACACCTTCATACCACCTGATTTCACCTGTTAATCTATGATTAAATCATTCAGCTGTATGGAATAATTGCCATGCGGTTTGGATGAATTGTGAAAGAATTAGTTGATCTGAATCATCAAAGTCTTAAGATGTGAATCTCGAAAAAAAAACTAAAATGAAAGCACTTGTTATTCCATTCATAAATAAATAACCAGGGTTACAACCTATGGGCATCTGACGGGGTCCCCATAAGTATGGAGGAGAGATGTTAGTTTTACATTTGTACTGATGTAGTTATATGGGCGCTGTGGGGTGTATCACAGAATTACCCCAGATCCTGCTCCCTCTCCCCACAACAGTGAGGTGTCATCCAGAAAATTGAGTGCATCAAAAGACCCTGAGCTGCCATCCAGTTTATCTGAGAGGGGAGAAAGAGTTTAAATCAACGGAATAAAAAAAGGCGATCAGAAAAGCTTACTAAGTAACAGTAACTGGAGAACTGTGTAGGTATCAGGAAAACTCTAATGTCCTGATTGAATTATATTTATCAACAACTCTGGAGGTTGCTGATATCCGTCAGTCAGAGGGACAGATCTGGGGCTCTACCCAACCACAGTCAGGACCAGATTTTCCAAAATGAAAAGGTGTGGGACAAAGGGAATTCCTGAAATTTGAGAACAACGTTGTGGCCTTTGGATTCCCATTTGCACTCAAAAGCCTTATATTACTGAATATCAGATACTGTCAGCTAATCATGTACACCCAGTTCAGATTTTATCGCAAAAATGTATGTTTTGCATTCCTGATCATGCTTTCAGCTTGTAACTTACAGCATGAGCCATCCCTTGTTAGTATGAATGGGAAATAAGCAAGATTCAGATTTACTGTTGAAATTTTGTTTTTGCGCTGTGCATAAAATGAATCACTAATATAAACATATTATGCTAGTCATGTCTGTAACTTGAGGAAATTAAAAAAGAGGTTGTGTAGCACAGCGCTAATGAACGCATCCCAGAGATCACTTTCAAAGGTTGTCAGAATTGACAGTGGAATCAGGCAAGTGGACAGGAACCACCATGGAAATCAGGAAGAACACATTAATGAGGCCAAAGCTGCCCTTCTAGCAGATTCATCGAAAACAAATCTGAATAACATGCAGACATCAATGAGCAATTAGCTTCCCTTCAGCTGACTGCTGACTCTCAGAATTGTCAGGACACTTTCAGCTCGCTGCAATAATTTTCAAACAGTCGGGTTTAGCGTAGCACAATCACACTTGGACAGAATGGTTTAGCTTAGCGTCATGACAATCGGACAGTATGGTTTAGTGCGATGACACTTGGTCACTATAGTTACGCTTTGTGCCATGACATCTGGGCAGAGCCAAGCTTAGCTTAGCTTAGCCAAATGACACTCGAGCAGAATATTTTAGATTACCGCCATGTCATTTTGGTCAGTTGTGATTTCGTGCAGTCATGTTACAGCTCATTTGAGTAATGAGACACATTTATTCTATATCTAAAAACTTTTTTTTTTTTTGTTTGTTGTTGCTGTTTTTTACTTTTTTCATTATCATTTTGATTTCCCCCTTTCTCCTAAGAAAGCGGGTGAAAGCTACACTCTGATACCCTTTTGTTTTCTATAGAATGACCTCCAGTTGATTATTCCTGGAGATACGCTGAGATTTTCCGAGTGGCCGTGAGAGGTTCTCATCCATCATTGCAGGCCTCTGGTCAGAGATGACACTTCAGTAAGCCCCTTCCCTGCGCTGCGTTTTAATGCTCACGCTGTTTTCAGCACTCATTTCTGCTACGGCCGTAAAACACACTGTCACGACCGGCTGCTCCAGCTCTGGAGTCATTACTGATGGGAAGGAGAAACATCTTCTCCAGAATAACAGAACGTTTTAAATATGTCAGGCTTGTCAATGCTGGTTTTGCACCCCTGCTCAAGGTCACATGAATATGTATTTTTTATGTATTTATATATTTTTTTAAAACAGTAAAATCTGCGTAACGGTTATGCTCAATAACTATCTGGTGCCATGCATGGGAGGTGGGGAGGGCCAAATGAAAGCAGGAGTTTAGTCCAGTGTTACAGTGGCAAACTTAATCAACCAGATTAATGTCCTCATAGACTGAGTCACTGTAGCTTACTACCAAATTCACAAAAACATATATACAGCATTACTAAATGTAAAAACAAAACGTTTTCTGTTTCTAATGGTAAGACATTCACCAATGAATGGATCAACAGAATGTATCAACCTTCAAATGCAACGGAACATAAAAGTCCCTTTTTTCAAGATTTCTTTTTTACATCGAAGGATAATGTTGTGTCAAAATAACTGGGCAAGTACTTGAGGTAACCTTTCTTCGAAGTGCTTTGCTGTTCTGTTTGCCTCTTGGTATATTTGTGTTTAATTATTTTAGGGTTATCTTGTCAAACCCTTCAGTTCACTCCTTCAGCTTCAGCTCTACAGCCTCGAGTCTTGTTGTCTGTTTAGCAGACCCTTCTGCTTGTACAATGGCTCCTCTGTTTCACACAGCCCCGCTGTTTTATTTATTTATTTATTTTTTTGGTCTCGTTTTAGGAGATCTCTCTGACTGTAATATCTCTTGTTTCTCTTTATTTCATCTTTCTCTATCTCGCTCAATATCTTTATTTCCTCCTTCACTGTCTCTCCTTTCATCCCTCTCTATTTCTTCCTTTGCTTCTTCCTCACCTTATTTCATCATTCTCTCCCCCCTCTCTCCTCTCCCTTGTTCCTCATTCTGTCTTTTGCTCTTATTTCCCTCTCCTTTTCTCTTTCCCCTTCTCCTTTTTTTTTTATTCTGTGCAAAAAAAAAAACATGAAGGCACCTTTGCTAAAGGTCACAGTCTCTGCAGAATATCAATTTAAAACTCGCCAAGAGCACCAGTTGCCAAGGAGCTTAATTACAAGGCCAATCTTCATTCACTCTGAGCCTGCAGCACAGAGCCTGTGGTATGGGGCCCCCAGCAGGACCAGCAGGAAGGAGGGGCCATGGCCAGAGCCCTGGTGAGAGACACTGCCCCCCTCCACCCCCAGGCCCCCACCAACCTCACCGCCCCTGCCGGCCCACACCAACAGATTGCGAGGCTTGTGGAGAGACACACACTGGCTGGTTGAGCCCTTGCTTAAGATCTTATCAAAGATGCTAAGGTCACAAACTCTCTCCATGGTAACCTTCCCATGGTCCGTGGATAAAAACTCGTTCACAGTGTGGTGTAGCTGCTTTCTGGTGGACAAGGGATAATTTGTCAAAGAAGTTTTCACTACTGTTCCCTGCCTTTTGTCCCCACTGAATAGCTTTTTGTTAAGGAAAAAGAGCTGGCTGATACTTTGAATGTACAAATGAGTGCTTTTCCATCTGACCACTGTTTATATTAAAAAATTCATGAGCTGAAGCCCTTAATGGCCAGCTCTCATAGTTGAGTAAAATGTGTGATTAACACTGTCTTGGGGAGACCCTGCTGGAATGTTATGTTTTGTGAAATTCCACCTTATAAAGTCACTTTGTGTGTCATTAGCACAACATGCATGGATACGTTATTGTGTTAAGTACATTCGTCTGATGATATTCATCTGACTCCCTGTTGGCTTTGCATAACTCTTTTTTGTGGTTGGGGCTTGAATTGAATGGAAACGCACAGAGGGGACTTTCATTTAACTGTGACAGTCACATTCTACTGTTGGGTACATCGAAAGTGATGATCTATTCACAACATGCCATAATTAGACAAAAGCAAGCAATACTTCTTTTTTAAATATCAGTTTTTTTAACTTTAATATTTTATTTCTTGCATCTAAACATAACAAAATAATAATAATATGGAATTGTGTGTTTGCGTGCGTGTGTTTGTGTACCTTGTTTAATATGAGCTGCCATAAATAATTTTACTTTTTTTTCTCACCACATTCATCTCATGGTTCATCGCAGTTCATCTCAGATGAAGTCATGGCTGGAGACGTTGTTCTTCGCTCCGTAATTAGTCCCCATTTATTAAAATAATGGTTTGGAGGCAGGATGTCTCCACATGATAGACTCAGTAGACCGATAGAATACTGGCGGACCCCTGTGGATGAAGGTTCATGTAACAGCACATCTCTTTATCAATTAGGCTACACTACACTTTCACTTATTTTCTGTTTTATGCTTAAATTCATTTTAATACAGAGCAAGTATGAGTTCCTGTCTTCTTCCATCATTTCTTCACAAATGGTTTTGTTTCAGTGAAAAGTTCACAATTCCCTCAGTTACAAATCCATTAATATCACCTTTCTGTATGTAATGTGACCTATAAAAAAATATAAAAATCAGTGGTCTTTAATGAAAGGAATCCTTTGCTTTATAGAATAATAAGATGATGACATCATCAGTTTTATTTTTATTTTTTTCTGACTGAGAATGTGTGGCATGATGTGACACCTGACTGTACATTTCCTGGGTATACTTATTGTTGTACCAAAACACTCTGTTCATGACGGTGAACGCCAGCAAACCCTTGAAAGACTGCATTCCATAACATTATTTCCCTTTATGGAGACATTTGCACTGATTAAACTTTTCAGACTAACTGCATTAATGTCTATGGTCGGTTATCTATGCTGGGCTACTTTACGCAGATTGCTGAAAATGTCATCTTTCTCCCAAAATCTAGGAGGATGATCTTTACGAGAATAAGGGGCTGTATCTATTTAACTGTCTGGTCACACAATCTATGATTGCGGGGATGGATACCCCAGGTTCAGCCATACATTGACCAGTCGATTGCAAGTAACTCAGCTCCTCAGCGTGTTAAGGGGCCAGCCGGTTCAGTCATGAGTGGAGCACATACATGCTAGCATTTCTACTATCTGAAGCCTCCGATGGTTTGAAAATAAAGGGCCTTCACTTTCCTGCATGCTGAGAATTATGTACGCTTGACAGTTTTTTTGTCAGAATAGATGGATATGTGCAACAGCCAGTTTTGTACCACACAATTTTCTGGGTGTGCGCAGACCTCAAACACCAAGACAACCACACGTGAGTTATTGTCAAATGCATATACTGTGTGTGGCGCAGCTTTGACGGAACTCCTTCAAACACAGGGGTGTAAGCATTAGGGGCATTGATGAGAAAAGCAGCATTGTTTTTTAGACCCTGCCAGTGCTGAAATTCATTCCATAGCATTGCACTTGAAGCCCTTTCAGCGCTGCTTTCAGTGCACTGAAATCAGCACATGCATTTCAGGGTCCTGCCACCATGGATTCACCGAGAGGCAATTAGGCTTTCCGTCACCGGCTCTCAGACGGCGGCAAACGCGAGGTGGCAAGCGAACGCCCCATGCGGCATTATTTCTTTTTGGCAGCGGCCCTCTTAATCTTAAATATCCTCTCACGCCCCGTTTTGTTCCACTGCTGACGGTACTGTGTTGAATCACTGCTGAATCCATCAGCACAGGAATCCTTGAGCTGAATCCAGACCAGCTGCTTGACATCCAGTGCAGAAGGCGTTTGGCGAACGCCGGTCTCACGCTGTGTGAAACAGACAGTCGCTGCCACCCCTTATGTCTGAGAGGGTCTCTGCCAATGAGAGGAAACCCTGAGCGACAGGAGAGAAGCAGGAGCATGGATACTTTCATATGTGGTAATAGTAAAGACGCTTTAAAGGGCCTCTACTGTGAATACAGTTTCTTTATTTTCTATGGTGCCTGTGCTTGGCACATGCAGCCTGTGACCATCATTGGTTTCAAGGATAAAAGTGTAAGAATCCTGGGCTATTTTTCAAAAGCTTTGACATTGGCTCCGATTGTTACATCACAAATGCACCTCTTTTGAATAGCAACTTTTGGATCAGTTCATCAGAGAAACGTTATGACAGCCAACAGCCTAATACTGTAACTACACTGTGACAGCCTTTGGCCTGTTGCTGTAACTACACTGTGACAGCCAACATCCTGATACTGTAAACACACTGTGACAGCCTAGTGTCTGTTGCTGAGTCATTGCATTTAATAGATATTTTCACTGATGAAAAACCTGTAGTGAGGCTTATATAAGGCACATTGTCCAGGGAAACAAATACAACACTTTATTGTGTCAAATGAGTACAAGCTCTAAGCACACCTGAGAGCAGACCAGCCAATCTTTGTGCTGTTTCTTTGTTTCAAGTGGCTTCCTTTCTTTCCCTCCATTTGTCGCTGGATTGATGTGTCCATACTGCTTCCAAAACTTTCCTTGAGTGTTTTCTTATGGGTCAGCTACTGGATTGACATTTTTATGTGAGGTTCACTGGTCACCTTGATACTGAAAGAGAGTATCCTTGTGGAAGGACATTGTGTGTTTGTGTGTGTGTGTGTGTGTGTGTGTGTGTGTGTGTGTGTGTGCACACATGCGCACGCATGTGTATTCATGTGTCTGTGTTTGTGTATCTGTCTCACATTTTAATTCTGCGTGTTTTAAATCTGATTTTTTTTTTTTAGATTACATGGGCAGGTTTACAGCAGTTTATATTTCTCCCTTAGTGGCATTTCCTCCCACCCCTTCCCTGTTTGATGTGTTCTCCATGATAATGAAACCTATCTCTCAGAGAACAGCACTGCTAAAATATCCAAACGCTGAACCGCTGAGACACTCCTAAATCATTCCATCATCTCCATGCCCTGCACTCCAAGGCATCCTCCATGGCTGATGTCTCACTGACTCCAGCAGTAGCAGAAATGGGGGGGGGGGGTAAGCAGCCCCCACTTTGAATGAGTCATGTGACCCTTTGGGCTGCTCCTCTCCCACTGCGTTAAGATGGCACCAGACCAAGACTGTGTCATCTTCACACGGAGAGTCACCACGGCAGAACAGCCAGTGTCTGTGGTGTGGAAGTCGATATTATAGTCAAATCTAAATGAGGGTTTGAGACTGTAACTGGTTTGTGTATCTCATGCAGACAAAGGCAGGAAGAGAAGATTTCCATTCATTTATCACTTGCTAGTAGTACCTGAGGTGACGTTTTTACAGCAAAACTTTCACACTTTTGTATTATTGATCAGTAAATTAAAAGGATGTGTGCTGGCCAGGTTTGGATTGATTTTGTATCAATTGGTTGAGTTTTGTTTTCTGGGAGACAAGCGTATAACAGAGCAATAAGCTGATTATCGTGGGGAAATGTAATGACACATGGCTGAAAGGTAAACATAAGAGCATCTGCAGCTCATTGCCAAACACAAGGCTGTGAGTATGCAGACGTGCAAACTGCGTGACTCACTGATGTCTGCCTTCTCCTTCAGCAGAAAGGCCACCCACCCCCACCGCCCCCCCACCCCCACCCCCGTGCTGGCGGCGACTAATCAGTGATTAGGCAGATAAGACGAGGGGGGGTGTCATGCCAGCCTGCCAGCTCTCGTCACGGTGACTAGAACAACCACTCCGCGAAACAAAGGGGTCATTTGCTCAAATTGCTCTCTTGGCACAAGGTCGCCATCTCTATGCAGTCAGCGTGATTTAGTTAAAGGGCACGGGGTGTCATTTGTCTAACGCTGCAGTGCATGTCATCCCCTGTGATTCCTCCTTGTGCCTGCATGTCATAGACTAACGCTGCAGTGCATGTCATCCCCTGTGATTCCTCCTTGTGCCTGCATGTCATAGACTAACGCTGCAGTGCATGTCATCCCCCTTGTGATTCCTCCTTGTGCCTGCATGTCATAGACTAACGCTGCAGTGCATGTCATCCCCTGTGATTCCTCCTTGTGCCTGCATGTCATAGACTAACGCTGCAGTGCATGTCATCCCCTGTGATTTCCTCCTTGTGCCTGCATGTCATAGACTAACGCTGCAGTGCATGTCATCCCCTGTGATTCCTCCTTGTGCCTGCATGTCATAGACTAACACTGCAGTGCATGTCATCCCCCTGTGATTCCTCCTTGTGCCTGCATGTCATAGACTAACGCTGCAGTGCATGTCATCCCCTGTGATTCCTCCTTGTGCCTGCATGTCATAGACTAACGCTGCAGTGCATGTCATCCCCTGTGATTCCTCCTTGTGCCTGCATGTCATAGACTAACGCTGCAGTGCATGTCATCCCCTGTGATTCCTCCTTGTGCCTGCATGTCATAGACTAATGCTGCAGTGCATGTCATCCCCTGTGATTCCTCCTTGTGCCTGCATGTCATAGACTAACGCTGCAGTGCATGTCATCCCCTGTGATTCCTCCTTGTGCCTGCATGTCATAGACTAACGCTGCAGTGCATGTCATCCCCTGTGATTCCTCCTTGTGCCTGCATGTCATAGACTAATGCTGCAGTGCATGTCATCCCCCTGTGATTCCTCCTTGTGCCTGCATGTCATAGACTAATGCTGCAGTGCATGTCATCCCCTGTGATTCCTCCTTGTGCCTGCATGTCATAGACTAACGCTGCAGTGCATGTCATCCCCTGTGATTCCTCCTTGTGCCTGCATGTCATAGACTAACGCTGCAGTGCATGTCATCCCCTGTGATTCCTCCTTGTGCCTGCATGTCATAGACTAATGCTGCAGTGCATGTCATCCCCCTGTGATTCCTCCTTGTGCCTGCATGTCATAGACTAATGCTGCAGTGCATGTCATCCCCTGTGATTCCTCCTTGTGCCTGCATGTCATAGACTAACGCTGCAGTGCATGTCATCCCCTGTGATTCCTCCTTGTGCCTGCATGTCATAGACTAACGCTGCAGTGCATGTCATCCCCTGTGATTCCTCCTTGTGCCTGCATGTCATATCAAGTGCGGCTCAAAGTGTTAATATCTGGATGTCTGGGGTCAGAGAAAAGAAAAGAAAAAAAGAAGTGACTGCAGACTCAAAAATCTTCTTTCATTTTTCTTTTATTTTTGGGGAGGTAGGGGGGATCTGTGGGTGTGTCAACAGCGTGTCATGTAAACCTTTGTTTATTAGCTTGATTAAATCAATGAATCTTACTGCATGTTAATGTGAGTGAAGTAGATTAATTTAAACATTTGGCCCATTCTGTGGTGCCAAATTTTACAAACAGACATGCACACACAGACAGACACACATTATACACACACATACACACACAGACACACACACACACACACACACACACACACACACAAAAACAAGCCGATGAACTGAGCTTGAGTTATATCTGGCTCAGTGAACTATGGAGCAAGCTGGCCAGTTTACTAAGAACTATTTGGATGTCTAATTTCTGTCCCTAAAGAGAAATTTATTGATGACCAGAACTCTGAGGTACTGTAAGGGGTTTTCTATTGATCTTTTTTCTTTCATTGTTGAATTCACTTTTATGTGTCACCAAGTCTGATCACTGTCATAGATCTGGTTGTATTCTGAAGTGTCCACTTACCTGGTGAGTTCTGTTTGATTGGATAAGAGGATAAGATGTGTGCAACATTAGTCTTGGAGTCTTGGATTTTTTTTTTTTTTTTTTTTTGTGCAGGGTTTTAGTTTGTTTCGGGACCTAGATGCTTAATTTATCTAAATATACACACTTAGGTCTGTATGCTTGGCTGAATCAGTTGCGTATTGAACATGAACCACAGAAACCAGAATGCACAAAGGCTTTCCAGGACTGGAGCTGAGAGCCTCTTGATTTAGATGGTCTTTAGCAGCCACAGTCTTTAACCTACACAATGCAATAAACAGGTGAAATGTTAAGGTTTGCCCAAGAGTCATGCATCCTGGATTTCATGCACACAAATATGATGGTTACTGAAAACATTTCCTGAAGGACAAGAAGATAGAAAGGATATGTCCTGTCATGGTTTACCAAACTTGGTCCTGGGACCCATTATGTGTGCTTGTTCTCATTCCCACTACAGATAAAATCCATAAATCAACCCGATAAAGAGCTGTAAATTGCTCTTAATTAGACAGGTTTAATGCTACAAGTCAAATTACCATTCGTAATACAACTTGAACCAACTACAAGTTGGTTCAAGTGTGGGAACCTGGTGATGTGGCGAGTTGTACATCGGTACAGATATTTGATCTTGGGCTTGGAGTCAATGGGGGCAGTGTCATACCTCACTGTTTTTTGGGTGAGGTAACCCAAAAAATAGTATAGTTGCTCCAAGAGGCTATTTGCACTGCTGGTTTTTGAATCTGAAACGTGAATGGATGTGACATATGACTCATTTCAAACTCCTGGACTCATTTCAAACTCCTTCAGTAACTATATTTCATGTATGAATGAACATGAGTAAACACACATGTAAAGGTTGTTGTTCATGATTTATAAGTAATTACAATTCCTTAATAAACCATTTATAAGTGTACTCATGGTTAACAAAGCATTACATAATGATTTGTTCATAATTTATAAGCCAACATTAAAATAAAGTGTTACTCAAATGTACATTTTTGTTTTTTATTTTTTTTTAATCCAACCTTTGCATTAATAAGTGATTTCCCTCAATAGACGTTTTAATTTTCCATGGCCCCACAAAGCTTCTGAGCAACCGTTAAATATGAAGTGCTCACAAGCCCCTTATTATCCTCCAGCAACTTTGACGTGTGCTGTGTGGGATCATGTCATGTGCACATTCAAACCCGGCGATTACCATACTGTGCACACTGTCCAGCCGACGGCACCGCTCTAATTACCCAGGCCGATCCCTCGTCTGAGGTGGGTAAACAAGCGTGGATAATGTGATACTCATCAGTCCTGGAGGGGGCCTCATCCGGAGGCTTTATTTGAGGATAATTGAGAACCATGAACGTGTTTTTGTTGGCTTTACATGATTAAAAACATGCAAATTAAACTAAGGCTTACCTAACAGCCTTTTGCGTGATTCTGTCCAATCAAAGTATCACCTGTGTGCCCTCCATGTGGATAATTGAAATTATACATCCAAGCACAGGAACAAATATTATATAATGCATAAGGAGACTGGGAAGATGTAATTGATAATTGTATGTACTATATTAATTTATTATGTTGATAATATAACCCGTCAGTTCATTATTCTGAATTTAATATGTCCTCTGATCCACACACAAATATTTACAGTCTATAGGTTTAATAGTAGGTTTAAGATAATCCAGTCTCCTTTTAACACTCCATTTCAAGTAAAGCACAGCTACAAATCATTCTGTAAACTCTGACACAGAGTTGGACACAAATACATTAAATATAACAAGCTGCAGATGGTTGACCCTTATTCAAAAGATTAAAATTTGAAAGCTTGCTAATCAAGGGTCAGAATCTGCCATCAGGTTTGGAAAGCTTGTTAGTCAGTGGTTGGAATCAGGAATAAAGTTTGGGAATGTTGTTAATCAGTTAAGAAAAATAAAGGAAATTGTTAAAGTTTTGGAACTTTGTTAATCTGTTATAAAAATCAGAAATAAAGCGCGGGACAGGGGTGTCACCAGATACTAATTTCTGGGGCACGCGCCCCAGCAATAATGTGTTGAGCCACAGTAAATGATCATGAAAAATAACTCGTTTTTAAAAACGTATCACACATTGCAAGTGTGAGGAGCTGGGCACTGTGAGCCTGTGTCCCGGTAGTGCTAAATGTCCAGCAACATCTCTGGTTTGGGAACTTTGTTAATCAGTGGTGAGAATCAGAAATCCGGATTAGGAAGTGTGTTAATCAGGGTTGAGAATCAGGAGTCAGGTTTGGGGCCAGTTTTCTGTTTTATGGCCAGTCTGCCACCCTTATTTCTCTCTCGCGGGCTGCAGCTGATGCCAGTTGATGTAAAATCATTGCCTTGTGAAAGATTCAAAGACACGTATACAAGTCAAGCTTAATGAGAGCCTAAGTGTTCCTTTACATTATTCATACTCCACTCAAGTCCAATTAGACACCAATTCAGTCCAAGCCCATGCATTACAGTGGAACTTTGAAGTGGAACCCTTGTATCCTGTGGCAGTTACGCAGTTTTGCATATTTCTTTTCATTTTATTTACAACAGTTGTTCTAATGGATATTTTACATTTTTCATGCCAGTGAGAGAGAGAGAGAGCAAGAGAGAGAGAGAGAGAGCTTTGCATTAATGTACATTTCCAAGTGATAAATACAAGTAGATTTGAAAGAAATTTGGCATTCTATGTTTTTCTCTAAACCGCAGTGCCAGGAGTGTGGGTTTGTGTTTTCCCTTCTCAAGAATAAAACAATGTGCTGCCCTGGAATCGGAGAACTTCCCTTCCTTGGGGATGTGCATACTGTATATGCTGTGCCCCCAATTCAAGCTGCTGCCTGTTGTCTGCCAAAGGCAGTACATAGATTAACCAGGCCTATATATTCTGGCTTCTGTTGTCTCCACACACTCATTTACACTACTGAAGCTTTGTGTTGATTTGCACTACACTTGTCACCGAGGAAAACAGTCTTGAAAAGGCATCCGTAACATTTTTTTTTTTTATTTTTATTTTTATTTTTTTTTTTGCATTTGATTTACACACACATCACTGTTCACCCACCATACAGATGAGACCCAGTGAAGACCTGCACATACAGTTGTGGTTGAGTTGGGCCAGTTTGTATTTGGGCTTGTTTTTCGTGAGGTGACCGGTTTGAATCTCACAAAATTCACGCCATTTTGACTTTTTAGCAAATATGGAATGAAGGCATTGAACCTTTCATATAATTACAGAAATGAATCAGTTGTGTTTTGGTGGATACTCGGTTCACAGAAATGAATCAGCTGTGTTTTTGTGGATACTCGGTTCACAGAAATGAATCAGCTGTGTTTTTGTGGATACTCAATTCACAGAAATGAATCAGTTGTGTTTTGGTGGACACTCGGTTCACAGAAATGAATCAGCTGTGTTTTTGTGGATACTCGGTTCACGGAAATGAATCAGCTGTGTTTTTGTGGATACTCGGTTCACAGAAATGAATCAGCTGTGTTTTTGTGGATACTCAGTTCACAGAAATGAATCAGTTGTGTTTTGGTGGACACTTGGTTCACAGAAATGAATCAGCTGTGTTTTTGTGGATACTCGGTTCACGGAAATGAATCAGCTGTGTTTTTGTGGATACTCAGTTCACAGAAATGAATCAGTTGTGTTTTGGTGGATACTCGGTTCACAGAAATGAATCAGCTGTGTTTTTGTAGATACTCAGTTCACAGAAATGAATCAGCTGTGTTTTTGTAGATACTCAGTTCACAGAAATGAATCAGCTGTGTTTTTGTGGATACTCAGTTCACAGAAATGAATCAGCTGTGTTTTTGTAGATACTCGGTTCACAGAAATGAATCAGCTGTTTTTTTGTAGATACTCGGTTTCTGCTCATAGCGAGCTCCTTAATTGCTTCTGGCTGATATATGTACACACATTCTACCTTTTCCCCATCACATTCTTCAATGACCATGGCTACAATTCCAATACATTTAGTTGACAGATAAAAGTCAATTAATCACATGTTTATTAAGTGTTGATAAGTACATTTCTGGTCTTGGAAAAAAAAAACCTTATATGATATCTAATGGACAAAAAAAGCTGCTCTCTCCAGCCCAGTCACAACAAAAAAAATTAAAATGTGTGATTTTTAAATAAAAATGCTTGAATGCAAACAGTAAAAGCTCTCTGCTCAGTGAAATGAGTGCGGATTTCCTGGATGGCTGTACACAAACTCACGATGAAGCATCCATCCGTCAGGCTCTTAACCTGCAAAGCTTCCACACGCTGTGTCTCTCAGCCAAATCTGCACTCACCCAGGTCTGGGAAAACACCAGTCTCCTCCCGCACTGCCAACACTTGTAGTGTCTGGCAGAGCATCCGCTCGCCTTCTCCAAGGCCGTTTCATCCGACCAGTTAATCATGTCCCACATCTGAAGAGTCTTTCCATTACTCACCAGCCTTCGGACACCTACGTAAATTTCACAGTAATGTGCTTGCGTCATTACATCTACCAATAAACTGGCCAAAATACAAAAAAGCAAAACTTCAAAGAGCCACCACCTGTATTTCTGTAAAGAAACACAAAATCTGTATTATATCTAGTACTATATGATTGCAAATCACATCCTCTCCGTTAAAGTGAATTTTATTTAATTTCATTTTCATTTAATTTGTATGCTGTTCTGCTAACTTTTGTACTAGTTGCAATCCACCTTTCAGGCCTTTGACTGTTTCATGTAATAAAAATAACTGTGCTTAATTATGCTATTTTATATATGACTTATGATTTTCTTAATGAATATGATATGTATATTCTGATTCTTGTCAGTAGCAAATTAGTGATCATGTTATTATTATTAAAATGTAAAATTAGGTTCTGTGTTCTGACAATAGAGATGATATCATTAAGCATGTTCCAAATGAATGGCCACTGAAGGGTACAGTGAGCTTGTGTGCTTTGACTTACACTGTCTTACTGGTGTAGTTGGAAGAACACACATTGTGTACAGAAATATGCAGAAGCCATATATGCATAATGGAACATAGCCATAGATGTCTTTCACTCAAAAACAGTGGCACACACCATGCCACATGTACAAAGACCGATCCCGAAAGAAATGCTGGTACAAGCATTGGCAGGACGGAATCACTTTACTGTCAACCAGCGAGTGCTGCTTCATAGGCAGATAATAGGCAGCGATTGAATGTTCCATACTGCACTCTATTCAGCTGCTTCTGGCATACGTATTGAAAGGTTTCACTGGTTAATTTATTTAGTCCTTAATGGTTGGTTTTTGCTTGTAGCTATAACTTAGTGGTTACAAATCCCAATCATTAGCCCCTGTGTAAGGTCTTTACCCATCTGCTCTCTCTGGAGCTCTGCGGTACTGTGGTCCTGTTGAGCTGTCCGTCTGCTCATTCCCTGTTCTTTGCTGGCCTATCACAATGGCCCTCTTGTTTTCCTTAGTCACTGAAGGAGCCGCCCACTGCTACCAGTGCAGCAGAATCTCTCACCATCTGCTTCATGCAGACTTACTTTAGATTGTGTGTGTTTGTGTGTGTGTATGTGTGTGTAGGCCTATAGATGTTGTAATAATGCATTTATTTATTTTTGTTTTAATTTATATAAGTTTTCAAGGTATTTACAAAATGTAAATAACTGTAAAACATATCAGTAGACAGAACTGAGCAGGAATGAAAACCAAAACATGGACATCAATTAAAAAAAAAAAAAAAACATTAACAGATGAATAAACTCTAACCAAAAGCCGGAAGCAAATCCTAACTCTCCTGATAGCAATTAAGGCCATATGGTAGAATTGGACCTTCACAATTCGGAGAAGAAAATACAGGAATAAAAAATGTATCTTGCAATACATAAAATAAGTTTTGTTGTTATTGTTGTTGTTGTTGCTGTTGTTGTTCTTCTTGTTCTTTTTCTTCTTCTTATAGTTATTATTATTATTATTTTCTATTCTTCTTCTTCTTCTTCTTCTTCTTCTTCTTATTATTATTATTATTATTATTATTATTATTCCATGTCAGAATTCTAGCGATGTTATTCGAGGGGTTGTTTTTAGGTTTATGTTGGAACTTCCATAATAATAAATCTCTTTTCCCCATGGTTGGAAAACTAAAAAAAAATGGTCACACAATCTACACAGTAGGTCAAAATGGCTTGACAGACAATATAAAGATTGATGATGAGAATTTTTGTAAGGTAGTTATGGAACAAAGAATAGTATCTTAACTGAAATCAATCCTGTACCAGGACCTATCTTGCAGGAGAGGCTGAGCTAATTCATACTTGCAGAGTGGATATCGCAGAGTTCCTGTCTCAGCAGGTTAGGACAGCCAAGCTAATCAATCTCAGGCTCACTGGTAATGTCTATGGAAGCTGCATTGTGGCTTCGCTGCTCCTGAAAAACATGCAGGTTAACAAGCAGGTTACAGTGTCATGGTGGGAGATTTACGCTAAAGAAAAAGAAAGAAAAAAATCCAGTTCGATTTGACCGAATGTATTAGTATTGCGCTTTTCTCAAGGACATTATTGCTAAGCATAGTTTCTCAGACCCTGGCCTTGAGACTGCCCCCAAAAGGCAAGCCCGGGGCCAAAATGGCTAATTTCTCTCCTGATACAAACTTGCAATTTCATGGAAAACTATTTTAGGACAAATATAGCTTTGTAATTCATACATCATCTTTGCAAATAAGCAATCTTGTATCTCCGTTGTTTTGCTTGCAAAATGAATTGTGGGGTATAAAGTTTCATGGTTTTGTCACAAATATTTTTTTTCTCAAAACACCATGTGACCAATGTCTAATCTAGCGTATTGAAATGTTTTTTGTTTGTTTGTTTGGAATTGGATTTATAAAATGCTGGCAGCATGTAGAAAACAGTAAGCACAACATCTTGCTTCACATATAGATCTGTACCTGCGCTGTGGTGTTTGCAGAAATGCAAGTAGGATGTTCTACTTATGTCTGAGAATCAGTCTCATATGTGCTCAGACAAATTCATGTTTACTGACTGATAGCCAACTCAATTCTTACCTCTTCAAACAAAACCCTTTGTTTTCTCTGGCACAGTGAAAGGAAAGGTGTCTGTTTTTATCATGCCTCCAAAAGATTCTTCCTCTACACACACTTCAGGTCCTCATATAAAGTTTGGCCGCTCAGGTCAAAGTGATTTGCTCAGAATGCAGCAGGTCTGTGGTTTCATATGTGAAGAGTCAATATTGTTGACTTGTGGAGCACTCACTTGTGTAGGCTGAGATACTCTGCTGTAGAGGATAGGACATTCTCCCTGTGTGGGCTGAGCTGGGGGATATTGCCCCCCCCCGCCCTTCTGGACAATAGGCTGAGCTGGAGTTACCTACCCCCCCATCCCCCCATTTGGGATGGATTGGGGTGGAATCAACCCCCCCCACCCAAAATACACTGGGCTGGAGTCCTATCCCCATATTAGCTGGGTTAGGGCATTTTGTGATTCTCCCCCCCTTATGGTCTAGGCAAATTCCAGTTCCTGAGAGGCAGCAAAATGACTTTCTTTTTCTGATTATTTTTTTTTTACTTATTTTTTTTACTTTCCTTAAGCAGAGCAGGAAGAGGTGCTTCCATTCCCCACTGGGTAGAGCTCCCAGTGAAGGTGGAACCACGGCTTTTAATCCGCCATGTTATTGAATTAAGGGCTTACGCATTCAGCGCAAACATGTCAATTATTCAAATCTGAGGAACTGTGTCCATTCTGTTTTCCAATTACATAGATCAGCTGCATAAATGGACCAGAAGCAAGGGAAAAGGAGAACACGTGGACCTGCAGTGAGAGGAGATGCATTAAGCTGTGCTGCTTTCATTCACAGTCATTCACAGAGGAACGCTAATGTGTTTTTTTTAGCTTCAGGCTGTGATGCCAGACCAAGCTCTGCAGTCCTGAGTGTCCATCGCCAGGGTTCAGGGGTCATATATGTTACTGTGTGACAGGCTTATGCCTCCATCATGTACCGAGAGAGTGAGGGCAAAAGGGAATTCCAGCAGAAATTAATACCTGACAGTCTCAAAGCATTTTTTGGATCTGTAAGGGTTTAAAGTAATCACAGTGATAAAGTATGTGGTATAACTTGCAAACTGAAAGCATTAAAAAGCCTTTGTATCTCCAAAAAGATAGCTTTTCAATAAATTAGAGAAATAGAAAAGGTGGATGCACATTTCATTCTCTCTTTTTTGAGTCATTATTAACATAGCCATGGACATTGGACAATACACAACTGATGATATGAGTTTTATATTCATGAATAGAAGTTAAAAATGTAAATTTTCTTTATTTGCAATGTCAGTGGAATGCTAGTATTCTTAAGATTACATATCTATATGAAAATAATGTGGTATAATTTAAAAGACAAAAAAACTAATTTAAGTTTTTATCAATTGTACAAACCTCACAGGAAGATCTTTTTTTATTATTAGTATTGTTATGAAAAGCCCAGCTTTTGAAAAGTCTCACTGTATATAAACTTTGTAACTGTTTGTCTGTTGCTCATGACTCTATCTTCTAACTGACCCTTTTTAACTTGGTAAGTTTCGATTGTATGATCTTGTATTTCCTCATAATAATTTAAAAATATTGGATCACCTAAACTGTAACAGCCATTGTCTGTGTCATTAGCAGATGCAAATGTGTCTTCACAGCTGACTTGGAAACTAACACCTGTCAATCGAGTTATGAGACGGCACCATCATCACTCTTTGAGTAACGGGAGTTTACACAGACCTGGTTTCCAAAACTGGCACCAGAAGCAGGTTTGCACAGGAGATTTCGGTTCCAGCGGTGGACTCATTCACTGTTGCTCATATTCTGCCCTATCTACACCAGATGTCCCTTACATACCACCATTTAATGGTTTTTAAATCTATTTTTTTCTCTTTTTCAAAACTAGAGTAGAAGATAGCAAGGCATGTTGCAACCTAAGAAGTGGCCCTGTAGAAAAACATGGCCGCTGCATTTAACATAAGGTAAATAGTTAATGTTTTAATGGACATTGCAACAAAATCATAATAAAGACAATTACATGTAATGGAGAATCATTTATATTAATATGACAGAGTAGAGGATTCATTGCTCCTTCTTTGAGCTGAATTTCAGATGGATGTTTTTTCATTACAGTTCTATCTTGATTGATGAGATATTGGACGGTAGGAAAGTACAGTGTTGGGCAGTTTGAGGAGATCAGCAGAGTTCAGTGGGGATGTGGGGGTAATTGACCCTTTTTGCTTGGCTGGCAGACCTGAGGTTATCCATACTGTTCTGGAGTCTGTCACACTGCAGCTTCGGCTGAGCTCTCAATCAGCTCCATCATAAAGCGAGCACTCACTAAATAAATAAATAAATAAATAACAAGAAAAAAAGGAGAAATCAAGTGTGCCTCAGCACATTCTGTGGTAAACTTCATATGTGAGCTCCTCTGTGGTTAAAATGTTCACAGGGCACCACATGAGTTTTGTACTCCAATAAGCTGCTGTCCCAGCTAATATATCCTCTGATGGCATGAGGAATTACCTATTTGCTCATTTGTGTTTGCCCATGTTTGCTATTTGTTTGTTTTCTATGCCAGATGGCACTGCTGTCTTTGTATTATTATCTTTTCCTCTTTTTTCTTCCCTTGCACTCGTCAGTCACCTAAGCGACTTTCTCACACAGACTCAGAAGGAAGCAGTTAAAGTTATACTATAGCTTAATTGTGGTCCATTCAGTTGTGGCCGTTTTCTTTGAAGGCCAAGTGTCAGTTTCCCTTTCAAGACAGCAATTACTTGTTTAAAAACAGGCCTTAATAGTGAGGCAGTGGCAGGACTCACAGCTTCACTATGGACATCTACCTTTACTTCATCAGTCACCTGCAGGCCCTTTGCTCTTTTCTATGGCTCGTCCACCTAACCTCAGTTGATCTTTCTAGTTCAAAAATTGTTCGAGTTTGATTTCAATACCATGTGACATCAATGCCACCCAAGTAGTACATGACAGCCACCAATCAGCGTTATGCTCCAAATTACAATGGAGAGGTTTAGCCATCATTGTTAAAATCTGCTTTACTGCTGGTCTCAAAGATTCAAGCTGTGCCTCTCTCTCTCTCTCTCTCTTTCTTATTTCACAGGTGTCAACAGAGCTTTATAGATATACCTTCTTACCCTGACTTCCAAGGCACATAAATGTAGGGTAGTCTGATTCTCTGATGTCAGTTGGACATGCAGGCTCTGCCTAGTTGATGAACACACTGATCAATCAAGTTCAATCAATCAAGACCAGACCTTCTATGGATAGATGGTGAATCAACAGCTGTAAGAGTAAATAGCTCAACACTGGCTATCCTTTTCCACAGCCAATCTGATTGCAGGATATTAAAATGAATCTCACAGTCTCACCAATCTCACAAAACACAAACTGCATCTTCCTCCTCCTCTGTAAGTTGCAGTGATAGGGTATCTGAGGATTTATTTCTATTTGAATCTTAGTATGCATGTTGCATACTTAAATGGCTTTTTATGGAGTTTGATCCTGTTGACATTCCTCATAACTAGTTTGTGCAGCTTTCTTGAAACAGGCATTATAGTTTTCACCTCCAGACGCTTTGAATACATTAGCAGCTTCCTCTCCCCATATTAACAGTACTGTGACTTTGAAAACACCTTGGTCATTAAATCAGTCTTGCAAACAGTCTTTAAAATTCTAGCAGGGCCCTTCAGGTGAATACATTTTTCACACTCTGTGCCCCCCCCACAATTTAATTTGGAACGTATACTACTTGTGGGAGGGTGTTAAAATGTAAGGACTTGTGCTGCAGTCCCATTCAGAAATCAGGTCTGAACTCCACTGCACCTTGTGAGGTTGAACAGTCTTTACACTTTCAAAGTGAATTTATGAATGACATTACAAATGCAACAGCTACCTTAGTCTTTCCATTATTGATACGGTACAAGGTGATACCAAGCACTGTATACAGGGACTATGGCTGTCTAACTCTGTCAGGGTCAAACAGAAATTCTGATGTGGATTATGACCAACATTTAAAAAAAAAGGGTGTTCAAGAAACATATTTCTCTACATCACTGCTGTGATGCTTTATCTCTGGGTCAGATGTTTTAGATAAAGATTCTTCAGTTGCTTATATTTCTTTTTTCAAATGCTCCCAAAGCTATGCCCAAGTCCTTAGATCGGAGTTTCTGCATAATATCAGATATAAAGAGCGGTGAAAAGCACATCCCTTCACTCACAGCACAGTGCTCAGCACTTAACTGGCCATTCCTGGGCACAAAGACACCTCAAATCACGGTCATTCACTGTGGAAATCAGTTTCAATCAACACCTTTCACATCCCTCAGTCAGTCACACTCACAGTGTTACCTCTTTAAAGGCTACTGAAGATGGGGGAAAGCTCATTAAGCAGTAATGTGCTGGCTAATTTATTTCACTGTACTTCACAGTTTCTTTGCGGCAGGCCAAAAAAAAAAAAAAAAAAACTGAGTAGAAATAATTTTTTAGTTTGGGTTGGCCCATTTTGATTGAAAAAACATGTTTTTGTCCCTTGCAGTAAAAGATTAAGTGGGCATTAAAAAATGTCTATCTTAAACAGAAGGCTTCACTCTTTCCTCAACCTGTCCTGTTCCAATTTTTGCTTTGGCTTCAGGCCAGAGATAACAGCTGTACACTTGTTGGTTCATTGAACCTTGCATGCTTTTCGGCTGCACCAGTGGCCAGCGGGAACCGGTCATAATTAGAACACTTTGGGTCATCTTGAGAAGAGGGATGAAGAAAGGTGGACGAAGGGAAGGTGTCCTTTACTCCTCTCTGGTGTACCAAAGGGGTCGCGCTCGAACGTACACCTCTTCCTCTGAAACGTCCTCTTTGCGTTTGTCTTTCAAATGACTGAGCTGCATGACTGCGCAGCCGCTCTTTATAAAAAGCAGAGGCTCCTCTGGCTATGACCTTTATTTTTCACAATGTTATCTATTTATATTATCCATCATTTTATTCAGCAAGGTGACATCTCTTTCTTCATCTTTTCACACAATTCCCTGTGACTCAAATTCACATGAGTTTCAACCCTGCCTATAAATAATTATGTAAAGCTGTGAATTAGCGGTATTGACTGGAGACAAAGGCCTACAATGTCAGCGGTCTTACCAACAATTGTCTCGCTCCTGCTGATTGGCTGCTTCTGAGCAGGCTGTTGATTCGCTGCTGTCATGCACGGGTGGGATTATTTACTACTGGGTTGCAAGACCCCCTGGAAAAAAGTTACTGCTGGTGACACTCTGGCCTTACCTCTTAGCGACAGCTCTTACTGTAGCAGTGATCCCCACACTGGGAACAGCTCTTACTGTAGCACTGATCCTCACACAGAGAACAGCTCTTACTGTAGCAGTGATCCCCACACTGGGAACAGCTCTTACTGTAGCACTGATCCCCACACTAAGAACAACTCTTCTTGTAGCAATCATCTCCACACAGAGAACAGTTCTTACTGTAGCAGTGATCCCCACACAGAGAACAGCTCTTACTGTAGCACTGATCCTCACACAGAGAACAGCTCTTACTGTAGCACTGATCCCCACACAGAGAACAGCTCTTACTGTAGCACTGATCCTCACACAGAGAACAGCTCTTACTGTAGCACTGATCCCCACACAGAGAACAGCTCTTACTGTAGCAGTGATCCCCACACAGAGAACAGTTCTTACTGTAGCAGTGATCCCCACACTGGGAACAGCTCTTACTGTAGCACTGATCCCCACACAAGAACAACTCTTCTTGTAGCAATCATCCCACACAGAGAACAGTTCTGTAGCACTGATCCTCCACACAGAGAACAGCTCTTACTGTAGCATTGATCCCCACACAGAGAACAGCTCTTACTGTAGCACTGATCCCCACACAGAGAACAGCTCTTACTGTAGCACTGATCTCCACACAGAGAACAGCTCTTACTGTAGCACTGATCCCCACACAGAGAACAGCTCTTACTGTAGCACTGATCCCCACACAGAGAACAGCTCTTACTGTAGCACTGATCCCCACACAGAGAACAGCTCTTACTGTAGCACTGATCTCCACACAGAGAACAGCTCTTACTGTACCACTGATCCCCACACAGAGAACAGCTCTTACTGTAGCACTGATCCCCACACAGAGAACAGCTCTTACTGTAGCACTGATCCCCACACAGAGAACAGCTCTTACTGTAGCACTGATCCCCACACAGAGAACAGCTCTTACTGTAGCACTGATCTCCACACAGAGAACAGCTCTTACTGTAGCACTGATCCCCACACAGAGAACAGCTCTTACTGTAGCACTGATCTCCACACAGAGAACAGTTCTTACTGTAGCACTGATCCCCACACAGAGAACAGCTCTTACTGTAGCACTGATCCCCACACAGAGAACAGCTCTTACTGTAGCACTGATCCCCACACAGAGAACAGCTCTTACTGTAGCACTGATCCCCACACAGAGAACAGCTCTTACTGTAGCACTGATCTCCACACAGAGAACAGTTCTTACTGTAGCAGTGATCTCCACACAGAGAACAGCTCTTACTGTAGCACTGATCTCCACACAGAGAACAGTTCTTACTGTAGCACTGATCCCCACACAGAGAACAGCTCTTACTGCAGCACTGATCTCTGACTGTTGCAGCTCTCATGGTAGCGGTGATCTGCTGGTCAGTTTCCCATATTCCGTATTTCCTTAAAAGTGTGCAGGTTTATCACTCTGAACTGCATTACTTTTGCCAGGCTTACATTGGAGTTCTCTGACACATGAGACTATACATCAGTTCATTGGTCAAACAGCTCATTTAAAACCCTCTGCACAACGGACCTGCAAGAACAGCAGAGGACATTAATGCCATTAGCGATTTTAAAGGCATCACTAAACCCTACAGAAACGGCACATATGAAACCACCAGAGCAAACTGCTAGATCCACATTCCAACAATTAAGTCCAACAGCCAGCTGTCTTCCCAGAACAGTGGCTAATTAAGCTTGATGCTTGATTTTCTTTAAGTTATAAAAAGAGTGCTAGAACGTCTTGTCAGAACATAAGGCCTAATTTATACTTCAGCTGTCAGCCAGCATCGCATGGCAGTTGGAGACTCGATTTTTAACTGCACGTGAAGTGATGTCTCGTCTCGTTGGAGGAGGACTTGATGCAGGGAATGTGGCCTTCACTGTCATTCGCTCATGGTTTCTTTGAGGAGTATGAGTGTGAGGATGGAGACACTAGCTGGGATTCTGTCTCTACTGTGAGGACACGTACAGCGATATTCCCACCGCTGTAATAACTGTCACCCCCATCATCACAGAATTCAAACAAACAAATATCATTCTTTGATAGTGAACATACACACTGTGTTGACTGATTCTCTGGGAGGTAAATGTTTTTTTTTCCTCTGATTTGCAAATGGTTTTTATATCTGTATACAAGGACCATGGGCCCCAGGGATGACAATCAAATTTGATAGGGGCTATGGATCAGTCAATTTTGTATGTATGTATGTATGTATGTATGTATGTATGCATGGATGTATGCATGTATGTATGTATGCATGTATGTATGTATGTATGTATGTATGTATGCATGGATGTATGCATGTATGTATGTATGCATGTATGTATGTATGTATGTATGTATGTATGTATGTATGTATGTATGTATGTATGTATGCATGTATGTATGTATGTATGTATGTATGTATGTATGTATGTATGTATGCATGTATGTATGTATGCGTGTATGTATGTATTTATTTATTTATTTATTTAATAATATTGTTAACCAGAGGTCCACCCCCTTATCAATCAACTGATCAATCAATCAATAAATACATATGTATATACATACATGAATAAATAAATAGCTTTTCAGGAGAGATAAGGCTGGCCCTTGCATCCTCTGTAACAGCCCACCAACAAAATTGCATTATTATTATTATTATTATTATTATTATTATTATTATTATTATTATTATTATGTATTTATTCATTGATGTAACTTTACACCCACACTGGTAAAACACATGCAATATATCAGATGACAGAAATGTATAGTCTCTGTCAATATGTTGTCTTCCAAATCAAGTCGTAGGGTCTGTTTATTTTTTAAATGTATTTATTTTATGTATCATGTTGTGTGATTGAAAATAAATAAAGCGAGGTTGTTGTGCAATCACAAGTTAATTCTTTTATGTTTCTTTTGATTCCAGATCCTGACCCTTGCTGGTTCCTCATCAAAGAAAATTTCAAATTAGTTCTACTGTGTGATTCAGGGAAACAGTGGCGGTATCAGCAGGCTACCAGAAAAACAAATGCAAATGAATACAGGGAATGCATACATATCTTCAGCAGCGGAGGACAGGCTAACTGTACTTGGGGCTGATCCAATTCATTTTTGAATTGTGTGGAGATGCTTATTTTTGCCAGAAATATATTCTCAACAGTGTCTGCAGAGAGGCTCGTACACCCATGACGTGTATTTCAGAGTTCTCACCGTGCGGTACGGAGTCATCCCTCCATGCTCCCACGTTCCTGGCAGGGCCCAGTCCTGCCTCCGAGACGTTACGTTTAATCACGCCTGCTGTCAGGGCCTGAACACTGCAGCCGGAAACTTCCCGCAGCCTCTGTCTTTCAGAGGATGCCGCGGTGGCACGGCGCGCTCTGTTCTCTCAGGGCCCTCGCTGCTAAAAGACAGCATTATTTCTAGGTCCACCTCCTTCAGGTTCACACCTGCGCTGGCCGGAAGGTTTCTGCCGAGCGAACGAGACTCTGAAGAGAGGTCAAGGAGGACCCTTGGTGATTGAAAACAAACAGCCTCCCTGTCAACCGGTCTGTCCTACGCCTCCAGGTGTTGTACTCAAGTCAGCACACATAATATGAGCTTGGTGATATAAAGAACAGGAGGAAAATCTCTTTAGCGGCTTTGAATGACACATGGAATAAAACCATATGGAGTACAGCACATGGGATAGAGCAGCTGGAGAAATGCAAAAGGATTAAAGCACATGAGCTAAAGCAAATGGAGTAAAATACATGGAGCAAAGTGCGTGTAAAGTGCAGTAAAACTGAACGGAGTAAAGATACATAGAGTAAAGCCGAACAGGTGATTTAAGGAGTCACATCCCTCCCAGTCACTAACACGCATTTAGCCATTTATTGTGACATTTTGGAGCAATGCCAGAGACAGCATCCCTTTTACCTTCTGCATATAATACATATACTCAGTAGTTCATTTTAGTCACTTAATCTCCCAGTATTTCACACAATCACACTATCTTCACTGAATCAGAATACATTAGTTACAATACTGTGCTGTCACAAATACAACAGCCAAAATGGAGTAAGGAGCATTCACATTAGGGCCCACGAATAACTGGTTATAAACCATTAATATGTAGTTTGTTAACCATCTATAATCAATTTATTTATCAGGACATATGTTTAGTTCATTTATTTTTAGCGTTTGTGATGATGGTGTCTGTGGCCTGAGAAACAGGCTGATCTTGGTAAACATCGCTGCCTGCCCTCCCGATGCTTGCGCCAGGTCATGGCACACCTGCAAGGCTGGTCCGGGTGCTGCAGCACCTGCCAACAGCAATCAATCATGGTTCACAGAGACAAACGAGCCAAAGTCACAGACAACATCATTTACTAAAAGTCCCCAAAAGAGCACAACCAAATCAAATTCATTACAAAAAGGCTGTGCGGAAAGGCTTCAGACGCCTTGTTTAAACCAGTTTAAACCAGTTTAAACTCTTATATCACACACCCTTATATTCACTGTGAGAGGAATATCATCGTTTTCCACCATAGAAGACTGCCTCAGTCTCAATGGTTTTACTTAGTTTGTGACGACCTTCACTAAACAGCACCTGTTTCAGTGTTTTAGAGTCTTTTTTTTACTTTTGGTTTGTATTTCTACAGTGTGCTCAGGGTATTTTGGCGTTTTCACTGCATAACATACCCATAACATTTTAGACTGTTTACCTTGGACATTTTACCTATTTAATGTTTACCCAGGTGTTTTTTTTTTTTTTTGGCATGTACCCATTTCTGCATCATTACGATGTACCAAGGTTATGTTTGGTGTTTGCATTGTGCATAAAGGCTATTATTATTTATTATTTCAGCATTGCTAATGTCCAGGTAGTTCCCCTCTCCACCTTTGATAATGTGATATAAATCCACTCAACCTGAATTCTTGTTTCCCAAAGACAGAGCTCCACCCAGAGACCTGATTTCGGCTACATTACAAACTGAGGAATGTTCAGTAATCCGTTGGAGATTAAACAGGATCACTGACTGCGCAGTAATCACATTTTAGTCTCTTTAAATCAAATCAATATTTACACTTTGAGTACTCAATGATTTTTACTGTCTAGCTTAACACAAAGTACCTCTGATGGTCTCTTTGTTTCATCCTCTGTTAGACGGCAGATTTGAATGGCTGCACTGTAAAACGGAGGTTAAAATTCTGCTTGGGCGATTTCAGTACTGTGGTTTCCATTTGTATGTGAGTCGTTAATTTTGGCGGTTACTCCGCTCAATCAGAAACCTATTTCTAAACGCATGACACCTCACCTCACTCACCCATTACTTATACACAGTGCAACAAGGCCATTATGAAAACCAAAAACATGCTAATATTCTGAAGTAATATTAACCTTTACAGAGTCAGTCAACTTTCAGGTGGTGGGTGATGAGTGGGGGGTGGGGGTTGGGTTTAGAATGGTTGGCCTTTGTTTTATAAATTCAGACTCGGTGAGGGTGGGTTATCAAATGAATGATAATGAAAAAATGTCAGTCAAAATGTCATGATATCCATTTAAGGATATCAGGGGACTCCAGTCTTGATCCCCTTCAAAAGCAAATAATAGCAGCAAGGGAAAATGTCCTGGGTGGGGCAGCCTGTAGTCTAGTAGCAAAGGTACATGACTGGGACCCCTGATGTTGGTTGGCCCTTGAGCAAGGCCCTTAACCCCACATTGTTCCCGGGTGGGATTGGCCCTTGGTTAGCCTAATAAACTGGAAGTTGCTTTGGATAAAAGCATCAGCTAAATGATTGTAATGCAATGGGTGGGAAGGAAGAAACCTTGGAACAAACAACAGGTGAACCCATTTTACTATCACTCATACAGGGCGCCAGTTAACAAGGACCAATAGGCTAATCAGTCGGTTTGCAACTATCTTACATAAACTATAATTACATTAAAACATATGTGGTGTGGCGATTTATTGGCCATGTGTGCACAGAATGGCACAGCCAGTTGGTGCGTAATGATCTAATTTACATATCGCTGCCTAGGTGTCTACAATGGGGATCATGGCAACGAACACTGTCCATAATTTAGTTCTGAAACATTAAAAATAAACTGATTTTATCACTCAAGCAATTTAGGGGAAGGCCAAAATTGCTAACACCGGTGCTATATCTAGAATGCTAAAAGTCATTTGTAAGACAATGTAACCCTGACTGAATCCGATTGTTAACATCCCTCTGATGAGATCAGATGCCCTCCAGCCTCATGGCTTAAACTGAAACGGTAGCAGTCCTTCCCGAAAGGGTATTTTTGGAAATCTCTGAGCTAAAATAAATGAAACACAGGAACCCCCCCCCAAACTACTGAAAAACAAAATACTTGAATCAATACTTTAATGGATTCTGCAGACATCTTGGTATGACACCACTGAACACAATCCCTTGGTGTTTTTCACCACTCGCTAATACACCCCAGTGATGACAAACTTAAATTTGTGTCGGTGACGTGAAGTTTTCCCTGTGTATTTAGTTGGGGGTAATTGAAAAATATTGCCATATAAGCAAGCACACAATCTGTCTCATTGGAATGCTGTGGATGCTTTGTCACATTAAATATTTCTATGTGTAAGAGTTATGTATAATGCCAAAGTATGAAAAGCATGCAATTCAAGCACGAATGTCATGGTTCTTCTACCTTGTGAATATTTTGACAGTGTCTTCCAGCAAACTGTTTTTCCAAATGGTTGTTTACTATGAGTGGTGAAGAAGAAAGTTACTCACCACTCATCCAGAAAGTTTTTGCAGTTTCAACTGTCCTCTACTTTTCATACTATACAGACATTCTTTATGGAAACTAGAAAATGACGTCACACAGTAACACTTTTACCAAGACATCTGGTTTTACAAGACAATCCTGGGCAAGCTTGCATTGCATGGGACAGCTAAAGCAGGGGAATACTAATGAAATGTTTGAATCTGAGATGCATATGTGCTCTTCATCAAACTTCAGGCAAATGGTTCACTTAGCACACTGGACAATATTCCTGCCCATTTGAGCTGTGGACCTCAGAGAAATCAAAACCCGCAAAACATGCTTGGACCGTAGCTTTTACTAAAAAGCATGCTACCACATGCTTAAAAATACCTCCCAAGAGCATTGTTCAGGAACCACGCGAAGGAAAGTTTGCTTGACACATTTTCTGTTGTCTCTTGACGCTCCGTTGCCTCTCCTGGCTTCCGGCGTTTCTTTATTGCCAGGAGATTTTTGAGACGCCAGTCTTGGGGGAGGGGGGCTCTCCACTTGCGTCCTCCTTGCTTTGCTCATGCTGTTAGTTAGCATCCGGCACTCCTCGGCAAGTCCGCAGTTTAAAAAGAAAGAAAGGAAGAAAGAAATGTTTGATTCATGTAAATGCAATTCTTGCCATTGTAATTCCACAGACCCATTGGGAATAGTATCAACAGTACAGATGTGGGAAGAGGAATGAACCAGCCTGCAGGATTAGTTCAACTTGACATGTCAAACAGAGGCGAATGTGAATTAGGAGTGTTATCAGACCATCTTTGAATAGTCTTCATTTTAAACAATGACACATGGTATTACGTTTATAATTACAAATCAAGTACCTCTGTTTGATTTTTTTTTTCTTTCATGCTTGTTCAAATTGATTTGACTTTTGAAAATGTCACTGCGAGCTAGGTTTGCTGCTTCAATTACTGAAGTTCTAATTAAAAGAAGAATGCAAATATATTTATAATTGCTTGGCTGTCTTATCTGGTCTGCGCCCAGCTTTACTTTAAAGCAAATAGGAGAAAATTGCACTGTGGTTGAGAGAAAGAAAGCAGCCTGCTTTTTAGCATGATCTAATTAGTGGTCTTCCCGAGATGACAGCATATTTCCACTGATCTTTCAGGCACAATCTACTGCCCAGCCCAGGAAATCTTAAAGAAAGAAATAACCTGATGCTCTGAGCACTGTGGCGTCCGGCACCATCATGTACATATGCTCCTGGCATTTAGCCTCATTTTTACCTGAGTCTTAATTGAAGAGAGTTCACGTCTTCACTTCTGCTGCTGCAGGTTTGTCTGCCTGTCTGTCTGTCTGTCTGTCTGTCTGTTGGTCTCTCTTTCTCTCTCTCTCTCTGTCCATCTCTCTCCCCATCTCTCCTCCCCCCATCCCTGTCTCTGTGTCTCTCTCAGCTGGTTTGTATTCACATGCACTCAGGTCCAGCAGGTTTCCCTGATGGCAGTGATAAATCCTACACATTGTTGCCCTAGAAACCTCTCCACACTTCTGCATCTGCTCACCCCTTCAGTGTATGAGAGGACTAATAAACTGGCATGCTAATCTGGAGAAGGGAAACGTGTGTGGGCACATGTGTGACGTGTGAATTTATATGTACGAGACACTTACATATGCATGTCTGCATGTGTGGGTGTGTATATATATGTATGTAACCGTGTGTGTGTATGTGCATGTATGTGAGTTTGTGTGTATGTGTGTGTATCCATGCATTTATCCGTGTTTGTGTGTGTGCATGTTCATATTTATGTGTGAGTGTGTCTGTGTATGTATCTGTGTGTATGTATGTGTGTGTGTGTGTGTGTGTGTGTGTGTGTCTTTGTGTGATATGCATGTGTCTGTGTGTACATTTGCATGATGTTTGTGTAAATGCTTAACAGGTATCAGTGCATGTGTGCATTTTCTCACATGTATATGTGGTATCTATTTGTGCGCATATGTAAATGTGTGATGCTTATGTGACTTTTGTGCACATTTGTGTGATGTTTATGTAAATTTATGTTTATTTAACATGATATTTTGTGTGTGTGTGTGTGTGTGTGTGTGTGTGTGTGTGTGTGTGTGTGTGTGTGTGTGTGTGTGTGTGTGTGTGTGTGTGTGTGTGTGTGTGTGTGTGTGTGTGTGTGTGTGTGTGTGTGTGCGTGTGTGTGTGTGTGTGTGTGCGTGTGTATGTGTGTGTGTGTGTGTTTGTGTGGTGTGTGTGTGCGTGTGTGTGTGTGTGTGTGTGTGTGTGTGTGCATGTGTGTGTGTGTGTGTGTTTGTGTGTGTGTGTGTGTGTGTGTGTGTGTGTGTGTGTGTGTGTGTGTTTGACATGCAAGTGTGTGAGTGCATATTTGACAGTCTTTCAAACGTACACCCTGGCAATGTCAGTTCTCCAAAGTTAATGATAAGCACGTAATGCCGTGCTGAGGTGTTTGTTCCAGGGTGACACACTTTGAATACAGCAGCTGCAGTGACGATATTAATCCATCCGTAGAAGCACAAAAGCAACCCACACCCCCCCCCCCGCCCCCAGCCCCATGCCCCACACGTCCGTAGGTAAGCACATCTGATAATTGAGAGTTGCTCCTGTTTTTACAATGGCAAACATGCTTTTGGATCTCAGAGAAGATGAAATATGACACTCTACCTGTGAGAGGCTCCCAGGGGAGATTTCAGATGAGCTAAACCCATTGTTGATCATGAATTAATGAACCGTGTAGAGCAGAGGCACTAAAGGGGAATTCATTATGGAGGGAACGACACTGAGAGCCACCGAGACAAGACGCAGCCCAACAGTCAGTCGTCTTACAGCAAACATGCACCGTACTTTCCTCCTCTCTGTACGCATGTCTTTCCTCCTCATTATTAGTATTATTTTATTTAAACTTCCTGTCTGAAGATTTCTTCTTCCTTCTCACTGCAAATAAAAGTATTCAGGGAATACTGGATGGGCGGCTCCCTGCAGTCCTGCACCGTTCACGCTCAAACGTCGCTTTGCTTTGCGATAAGATGTGCAGACAGACGCTCCCAAGGTCAACATGATCATATACAACAACGGTAGCAGATTTTTATAGCCCTCCTTGTCATAATTATAGATCTCAAAGGCCTGTCCCTGAGATACATCTTTACCAAAGCGAACAGCTTGGAGAGGGAATGTGGGAGCACATATTTCGGAAGGAATACATTTCATTTCAGCTCTGTAAATAAATTATGATATATAATGATAAAATTTTATGGCTAACGTGGGAGTTTCCCACTAGTGAAAACACCTGTTTTTTTTTTTTTTTTTCTTTTTGCCATTCTGTGTGAACCAAACATTGACATGAAAGTAAATTGAAGTTTCATTTTACTTTCATGTGATTTCCTTTTTGATAGATATATGCAATTATATACTCATTTGCTACATGTGAGAAGCATTAATGAACCATAAAACCGTGCACATTGCTGAATAGATTTGTATTCTTCATGCAGGTACATGTATAAACCTGTATCTCTAACTGTGTGTATATCTGCATCTGCAGTGAAACATGTACACATGTCAGGTATTCTTTATGTCAGGCAGGTGCATCAGGTGGTCATGATTTAATAAGAGGTAAACATATAAACAGAACCAAAGGTTTATGTTACGCTTATGATAAATTGCCGTGTCCAGGTACTGGGACTTAGTCGGCCTGAAGATCTGTGTCTGTGTGTGTTATCCTTTTTTCTTATGTCACCATTCTCTGGAAACTGACTTTATGTATTGATTGTCAATGATAGCTAGCTTTTATGTCTCTAATCAGTATAGGTAAGTTGCTTTAGCTGCAACATCTCTGTATCTATTTCACATTTTTCAAAGGTTTCTTTGCTAGCTATCTCTTTAGGTTTGCCTTAAGTTTGACTTAGTACTCATGGGAAAAAAAAAAAAAAAAAAAAAAACTGCCAGTATATGCCCGCTCTTCATTGCTACCTACAACCATTTACTTGATTCATGCTTTTGTTCATCCAACGTGACATCGGTTCTGGAATGTGCTTGTGCATGATAACAGAAAATATTCAAATAAGTTCTAAATTCCGTTGAGTTCTTCAGATGTGATGCAAACATGTGATTACTATAGTTCAGCTCAGAGTAATTTTACTGTAGGGTGCTTAACCTGAAACAGGCCCTCTAATCCTTTGCCAAACAATGTAAATAAGCGGATTTTAGTGCACATGCCAATCTCATCAAGTGCCTGACCTTTAGCAGACAGGAAACTTCACAGGGTTCAGCGAGTTACTGTGACCGAAGCAGCGGTCAACAACAAGGTGTTTTTAACAGATTGTCGAGCCAAAGGCTTTTAAATTTGCGCCGCTCAGAAAACACCGCAGTAATCGCTATATCTCCACTCAAACGCATTCTCTCAATTGCATGTTAATGTATTTGTCGGGCTTCATGTTTCCTCTTGTTCCGGTGCTTTCACGGTGATGAGATAAGCGGAGTGTGCACGTCTCGGTAATCTCTGCATTTTCATCACAAGAGTTTTAACTTCACGGCAAGGACAGAAAAGAGTCATGACTCATCTTTCTAAAAACACATATATGGCATATATATTATACATTCTGTCTCTGTTTCACAGCGTTTTTGGGCTTTATGTTTATGTAATCTGGCTTGTGAAACAACGGTTAGTTCATTTGTGAGAACAGCAGTAGTTTACAAGGGACAGAATTTATGTTGAATTGCTTGTAAAAGTCAGGAAGGAAAGACTAAGTAATCAGAATTTTCAGATTTAAAACCTGAATACTTTCTGAGCTATGATGTATAATATACAACATCATTTTAAACTATACAAAAATCACACATTTGGCAAAGTTTTTTTTTTTTTTATGTTGAGGCAGGGCATTTTAAAATGCTCTTACTGTCATTGACACGATGGCTTTGAAGGCAACATGATTGACACAATTATATAGAGAGTTCAGAAAACATTACATAAGATACAATAGCAACATACATAAACTAAAACAGCATGATGCTGTACATACTTACATATTGCTCATGGATGGAAAAGTTGCCCACAGAAAACTGGACAATGTCTCCTACTTATGCAAAGGTCGTGAGTGAATCATTTTTAAATGTACTGATTTTGCAGCATCTGCCAAGATTTATGCATCCTAATTAAGAGCCATCTCTGAGATCTCTTCAGAGAGACGCGCTCTCTTTGAAAGAGAGCCATACACATGCAGAGCGCATTTAGAGACAAACATCACCTCCAGCTGCAAGTGCATAAGCTCAGACAGACACAATGAGAGTTAATAGGTCACTCTGTAATGGCTGTTATATCACAGAACAGTACAGTTAATTAAAAAACATCTCAAACTCGGGTTATTCCCAAGTGTTTACTTGTCCGCTAGATGTGTATTGAGGCATCTTTTCAGTGAAAAATGTGACAGAATGGCTAAAAAGAAGAAAAAAAGAATACTAATTTCTTTTGTATGCGTGGTATGACAAATACATTTCTTCCTTGGACCAATGAGGAAATGAGGCCTAAAATAGGAGGGAGTCTTTAGGCTCTCAGGCATGTTGGTTGGTCTCACCATTTTAAGCCTGGTCAGTCCAGGAGGCACATCTAAGAGTCATTAACAGGAGACAGATCATTCAACAGTTAACAAAATATGGATTTTCCACAGGAATGGAGAGGAGAAAAATCATTGTTTAGTGAAAAATCGCTCGCCCATAGACAAATGATCCAACAGCTATTACAGTGTTTGATGTTCCCCCATATGTGCGCGGCTGAGGTCTCCTCGTATGAGACCGATTGTTTGTGGGTTTCAAATAATTGTTTAGCCCATTCTTGCAGATATACACACACACACACGAACACACACACACACACACACACACACACACACACACACACACACACACACACACACACACACACACACACACACACACACACACACACAGTCGGTAGAATATGGGTTTACATGCTCTTCTGGGCCACTGGCAGCATAGGTCAAACTCAGAAGCGCTGGAATTGGATGCAACGTGACCACTGCATTATCGCCCCAGTGCATGTGTGTGTTTCCGAGGAAACCACTCACCCTGAAATTTCTGGGCCCAAAATAAATAAATCGGAATAAAAATGCAACCAGAACAAATCGCTTCATTAAATAAATAAAAGTGGTGTGTTTATAAGTGTCAACTGTTGTTTTCATACATCAGGGAGATTGCTGTGGCCCCTAGTCATACGCAAAGTGCAAGTATACTTGCCATGATGGTACAAGGGTATCCTCTCTAGTTTTCTTTATATGTTCGATATTAAAATACAGACCTTTGTTGGTTACATACGGGTTAAGGGTAAGAAAATGAGAATATTTTCATGCAGTAGGGGTGCCACTTTACCTTAATAAAATGAGGGGTTAAGTACAACAAACTCAAATATTAATGGTAGGGTATCTCATGATTTGTAAGGATAGGAGAAACTATCAGTGCTTTTGTGTCACGGTGTGTGAAAAGGTTCTACAGAATACTGGATAAGCTTTCATTATCCCTGAGCTTTGAAGCTGGCCTTTCCATTTTGGGGGTTCTGAAATATTTCCCCAAAAGAAGAAGAATAAGAAGAAAAAAGGCTTATGAAACTTTCATTAAGCTGAAAGAACACCTAGTTGACAAGTTGCTCTCTCATACAGCCTCTTTTCTGACTTGGAAAAAGTGGGATTACACTATGAATTTATGATTTATGTAGGATGCCATTTGACACTGCAAAGTCTAGTTAGATGTGCATCTTGGTGTAGTCCATGAAAGGTTCACACTCTGGATCCCTGTGCAGACCGGATCTGCACATATGCCAAGTACTGCGCAGTATTCAATCTGTGGTGCAACGGTTTGTGTTCGATAATTTGGAAAGGTGTTATATTTCAATGAAGAAATGCAAAACAATACATGAGCAGTACAACGCTTCAGTGAGGATATGACCGTTTATGTTTGTACATCTGCCAGTGCAGATGCTGCCATCAATAAATAATGGAAAATTACATATTTTGCAGCGCAAATATAAATGCATGGGTTGTTTTGTATTATTGTATACCCACTGTTCATTCAGCTTGAATTTAGTGCATTATGCACGCCCTACAATAAAACAAAACCAACATCGTTGCATAAACTGTACATAGTGAATTTTTTAAAGCATTTTTTTTTCTGGAATGTTATTTCCATAATTCATTGCTTTCCTCTAGCATGCAAAGTCAGATATGATAAAAATAATTGGCTCTTGAACTCCGGCCAATGTTTCCCTTTTTTGGTTTCAGAGTGCACGTTCTTCCTTTTTCCGCCCCACAGTTCTGTCATCTTATTCACTGCATGTCTCTTCCACATCACTCTCATGTGTCTCGTTCAGTCAAGCATATCCTACACTGTCACAAGCCGTTATTATTAACCTGTTCCTTTCGATTTCCATCTCTCTATCTCCTGACATGCGGGGTCGAGCCCATATCAGAGCGCTCAGCGGGATGATTTCTTAAAGTAAAGAGTCCAGTCCCAACATGTGGAATGTTTTGTGTTCTCATTCGCGAGGGAGGCTCTCTCTCTCTCCCTCTCTCTCCTCTCTGCCCCTCTCTCTCCCTCTCTCTCTTTCTCTGTCTCTCTCTCTCTCTCTCTCTCTCTCTCTCTCTCTCTCCTCTCTGCCCCTCTCTCTCTCCCTCTCTCTCTCTCTCTCTCTCTCTCCTCTCTGCCCCTCTCTCTCTCTCTCTCTCCTCTCTCCCCCTCTCTCTCTCTCTCCTCTCTGCCCCCTCTCTCTCCCCTCTCTGCCCTCTCTCTCTCTCTCTCTCTCTCTCTTGCTTGCTCGCTCAGGAGCCTCTGAATGACTCACTGACTATGATGTCACATCCGTCTGGTTTAAGTCCACACTTTGTGATGGACAGTTTGTGATATCTGAAAGAGTGATGGGTTTGGGGGAGGGGGAGAGAGACTGGGACGATGGAAAGACTGTGGCAGATGCATTGTATTTTGCATTGGACACTTCCAGTTATAGCCTAAGCATACGCTGGATAGCCTAATCTGAACACACTCATTAATTCTCAGAGATTGATTTTATTGTAACATTTCAAATAACTGAAATTATTATGATATTAAATTGACAGCTTTTCCCGTGCTTCCCAGTTTTCTGTTTATTGGTTGAGGCGCATACAATGTCTATTTTAATTCACATTGGTGCATAGGTCCAGTTTTCATGAGCCTGACAAATACACTTTGTGATTGAAAAAAAAAAAAATTGCAAAAATGTTTATTTCCATGAATATAACTGCAGAAGAAACATAATCTTCAGAACATCTTCCTCACCTAGAGCTGTTTTAACTAAAAGGAGAGACAGATGCGTCAGGGTGAGAAAATTGATTTTGACACTGTGTTGCGCCAAAGAGAAATACACTCTGTATCACTTGTAAATGTGAGCATCACACAAACACAGTGCAGAATAATAGCCCTCCCTCTCTGCTGGGGCCCTTTGTATTGATTATGTGCTCAGCCATTAGCAAACCCTGCACACCTCCCTTTTTGTGCCATCCTGAAAATGAAGGATTCTTTGTGGTAAACATCAAAGTCAGCCAGCATGGGATGAGAACGCTCTTATGATTCATCAGATGGCCACCCTGCCCAAATGAATGATATTGATCCCAACCTGACATTTACAGACAATAATCTAGTCAGACCTGTAATCTGTTACTCCTCCTGAATCAGATGTCTTCTGTTGCGTCCACAAAAGTTGTGCAGTTGTGCGGTTCAGCTTGATTATTTCTTTGTTTTCCTCTTGCGCTGAGTGTTGAAAAAGCTGTTACTATGCATCGTTACCTGACATAATTGGACTCAGCAAGTTAACCAAAGTGAGAACCAAAGTTAACAAATTCATTCATTATTTGGAATCAAATGCAGCATAGTTCTTCATAGAGACTGGAATAAAGTACACCTCTTTTCATCTTCATGTGTGGTACGTGGAAGTACTGTTGAGCTACTCCTGTGTGATGTTTCACAAATATTACCAGTGAGTTTAATGTCAAAACAACAAATACAATCTTGAAGGTAAAAAGGATCAAACCTGGAGCACAAGAGAGAAAGCACAAAGAATTAAGCTGATATAGCAGCTTCCTGTCTTTATTTTTTTATACATTTGAAGTAAAAAGTAGTAACACATTTATCTGTACTTTGATTTTTCCCGCTTTTAGACTTACTCACTTTGTAATCCAACAATTAAAAGAAAATGAAAAATACAGTCAATACTTTTGTTTTTTAAATTGTGAACTCTATTTTTTCTTTATTTTTATTTCCTTTTCTGTGAACATCAGATATCTAATTGTGTTTGAAGGCCTTTGGTTTCCCTGTGCTAAATTCAAGAGAGCGCAACCACATACTCTTTCAAAGCACTTTTTGAAAATTTTGTTTTCAAGTTTGTATTGATACACACTTTGTTCCCAGAGATCGTATCATTGAACTTAGCAACCACCATTACCCTCACAGCCTCCCGTAAGGCAACAGGGGAATTATAATCACTTATCAGTAAGAAAATACTTATCTTCATTATGTTGTTTCTCCTTTTATTTCTGATACATTCAATGGAAATAAAAGGTCAAAGGCATGCTGGTGCTAGCAATGACATCATAAATATGGTTTACATGTAGGAACCCTGATGGACACTGAGACTTGGAAACGTTCTCCAGTGTATGGTAGCACTGAACAGGTATGTGTACAGTTCAATTCAAATCTGAAGAATACACTGATTTGTATTTTTGTGAGTTTGAATGGATACACAAAATGGGGGGTCCTGACACACTTTTAGTTCACAAAATCATGGGAGGAAGTCATGCAAATGATCATTTAATCATTTAATTTAATCATGTGATTACTGTGCTTTCTATGCAGGGAGGCCCCTGGAAACCAATGCCCTCCCCCGCAATTAATGTAATGATGCTAACATGTCATTGTAATATACTTTATTATAATACATACTCAAACAAACTGCATTAGATTTACCGACCAGAACTGTGATATACCATAGTTTGACTCAGGATCTCTGGAAACAGGGATATAAAAGCTGATATGAGCTTTGGGAACCAGCTGAGCTGAGGTAGGGTACAGAACTCTGTTTCATGACCTGGGCGAATGGACATGGTTCTCCCATAGTCATAGGTGAATAAAACTGACATTAATTATTGATGAAATCCTTTGGGTCTTACTGATGAGAGAGATCAATGTGTGCACGGCACAAAGAAAGTGGCTCAGAATATCTCTCCTCAGAGTCACCGTGATGTGTGCAGGGAAGTGGATTGACTTTTTTCCTCCCTGTTTTACACAAGCCCATGTCGCCTGTTGAGAGGGAAGTATAATAGTTGACACGAAGTGGTTCAGCATTCATCCAGCTTCATTAATAATTAGAATATAAATTTGTTAATGATGAAACTCTCTCTGTATCTGGGCATTTGTTAAGGAAAAATGAATGTAACTCTTAATTCAAATTCATATGTGTTATTTGTGAGCCTATTTTTGAAACATGTCCATTTATTCATTCTCACCCATATAATGCTCCTCTTGTTCAAGGCTTTTGAAATGAAGCTCCCTCCCTCCCGTTTACGCAGTCATTTTGTATGAGCCACAATTCAATCATATCGGTTCAGGTTTCTTATCAACAATTGTTCTAAAAAGGTTTTGGACTCATGCTATCTGTACTAGACTCTACTGTAGGTTTGGGAAATAAACTATAACAACTCAGCAATTAACTTGAAAACAATGAGCCAGTTATTGTTGATGAACTACTGAATTAAACACTATTTAAAAACTGATTGCAGAAACTAAAATGGTATTGATTTTGGAGATTAAAGTATGCACTTTTCTGGATTTAGTGCACTTTCAATGGACTTGTTTTTATGCACTCCACAAGTACTTTACATGGTAAAGCAGAAATATAACTTTCTTTGTGCCAATCGTTTTCAGTTATTGTCCTTAGACAATCCCTGGGAAAACTTTGGGCTTAACGAAACCTGACTAATAAAATAATGTTGATTGCATAAAGGTCTGACATTCTGAGAAAGTTGCAGATTCAAATTTTGACTAGGACAATGATTTTGGACCCTGTATTAATGGGTTTGTTCCACTCAGCTCTATGAAATTTGAAAACCGAGTAGTAAGGGCTATGTAGGTCTACCCAGATAAGGCCTTTTACTGATAACATAACACAATACATAAATGAACTCAAATTAACCGAGTATTTGAAACAATCATTTCCTTATTGAAGTATATGCCACTGAAAACCAAACAAAAAAATAAATAAATAAATAAATAAATAAATGTAGATAAAAATGACTAGGCAAAGAAAATTACTTCAAAGTGGAAAGACTAAATATGTTTCTGTCGGTGAATGCTGCAGATAAGCTTGAGGTGAGAATATGCTTTAATGTCTGTCACTGATGGTTGATTGGTTCTAGACTGCTGTGTTCTGTCTGTCCAAATGCAGCAATATTAAATACAACAGCACCTACAGCAATAATAATAATGATAATAATAATAATAGAAATATGCAGGGAGATAATCGAAAGAATAGTAATACCTGTTCACACCTCTGCCATTGTGTTGGCTTAAGTTTAGGGGGGTTGAACTGAACAGAAACAACATTGCGCCGTATGAGCCAGCATATAAGAGCTCACAGGAGGTTTCCTTTCAGCATCTCCTCTCATCCTCTGTGCTCCCCAAGACCAACACAGACTAGAGTCACCGAGGACCTTCCATTACATCATATTGATATTTCCATTTTTACATATATCATTTACCAAGTGGGTTTAACGCAGTCTGAAATAATGGGAGGCAATATTTAACAAAAAAACTCAGCTACAATATCTGTCAGAGTGCTTTCCGTATGACAGGCCGAATACATGTGAATTTTTCACTGAGCGCACCTAGCCTTCCTCTCCCTCCTGTAAGTTCCTCTGTTGTCTTGGCGTCTCTCTCTCTCTCAGACATTAGCCCGTAGGGTTGAAGAAACAAACAGACTGAAAACACAAAACAAAATTAGCTTGTCCCATCCCATCTCCGACCCCCCTGTTCACTTTTGTCGATCTCAGAAGCTTAGTGCTAATAATATGCTCTGCTGAGAGAGCTCTGTTACTTTAATTCAGGGCCACCCCACCGCGGTCTTGAAGGCCTATAATCAGGGAGGTTTTTTCCACAGTAATTAAACAAACAACATGTTCCCAATGTGGGAGGTAAGCTACATCAGTACAGTAATTACAGTGGTTAGCAGGAACAGGTGGGTATGGTCAGTGGATGAATTGTACATTTTAAAAGGCTGGCAGATGGGTTGTGGACAGTGGGAGGTGGGCGTAGGCGTGGGTGTGGGTGGTGGGCAGTGGGGGCGGGCAGAGGGTGGAGTACAATTCAGGGAACCACTAGTGGGAGAAGAGTATGTAATGCACATGCATTTATGGAAACAAAGCTCACAGACACACCTATCTATAAATTAACTAAGTAGATTACAGAGGAAAACAGTTTTCTGAAGCACAAATGTTACTTTGGAAACCAAGATGATGCCGTAGGCTTCAGTGACCATTCAATGGTAAAAGAAAAATCAAGCTAGCATTTTCCAGTAATTTTTCTGGAAGGTCTGTCCTGATTTTTTTTTTTTTTTTCTGCGTCTCTTGTAATGCCTGCAGGGAGATCAAAATTGTATCCAGTCATGGTCAATATTGTTCTATTGGTTGATCCGAAAGTGCTCTGTGATTGGCTGAGCTGCTCATTGTGTTCTAACAGAAATGAGAACATGACTGTATTATATCCTGTTTCATTATCCCCAGCAGGGCCTGGCTCCGGGAGAGACAGGAATCTGAGTGCAGGGAGGAACAGGTCGAACCCAGGACCAGAATGCTTTGCCGTGGGTCTGGATAGCTTCAGGGGAAATGCTTCCGTCAATGCTGATAAAGTCTCACCCTCAACTGATGTGGAAAACACACATCACTTAAAGTCAGTCACCAAACAGCCTGTCCCACTGGAAAAAGAGCCTCTGAGTGTATCCTTTGTTGACCTCATCAAAAATGACAATCCGAAAACTGGAAACAATGCATGAAATATGAACAGAGTTAGTTTACCTCAAGTTAAAGCGAATTAGCATTTTACAATAATAAGTCAATATGGCCAGACTCAGAATTCCACGTCCAGGCTGTGTTCTGATATTTGGATACAGTGAATGCATTAAACATTAAGAATCTGTAATGATAATCAAAAAGCCACATTTAATCTCTCTTTGCTGACAAGTGAAATGGTGGACCCTCAAGACCGTATTTATGTTGGTGGCTTCAAATAAAAAGCCAGATATGTAAAACCAAGATATAATACTTTTTCACATGGATCATCCATCAGTCATGGCTAAACGAAAGTTGTTTATTTACCATCACGCTGCCCATTCTACAGATTCTACCCCTGTATTGTTTTGAATGCTGTTTGGTTTGAATCTGAGCTTTAAATTTACTTCCTGTTTGAAGTGCTTGAAACTGACTGTCCATTGATTTTCCAGAACAGTAACTGTGGGAACCAGTATTCCAATGCAAACATAGAGGGCACACAGTTAATTGTGTCACTTTATACATTTTTTTACAGGTGAATTAATCTAAGTTTTGGCTTAGCAAAGGAGTTGAATATATAATGAGCCACACCCTTTAAAAAATATGACCATTTTCAGCTCTTTGGCAAAAGAGAGAATAAAAACCGATTAAGCAGGAGATCACTAATAACAGATAAATGAGGTACCATGGAGCAACAAAGGAGTAGAGCTACAGCTGGTAGTCAAACACTGACTTATTGACTTATCAATAAATAAGGCTTTTCCCTTTTCAACAGAACACAATGATTGCTCCAAATCAGTTACGAGTTATTGGTGATATATGGTAGCAGGGCCCTAAGCAGAATTTGATTTGGGGTCCCCACGCCTCCTCTCACGCTCTCTTGTAGGACATTTCAACCGCTCTTGGGGGCCCTCTAGGGGCCATGGGGTCCTTAGCAGGCAATTCCTTTGCTTATGCGTTGGGGCGGCCCATCAACGTAGCTCCAACTATTTTTGTTTGATGCAAGCCAGCAAAATAGAAGTGTGTGTGTGTGTGTGTGTGTGTGTGTCAAGTCAATAAAATGTGTTATTTACCTATTGGGGTCTCTCTGTGTGTGTCACCATGTTCAATCATAATTGCTCACCATATTCAGTGATAATTGATAATTGAGGTAAACTCTGAATATACATCAGACACATTTCTTGGCTTTCCTTTATAAAGCTTTTTTTTTTTTTTTTTGGAAGCCAGATTAATTACCTTTAAAATGAATCACAATGGAGGCATTTAACCTTTAAGACCCAGACATTTTACCTTACAAATCACCTGAACTCCCGCCTACAGCTGACTCTGATCTCTCACACCTCATGTCTGGATCTTCTCTTTTGCATATGCATCAGGGACTCACCCAGGAGATGCAACACTGTCATTATGTTTCAATTACCCACCTTCATTTGGAAAATATTTCCTTTGATTCATCTCCGCTCAACAACAAACAACTGTCTTGCCTTCAGCAACCTATTGTGGCTGTATGATTCAACATAAACTGGATCTAAACCTTTGGAGAAAGTGTACAACAAATTGTTATGAAGTACAATTTCCCTTGATGTGTTTACATCTATTCTCAAGTCACAGCTTTCTCTTAGAAATTATGATCGTGCCAGCTAGATTCACAAAAACACATTGAGTGGAAGCACAGTGCCAGTGATTATTTGGTGTCGGATTGAGAAAACACCATCACTTCACGTCCTTTGATGCACCACGTGGCGGGGAAGGGTGGAAACAATATTCCAAAGAACATTCTTATCAAATCTGGTACAATTCAAAGTACAGAATTGAATCATCTGTTGATATGAGTTTTGCTGGAGAAATCCATTCAGCGTTTACAAATGACCCTGGTAGCTGTGACAGGGAGCTAAAAATAACATATCAAAAATACAGGCAGATTATTGAACTCAATATGCTATGGGTCAGTGATTTTATGGGTTGTATTTCCATACTTTGCAGCTGGTAATTGATAACACGCTTTTTAGAGAAATGATGCAAAAACTCTCAAGCACATGCTTAACATACACACACACACACACACACACACACACACACACACACACACACACACACACACACACACACACACACATACCATAGATCTGATATCTTACCACTCATTTAAATATATACATACTTTTTTTTTCATCCTCACAACCAGTAGAAGTGGAGTTTAATGTGTCAGTCTCTGAAACATTAGAGCATTCTATAAAATATTGACATGCAGAAGTGTATTTCATGTTTTGATGTCATGGACTCATTCAGTAACACACTGCTGTGGGAGTGCTTTGCATCGCCATGGTTTCATGCACAGTTTGAATTAGAGGAGGCTGCTGGGGATTCCAGAGGGAAGTGAGGTACTAGCTCTGTAGTGTTAATAGTATAAACTAATTCTTTTTTCATACATTATGTATGTCCCGTTGGACCTCTCATGTCAAGCTTCCCCCGGCTCTCTCCTTTCACTTCTCTACACGCAAACACACTCAGAATATATGGGACAAATGAGTTCTGACAGCTTTGGTCTAAGGAATTTGAGAATTATATTGGTTGACGTACCAACAAATATTTTTTTTTAAGATGGTTACAGCTTTTCTGGTCTTCCTTTGAGACATGTCTTTTACATGGTTGGGTCTTGAGTACACTGCAGTTAATTTAGTTAAACCTGAGAGAAAGAATATCTGCGTAGAGTGCATATACGTTGCATTGCATTTAGGCGTTTAGCTAGTGCCCTTATACAGAGTCATCTATGCAGGTCATCGGTCACCCTAGAGTGAGCGTAGGGCTGCTTTCCAATACTTTTTTTCTCATCTCCTCCTTTCCTCCCCTCCTTTCCTACCCCAGAAATACGCCGGAAATATGTGGAGGAAAGGAGGGGAGGAAAGGAGGAGATGAATCGAAAATTGGAACAGCTAATCCGATTCGCCCGTCATCAAAGTCGATGTCGGCTATTGATGAAGTAATAATTTCGACTGACTCTGGAGATACCAAAGCCAATCAAAATATTCTGTGGGATGGTCTTTTAAGATGACTGGTTGTGAGCACAATGATGTCACCAAGAAATGTGAAAAGATTTCCGCGGCAGGATACATCGATGTATCCTCCGTTTGGAGGAAATGAGAAAGGAGGAAAGGAGGAGGCGGGATTTTGCTTTGGAACAGTGGAGGAAAGGAGGACACATAATCAGCTTCCGGGGCATGGAGGAAAGTAGGGGAGGAAAGGAGGAGACGAATTTGAGTATTGGAACGCAGCCTAGGTCTCTGGTTTGTCTGAAGAAGCCTGGTTTGAAGGTAACTGGAGGCAGGGGCTCCTGGGCTGGCTTATGTGCCTTAGGGCATTACCATGCGAATGAATGGCAATGTTGCCCCCTTCCAGAATGGCCCGAACCTCGGGGCAGCAGCCTTCTGCCCGCTCCCATGATGGTTCTGAGAAGCCCACCTTCTCTTCACAGGGCGAAGAAGGACCCTCAAAAACCCCCAAATCTCTCCACAGAACATCCCAGAGCCCAGCATGGAGAACATCTGTATAATCTACCACCAAGATAACCCCCCCCTCCCAAATTCAATGTTATATTCCTTTTTTTAAAATATGTTGAAGATATATGAAAATCCTGTAACGCTAAAAATTACATTCCTCATAGACATGTTTCATAGAATACTGTTATTCACATCTGCCTGCAAATGTCATACTCTGTTTACATTGCATAGCATAGATGTAGATTGCTGTAATACCCTCTCTTTTTGTGTGTGTGTATCAGAGTAAAGAAAAATGTGAATGTGTCTCAAAATAATCATATATATACATTTGCATGTGCAAGCATGTGTTCACATATCTGCGTGAACTGTGATCAAAATCAGAAATGCGATATGCGATACAAGCAGTTACAAAAAAATATGTCTTCACCAACTTCTCAAGCAAACTTAAGTACAAGGAACTTCATTTTCAGTATATAAAAAGCAATAATGCATTAAACAAGTATTTAATGATTTGTATATAATGCAATGCAAGTTGCGGTTTAAATATTGGGGGAAGTAAAAGAATTTCATTAGGCTGGCTTTTACTGGTGGTGATAATGAGGAACCCAATTATGCTAATGAAGGCAATTACAATGACTGGTGTGGAGAAAGAAGCAGTCCAGAGACGGTATTTCCAGTAAACAGCTAACTAGCATTTTAATCAGTCTGGAAATGGTATTTCCAGTAGACAACTAACTAGCATTTTAATCAGTCTAGAGACAGTATTTCCAGTAGACAGCTAACTAGCATTTTAATCAGTCTAGAGACGGTATTTCCAGTAGACAGCTAACTAGCATTTTAATCAGTCTAGAGACAGTGTTTCCAGTAAACAGTTAACTAGCATTTTAATCAGTCTTGAGACAGTATTTCCAGTAGACAGCTAACTAGCTTTTTAATCAGTCTAGAGACAGTATTTCCAGTGGATGATAAAATGATAAAAAAATATATATATATATATATATATATGAATGCATAAAATATAATGAAACAATTTCCAACTCAGCTTGATCTCAGAAATACTGAAATAATACATTTTCAGGTGAAGCATCCTTGGCCATATCAAATTGCGTCCGGGCCGCACTGTTAATGCATAAGAGCGTTCACGGTTGAGAGCCGTTCCATCCAGTGTGTGACTTGAAATAGACACCTTGGCTTTTTTACTGAGTGGTGCTTCCCTTTGACTCAGCAGGGAGAGAGGATTTCAGTCTGAACATTTTACAACATCAAATCTGTCTATTAAAGCAGCCCTGTGCTGATGGGTTGAGTATGGGTTTGTACAGTAGTCCTCCATAAACACAGAACCAGCCAATAGCAATGGGGTCCTATTCATTACATTATAAATAAGTCACAGCATCCAGGGGAAAGGAACAAAAAAAAATCCCTTGAAGGGAATTGAATGACTTTTACAATTTTTGTAAAACGACCATGTCCTGTAATGCAGAAAAGCTGCCTCCTTGTCAGACATTATAAATAAACCAACTACGAAAGAATAAATGATTAAAAAGGACTCAAATTAATTATTCAATTGGTCGAAATTGCACACAACTTTCCTTTATAGCTGTTTCTGTTTGAAGCACTACAACTCTGCATGCACACCTTATAAACGATGTACAATGTGTTCATGAGTGCGAAAATTACAGCTTTGTAAACGACATAACATTGTACATGCTGTTACCTCTTGAACATACAGTCGGTCCGCCTTATCCACGGGTATATGGTTCCAGGACCCCGTGGTTGTGCAGGACACTTATTTTCTAATTTTACCCTATACATGGTCATAACTTGAAACCCCACCAAAATGTACAACTAAGAACTGCTAAAACCCACGTATAAGGCGGGCTGACTGTATTTCGGGATCCACAAATTAAACTGTAACCTGCTGAGATTTATAGTTGTAAGATACATGTATGTCAATTGCATACAAATGAATGCATTCTGTGCATGTGGACACTATACACTGGCATTGCTGAAAAGAGCATCAGATTTCAGATTGCCTTATCTCCTTTTGTTTTACTACAGGAGGTCCTCAAGTTACGACGGTCTCGAGTTACGTTGTTTCGTGGTTACGACGCATTCCCATAAATTACTTAGAAAACCTAGTTCCGACCTAAGCGGTTTGGTTCGTAAATACGACCACAGAAATGAAGATATGAAATTGTTCTCTATTTTTTTTTATTAATGTTTCATTTAATTACTGTATTTTATATGTCCTTCATGTGTTGTGTGTACAATGTGAGTGACTTAAGGTGTTAATTTAGGTATAATTTAGGTATAGTTTCTGACTTACGTCGAAAATCGGCTTACGACTTAAGTCATAGGAACGGAACTCGTCCGTAAGTCGAGGACCCCCTGCGTTTTGGTCACTGTCTCCCATACAGCCTGTGCATTTGGTTGTGCAGTATGCAGCTGGTTGAGCCTAAGCACATAGAGCAGATATCCACAATTCATGGGCAGACATAAATGATGCAGCCCATACACTGACTTCTACATGTCAGCTCTGTCTCCAAGGTGAATGCAGCCTGAAAGCAGAACTGACTTTCTGCCAGCCATGCCTTTGACACAAATCACTATACATTTTTAATGCTTCTTTTTGCCACAAGTCCTTACACATTTTCAAAGATACATCATGTGGTAAGCCTGTTAACTATCTCAAAGAGTCTGTATCACTCTTGGTGAGATCCCATGATTGTCCACTCACGAAGTGTAACTTACGTTTTGTTAATCTGTATTTCAACAGGCAGCTGTTTTTATGAATTATTTGTTTACAAGGTGTTTGTATTGTTATTGTTAATTAACAAACTTAATTCACGGCCCAGCCTAATTTCACAGACAAACACTGAAGTTTCAGCCAATGTTTTGGAGGGCATTAAGTGCACATGTTGTTGATAATATCAGCCAACTAAGTATCAAGCAGAAGTATATGTTACAGTATAATAAAATATAGGCCAGAGTTGATTTTCCACCAATGAGCTGGCTGATCTACAAGCTAGCTGATGAGTCACCAGCATGGTGCCTAGCCTGATAAGTAAAGCTAGCTTTCGACCTGCTATCTTATACATATTATTAATAGAATAGTTACCTAATCGCTATTATTAATATATATCTTTGCTTGGGGGGTGAATGTTCCTTTTGTAATTTTATAAAATATATAATAAAATAATAATAATAATAATAATAATAACAATAGCAATTACAGTTGGTTGTTTCCATGCATTGCCATTATTGATATCAATCTTTAAATGAATGAATCTGAGATGTGTTTCAGTCATACACTTTATTACCCATCATGTGCTTGGCCCATGGTCGCTGCCTTGGTAACACTTTATATGGGTATTGTGCCTGTATCCCTGGCTATTCCTGAGTTGGGAAATACAATTCGGGCTGTTTTAGAGTTCATTTCTTTGCGATAGTGTACAATTTTATCTTTGCGTTACAAGGACTTACAATTATGAAGACAGACAGATGGACTGAGGAAAAAAAAGACATATAGCTACTTATGAGAGATACTCTATTTGGATATATTGTTGGAGTGCTCTGCAATGTTCAGTATAGTAGTGGAGTATCTGAGCTGCACTGCTCCTTGTGCAGAGTTGCATTATGTAGCTACAATGCCTTATCTAACTGCGTACCACAGTATAGATTGAATCATTGCTTAGCTTAGAAGAGAGGGACAAACCGTTCTGTACCTCATTGTTAGTCTTGAGAGGGGAATGAAATATAACAGTGTGTGTTAGCTGAAAACCTATGAATGACAATTGGATGTCCTTATTTCTTTCATTTAAAAAGCATTTTCCTTGGATTTCTGTGGCAGGTGAGAAATAAACAGAAAATGTAATTTAGATAAATACCTTCCTGTATGAAAACAGATACCGGTTTGCACTTTGCACCATGTCTTATAAGAAATAAATAGCTTGTGACAAAATATTTACACACTTGTGCTCAAAGTATTCCATTACACACACATATATTTGTAATCTTACACTTCAGTCATTTCATACATCAGAAGGTGAAGTTGACATGTAGAAGTTAATCAAAATATGTTTGTTTTAATTAACACAGATAATTTAAAAAAGATATATTTTTATACATAGTGGTTAACAATTAGTCATAAATCAAGCATTTGCAAACATTGTAATAAATCCAAGTCTCGCCATTCCCCACAAACACAGTGTCTAATGAAAGAATAAAGGAGTCTCACAGAAAAACAGGACATTCTGCTGTATAATGAATAGTGTATCAAAGACAATAGGTGGTTTGCATGTGCTATCTAATTATGTGGCCTCTTGTGAAATGCCGTGAATGTAAATTCTGGCCTAAAAGTGTTCCTTTTGAACAAATGTGAACAGTAAAACCTGTTTTACACAAACATAAAATGTAATCTCTAAAAGACAGCACCCATCACAGCCAGAGGTAAAAAGTGTGCTGTCTCTCCTTCTCTACCAGTGTGAGTGCTCTGCCTTTTCCCTATGTTTTGTGTTCATTTATTTATGTTTTTTTATTTGTTTATTTATGTCTGTTTATTTAGCAAACAGTTGATGGATAGATCAAATCATTCCATAAACACCTAAATTAATGGATTTTGAACAATTATATATATATATATATATATATATATATATATATATATATATATATATATATATTAAAAAAAAGCACCCACATAGAATCCAGACATCGCACTCATGAAAGAATGTCAAAGATATTCCCCCAGATTTTTCCCTTTTTTTCCCAACCTGAATGTTCAACTGGACATGTTGACCTCCCTGCAGCACCCACCCTGACAGCTGTGGGAGGAGAAGTCAAGCATGTGACTCACGTGATGATGCTCTTGCTTCTTGTATCGTGATGGTACACGTTGCAGCCACACCACCAACCGCACGCTGCCTATGACATCGGAGGAAGATGCATACATTTGGTTCATGCTGCCACAGGCGCCCAGGCATGACAAGGAGGGTGCTATTGTGAGTTAGGCTGCCTACCCTGTACTGAACCCCCGGTGAAGCTGGCCTTGCCAATGGGACCTCTGGCCATGGCCAGGAATTGAACCCCTGACCTCAGGACCCATAGGCAGCAATGTATCCTACAAGCCAATCAGAGGCCCCAATGCCACACATTGTTACTATGAACTAACATGTGGGAGAGGCCAAGCCCATCATTTCAGGCTCTGGGGATTCCCATCAACCTGTGCCCACTGTTAAAAAAGCAAGGGTTCCCAAAGGGTTCTTCACTTTTCCTGCTGGGGGAACCCTTAATTAAACGTTCTTCTTCGATAAGGATTTCGCTCTCAGGTTCTCTGTAGAACCTTATTCTGAGGGTTATATTTAGAACCCCTGAAAAAATGTCTGTATCTAAGATAAGAACCTTTAAGGGTTCCCCCAGCAAGAGAAATTAACCCCCCTTTTTTTGGAAGAGTGTAGGTATGTTCATGTGCTGACAGCTTGGTATGATGTTCGGTTAGGATGGCCGTAACCCCAGGTTTAATGGTTCAGTCCCCAGCACAAGGCATTGCCATTGTCCACTTGATGAACGTACCTCACTTGAATTGCTTCCGTATGGCATATCCATCTTTATAAATGGACAGTGCATAAAAATATAAGATCTGTAAATTCTGTTTGAGGGCTTCCGGTCAGTGTTTAAAATGTAATGTAGATGTATTGGCCGAGCGAATGTGACAAGCAACTACAGAAGCTTGTAGGAGAGTAGGATACAGGAATGAGAACTGGAGTGCTCTAGCAGATGAAGTTACTACAGTCAGTGCCTATTTATGTTGTCCATAGCCTGAAGCGTACGGTCCCTCTTGACACATCCAGACATTGTCTGCTGTGCGTTTGCGTCACACAATTAGGACGTGCTCTTGTAAAATGATCCAAGTCCAAAAATGTGGACTGAATGTGGAGGTCAGTGAAAGTGTATGGAGTATCTGTGCCTTAAAAGACAATTTATTTACTTCAGTCATCATTATTGCAGACATTTTTTACAGAAAAAGCAAGGGAAAAATTAGGTCATGTGGAATATCACTATCAATATCAATATCATGTTTAATATCACTTGTGCATTAAAATAATATCTTTATTTCATTATCGTTACTGTTAATATTCCATTCAACGCTGTATTACCCACTGATGGTTACGGCACCACTACGGCTAGGGTGGCTTCATCACATTCATGTCTGTTTGCTCACCAATTTTGCATATTTCTTTCAGCAGTCAGTGGGGGAGACCTGGAGAAAGATAACATTTATCATATACAATCTCTCACTATTTCTGTTTCAGATTTTATGAAAAGAGTAATTGCATTTTTAAATCGCATTATATGACTTGTCTAGTCATTTTGTTTCAAGCACTACCCAAATCATGACTAAACCAAAACCCTTCAGAAAAGAAGATTATCTTGTAGATTTATCTCAGATTTTTAAAAAATGAAGTGATAACACACAAATCCGAGATGAAAACATACACTTTGAAATATTTAGCCGCTGGATCAAAGAATATCAAAGCGGGAGTTCTAATCTCCCGCACATATTGAGCCTTACCTTGCTTTTGAGTTTGCAGTCTAAATGTAATGTAATGTAATTTAAATGGCGTATCAGACATCAAGTGCACAGGTGTTGATCAAAGGCCTAGAGTAAATGCATTTTGGCTTTTTTTTGGATGAATTAAGCTTGGTTTAAAATGTGTGCTGAAACATACAACAGCATATGTTTGGGTTGTTTTTTTTTTTTTAAACCTCACATTTACTAACTTCAAAGTTATGTGTATTTTGGCACAGTTATCAAGTCAATATCGTGGGTGAAGTAATGTGTAGTATAATGGCATGGGAGCTGAGCTTCCAGCTTAGGGGTGGTAGGTTCAACTCCTAGAGGACACTGGTGCTGTACCCCTGAGCAGAGTACTTAAGTAAACACATATCTTCAGTAAATACATATCTCAGTGAATATTTAGCCATATACATGGATAGTGGTTTGAAATGTAAGCTGTGTTAAGGTGCTCTGAGTGTCTTCTAAATGTGATTTGCAGATATGAAAGTGCTTCAGCTTATAGAGGTGCAAAATCATATCATAATATTTAATGATAAAAAAGCTCTGAGAGGCCTATAGGCAAAACACACGGTAACGGCATATGTTCTGGGCACAGCCATTCATCCCAGGCCTCAGGTTCACAATGATGAGAAATCCAGCATCTCAAGCACACATAAGAGGGAAAATAAGATACAAGAACTTAAAATTTGTCAGGGTCATCACTCTCTACTGACCCCATCTGGCTGGCTGGAAGAATGTAAGAAACAGTCTTGTCACTCTCTACTGACCCCTCCTGGCTGACTGAGAAAGTGGAGGAAACAATAATTATCACCCTCTACTGACCCCTCCAGGCTGGTGGAGGAAACAATAATATCACCCTCTACTGACCCCTCCTGGCTGGTGGAGGAAACAATAATATCACCTTCTACTGACCCCTCCAGGCTAGTGGAGGAAACATTAACATCACCCTCTACTGACCCCTCCAGGCTGGTGGAGGAAACAATAATGTCACCCCCTACTGACTCCTCCAGGCTGGTTGATGAGTGTGGGACTTCTGTCCATGGTAGAGGTTCGCAGTGGGTGGGGCTTAATTCATATCAAAATACAGTAAACATGTTTTAAAAATTCCCTCCAGCTCTTGTTCCTAAAATGAGTCTTCCACCTCTTCAACTAAGAGGAAGAAAAGATCCACTCATTCCAGTCTTGTACTGACATTCTGCTTGCCAAATATCCTATAAACAGAAAGAAATACCTTACCTTAATTCAGCTCTTAATGGGTGAACAGACTTGTTTATATTGTTGTTATTGGTCGATTAGCTGGCTGTGCGGCTTGCTAGATAGTCCTGTCAGCTACGTGGAGGAGACCGTTATCTTGGCAGATAACTATCCAGTTTTCTGGCAGGACCCTTTTCTCCTTTTCAAAATAGAAGAAAAACTAAAGGAAAGAAAAAACCACATCATTATTCTTTACTATCTCAAAAATGACTTTGTCTCAGGTTACCTGAATATTCATTATCTTGAATTCAACTTGCCATATCATTTCAAGTACAGTATATCATGCCCAAGCAAGCCATACTATATATTTTTTTTTCATAGATGCTGATTTATTTGAAGTTCGTCATATTACAACTAAAACACGGACCAAACATTCCAAACTGGCCACTCAGGTTGTTCTAACCACTTGTGTAGTAAATTTATGTATGGAAGTTTATCTATTATTATTATTTTTCCTTTCTGTTTTCAAAAATAATGAAATAATTATAATAATACAAACACTTGTCAATCTTTACTCCCACAAATGTAGCACGAATGATGCAAAATAATAAGGTAGGATGGTGAAAAGTTTGGATAAAGTGTTTAATTAAAACAGGGTCCTCAGATGGCATGTTCAACATGTTCTCCTTCCGTCTGAATAATTAATGGAATATATAATCATTCTCATTATGTCCTAAGTGATCAAAGTTACAGAAGGTGCAATAGTTCCTAATAGAATGAGGACCATTATTTAACTTGTTATATATTTAGGTTCTCAACATTATAATATGAAAGAAACAGATGTCAGGCTTAAATTAGTATTAGATTCTTAAGTAAAGAGATCCTAATTATACTGACAAAATCCTTATTCTTGGGCCTTTGATACCAGGTTTCTTACCATAATAGTGAAGCGTACCCTCCCTGTTCTTCACAGACCTGAGGGAGGGTTTCAGCAACAGCAGGTAGAAGCAGTTTAATCCCACTTAAACACACCTCATTTCCTGCCACTAGGCCCTCTTGCTGAAACAAAGCTCTTTGCTAATCTTCAAATCAGATTTTATGCTTTGGCATAAGAAATCTTTCCCTTTGTGAAACACAAAGTAGGCTACCTTAACTTTGTAATCAGTGAAGCTATTTCACATGGCTTCATGTGTATTCACTACACAGTGTATGGGGGAAGAGCGGAATAAATAAATAAATAAAAATAAAAAAATAAATAAATAAATAGTTGACTTTTGACTAGGTTCAGGAACATTATTCAAACAAACACACACAAACACACATGATCACACTGCACTTACAGTATGTTTAAAACATTAAAAACAAAAAAACAAACAAACAAAACAGAAAAGAAAAAAACATCACTTCATTTATGTTTCCCAAATGAGGCTGGATTCAGATGAACTGAATCATGGTGTAAAATATCTTTCCCTAGTCTGTAAATCCTAATTTCTAATACCATGACAAAAATACTATGACACCAAAAATAATATTCTCCTTGTTATTTTATTGCAGGATTTTAGTCTAGACATCTATAATTGTCTTGGAAAATAAAATGTTATTTAATTACAAAAGATAAAGTTGTGGTTAAATGTTTAGGTTTTCACCTAAATATGTCAAAGAAATTCATCCAGAGTTTCACATTTAACTTAAAGATTGATGCTTATCAGAACTTTTGTACATTAATTAAATAGTCATGCAGAGGAAGTTCAAGGACATTGCATGAAGAAGTAAAATTTTCCTGAAAATATCATTTCAAATTGCACTCTCAATCTGTTGATTTATCAGTGAATGACTTGTATTTATGAGCACGGATCTGCTCCTCATTATCAATCACAAGCGTTTATGCAAATGTTCTGAGATCAGGCAGCAGTGTTCAGCCAACCCCTCGTCTTTAAAAAGAAACACTGAAACGTTTGTGCTGCAATAAGGCGTGGGAAAAAAAAATGAAGCAAGCACTTGCTTTGTTTTATCATCTCCTGTATGACTTGCTATTAATCTTCTGACCAGACACATTTGTTATGAGCCAAATTTACACCCTTTAAAGGTTAACAGCTTAATACCCTAGAGAGAGAGAGAGGTGTGTGGGGTGGGGTGGGGTGGGGTGGGGGAGCTGGGTACTGGAAGCACAGTGATCCAAATTCACTTCATTATGAAGCCCTGTTTAACCAAGACCCAGAGCGTCCTCTCAGTCAGCTGGCCATGAAGCTCAGTGAACACAGCAACGCCACCATCAGTCAGTTTCAACACAGCACCTCCAGAACGCGTCCAATTAGAGCAAACCACACTATCAATCACGTTCCTAAACTCTTATCTTAACCACTGGAGTACAAAAACTAAAAATGGAAATGCTATCAGGGCCTAAACAGAAAATCTACCTTGGCAGAATATCTGGTAACTGTCAAAAAGCATAAAAGAGAGGGAGATGCTAGCCAAACATTCTCTGTGAACATAGCCTGGCTCATGGAAAAGGGCCGGCACAGACAAACCTGGCCAGCCAGAGGGAAGAGCAATCACCGTGAGAGTGGAGAGCTGGAGACAGATATTCACTTTCTGTTACATTATAATAAATACTCCCAGGAAAGGGAAATATCTTTTAACAATAAAGGGAATGTCCTCCCACATGTCTGCCGCGTGACAGATGAGGGAAACATGATCAATAATGCTCAGAGACAGGTCCACAGGCCCGCGAGCAGCCAGACATGTGGCCCCGAGCCACACTACAGGGGCACGGAGAGGACAATCTGCGCAGCAGTGTGTCACCACTGAAATGAGCACTGAAATGTGTATTGTTAACTTTTAATTTAAAAATGGGTTGGATATGCTTCACTATATGTGTATATATATATATATACCACGACTGCACTGAGCTGAAGCAAAATTATTGAGAGAGGAGAGAAAGAGAGGAGGGGGTTGGGGGGAGAGAAAAAGAGAGAGAGAGAGAGAGAGAAAGAACAGAGAGAGAGAGAGACAGATAGAGAGGATTGATCCCAGTTCTAAGGTTGGAGGCTCGCTGATGAACTTATCTGAAGGATGATCATGGGCAAGAGAACATGTCATACTGTCCCACCCCACCAGAGTCCAGCACAAATGGATTTTCAGGAAACACAATGGAAACCTAAATTACTGCTCTGAGGAGAGGAAAATGTGTATCGGAAATTCTATTAGAACATATTGTGTGTAATTAAGAGGAATGAGGTGATTTTGACCTCTCAATAGCGGAAAGCTCTTATTGCTTATTTATATTTATACCCGTCGGATAAACCATTCCAGTAGGCCACAAGCTTTTTCACATTATAGTTAAGCTTTTCCGCAGTGAGCTACATTGAAACATCACGATGACTGTGGTCACAAAACAGGATGCAAATCATTCATCTAAACCCTGGTCTATAGCACAAATAGCATTTAAATTCTGGCCCACTTTATATTATTTTATATTATATTATATTATATTATATTATATTATATTATATTATATTATATTATATTATATTATGATCTACAGTTCAGTTATATGTTCAGTTCAGTTGTCACTCATGCGTCTGATCTGATCCTCAGCCATGTGTTCAAACAGCAACCCCGTTCACACATACGCTTTACCCAACATGTTACCACGTCAACACTCAGGTTACGCTGCTCAGGGCAATCACAGTGCATAAAGAAGGTCAAACCATGTAGCACATGTATAATTGGTCCCATGGGGTCAGTCCAAGGTGGTGGCACCATGCAGGGTTACACTGAAAGTGTTGTGTGGCACAATGTATGTGTTTGAATTCATTTGCATTTGTAGAGAAATGTGACATTATGACATGTAATGTCACTATTGAACTGATTCATATTTCAGCTCTGCAGGATGGTGAAAATGTAATGAAAAGTAAATTATTATAATGATTTATTTATTTCTGTAATCCTAATGCTGTGACTCTTGCCATTCAGTGGCGAGGACAGCACAGCGTGGCAGGAGTCACAGCATTAGGATGTGCTGCGCTGTCCTCTCCACTGAATATTGTAGAGAGCACATGTGAAACAGCACAGGTTTTTGTGAGGAGCACTGTTTGTATTTGTCTCAGTCTGTATTGACTGTATTTTTTTTCTTGCCTGCTTGGTTAAAATGCCATTTACTGTGTTACTGACGCACCTCAGAAAGAGCCATTTTCCATCTGACAGAGGGTGTGCTTGCTGTCCCTCTTCAGAGTGTAATTGTTCAGTTCCACCTTGGTGCAGATTCAAATGTAGAGATGAGTGTTTGTCTCTGCAGTTAGATAAACAACCCCCAGGCCAGTTATCTGCTTAATTTCGTGGGTTGCAGCCATTCAGTATTTCTTATTAGGAGCAACTCTGATGACTTAAGCTGCAATTTCGGGCAGTTGGTTGAGCAAATACAGGCCAGGACTGAAACAGAACTGGGTTTTAACTGTAATATTGAATTGGCACAGTTAAAAAATGATTGTGTATGCCCTTTGCTTGGCATACACATAGGAGAGGGATATGAGGTGGTTTGTGGATCAGTCAGAGATCAAGACTTTAGGCCATGCTTGTGGCAAGGGCTGTCCACATCAAACTCTAAGAGGGAGAAATATCAGGGAATTTCCAGAACATTCCTCCCAATTAAAGCTCCTACTGAAGGAGTGTCAATCTCCAGTCCTGGAGGGCTGCAGTGTCTGCAGCTTTCAGGGGTCTCCCTTCAGCAGACGGTTTAAACTCTGGAAACAAGGTGTGCGGACTCAGCCAATCAATGACTTAAATGAAACGCTTAAGTGCTGAAACACACCAAAAAACAGCACAGAATGAGGTCCCCGCGGGATCAGTGCCTGACGTCCACATCACAGGAGGACTATCTATCCCACAATTCCCGGAGGCTGACTTATTGCACCCCAGAGGCCAGTGCTGCCAGGTGAAACAGAGCCAGTGATGGTGAGAGATTAAGGCAGACAGTGTAAGTGTGCAAAAACTGTGATAAAATCAATCTTATCTGGGTTGTTCCATGACTGGTGCCAAAGTAAGAGTCACCGCATGTCCTGTCAGCAGTGGAAGGAGGAGGGACACTTTTGTCACACTTTGGCTGATGATGTGGGTGAGATTTCGGATTGTATGTCTGCTGGAAGAATGTTTTGGGTAGTTTACAGGTGCCATATTTAAAATATATTAAATAGAACAAAAGAAAAAACTACAAAAATGGATAAATGGGAATTTGAGTTGAGTTATCAAAAAAAATGTGCAATAATCAAAAAAATTGAAGGGGGCAATCTTTCAACTGAAATTCTTGGATATGCATTGTTTTTTTTTTGTTTTTTTTTTTTCAGCTTACAAACAGGTATTGCTGATGAAGCAGTGGACATGTAAAACAAATGCAAAACATCTGACTCCAGTCAAGGGTGGATTACAGTCTATGTGCTCCAAGTAAAAATGTGCATATCCAGCAAAAAAGTGCTTAAGTCATTATATATCAGCAAGAATGGACTTAAGTCTGAATATATCTCTAATACCCTGAGAAAGGATTACCTGTTCAACAAACTGAAAAAGACCAGACAGTCTGGTTGCAGTGAATGACCTCATTTTAATGTTAAACCCTCTTAAGTTTCCATCTTAAATCTGTTGTTTACCTGTCAGGAGGCAATATGTTAGTCCATGAGAATGAGCCCATTAATTGATAAGTGAATGAATGTAATAGAACCCTCACATAGTTTATTCATATATTTTTTCCATGAAATTAAAGTGGATTTCAGGCACAGTTTCAGAGGTGATAATAAACCTGACATGGTGCATCACTTTGTGCAATGATACCGTTAAACCTCTCTGATATACGTTCGGATGCTTCCACAGGATCAAGAAAGTGGTGGCATTTTAAATTAATGACAAATTGAAGGGAAGAAACAAAGCGTAGCAACTTAATCTCTCGCAAAGTTCAGTACGATTAGGTTGGATCTAGTCTTAAAAATGTCATCCTACCAATGTGAATCGCCACATTAGCTAAGGGTAACATCAACAAGAAAAGCTTAAGAGAATTATGGCGCTGTAGTTTATTAAATGATAATGGGTGGATGTGCAGTTTATAGAATGGCAATAATGAAGGCATGCTTTAGGCAAAGGGCAACTAATGCACCTGAATATGAGAGAACCTGAGCCTGCCTCTTATTGACAGGTGCACCGACCAATAAAAAAGGAGGCAACTGGCTTTATATCTGATGAGGAGTCACATGATGGTGTGCAATTACACACGCCTGAAGGACAGCACACAGACTCAGTATCTCAGCTCTCGATTAAGGAGGAAGAGGTGGGTTACCTCAACCTAGCAATTAGCCAGAGAACTGACCGCTTTAGGAATCTCAACTAAATTCTGCTTCCTGCATTTTTATATATATATATGACCAAACATAGGAAATGTTTGTAAGTGAAAGCGAAAATTAAATCCAGATTTTGATTCATATTTTGTGAGTTTTCCTCTACAGACATACACAGACATGTAACAGCTCTTGAACAATCTAATGTATGCTGGAGAGGCATTGAAGTGTTGCACACTGAAGATTAATTTTGCCAAGCCAACGGGGAGTTTGTTACAATATTATGACCGATTTGTACGGTAGATGTTGTTTGCCTCGGCTGCATTAATAAGTGAAATATATCACAAGGCAAAGGGTTCATGTAAAAGAAAACGGCCTTGCACTGAGAGGCCTTACCCCACATCGGTGACACTGTGACGCAACCCACATAAAACCTTCTTATTCCATCAATGTGATGCTTGACAAAGCGATCGCTGTATTTCTCTAAAAACATCACCTGTGGTAATGGTGATGCTGGATTAAAATGAGACAATATGGAAGGAGTGGATAAGTCACATGCCAGCTGTAACTGCAGCAATAGCAATACTCATTCTGAATATTGTGAAACATTTCTGAACAATGCTATATAATGTGTGGGGTGAAAGAAATGATAATCACTGTGTTACTGACGCACCTCAGAAAGAGCCATGGAGCCATTCAGTTCTTGCCATGGATATATGTTGCATTATGCCCCAGCACGTCTTAACTCAGTGAGACTACCCTCAATTGTCCTTTTTCAGGCAATTAAATTAACAGATATTTCAAAAATGTCAGAATTTTGAATCGATGATGACATGACATTTGTTTGTTAGGTGTGTGACTTAAAGTGACTTAAGATAGCATGTCAGTCTTCAGTTTACATAAAGAAAAAAGAAAATCTAAAAATATGCACATGTCAAACTGCATTAGTATCAGTCATGTAAGAAATATTAATGTTTTGACTCTTGTGAAGTTAGCATGCATTCACTCATGCATTCTCACCTGCTCTTCATCATTCTCATTGATGTGTGTGGGTGGATATAACACAGTAAGGACTGACAAAAAAAAAAAATCATGTAATATTATGCATAGTTGTATAAAGCATAATTGTTTCATGTACCTTATGACAATAGAGAAGATGACACAAGAATGGTCATAAGTTGAATCAGAAAACAGTTGATTGACATTGAGTGTGTCTAAAGAGTAATCAAATATAATGTGTGAGCAGAATATGGACAGGGATTAAAACTGTAAGCCTAAATAGCGATTGTTCTTTCACATATAAAGAAATGGTTTGTGGACAGATCCATTACATGTGGAGACAGAATTACCTTAAATACTTTTAACTTTCAAGTATTACTAAATACGAAAAACTGTCATCCAGAGTTATTGATATGTACACATATATAAATACAGGGGGTCCTCGACTTACAAACAAGTTCCGTTCCTACGAGCGATTTTTGATGTGTCAGAAGTGATTTACCTAAAGTCACTTAAGTCACACTGTACACACAACACATGAAGGACATATAAAATACAGTAATTAAATGAAGCGGTATTAAAAAAAGAGAGAGAACAATTCCTTACCTTTATTTCTGTGTTTGTATTTATGAACCAAACTGCTTAGGTCGAAACTATGTTTTTTAAGTAATTTATGGGAGTGCGTCATAACCACGAAATGACATAACTCGAGACCATCGTAACCCAAGGACTTCCTGTATAACAGTTTATTTCCCATTACACATGACCTGCATTTAATCAGAACTGTGCATTGACATCCAAATATTTATCAAGTAATAATATATTAACCTCAATTTAAATATTATTTATTTCCAATGACTGTTATTTAGCAAACTAAACTTCATGATTTAGTTGTAAAGCTAATCGTGTTTGACTTTAGAAAAGACCTTGCAATATAATTTAAACTTGTCTAATGATATTCCACGATTAATGCATTGAACTGCATTGCTGATTGTAATTATACTCATGATGAAAACATCGGTATATTATTGTAATAAATAATCTTGCAGTATCGTGCATGATTGTATGTGTTAGACTTTGACATTTCTGAAGGGTGGTACATTTTTAAAAAATCAAGAGCAACTGCAACTTTATTTAATGCACAAAAACACAAAAATATGGAGGTAAAACAGTTTACTTTTCACACTGGATCCTTATTAAGGTATTACTGACAGCAGATGATTGTTCAGATTTAATGTAAAATCCGTATCATAACATTCTTCCTGTATGCGTGTTATACCCATTAAACTACCGTATGGGTATTGATTGTTTTGACTCACTGTCATATTTCATGAATTATATTGTTTTGAAGAACAGGGGTCATTATTCTACTCAGTTGTTAGTGCTCAGACTATTGTTAGCCTGCAGAACTAAAATTTGTTAAAGAAAATGGGTTCATTATAACCTCAGACTTCAAGGGCAACATTATTTGCTTTCCCCCAGAGTTTTATTTGCATAGTTTGTTTTTTTTTTTTTTTTTTTTTTTTTTTTGTGCATTTTAACAAGCCTTACAAGGGTGAAAACCTCTTTCCTCACTTCGCCAAAGCCTGTTTACTTTGTGGCTGGTTATAACTGCTATTAAATTTACAATTGGGTTTGGAAAGCCAAAACAAATCTGCAATCCTCACAATGAGACCTGGTCTGGATTGTGACTCTACAGGGCTGGTCCCAGTCTTTATTGTGACTTTACTGAACAGGGCCCAGTCTGGTTTTTGATTATGCTGATTTTGTGTTAATGACTTTAATTAAACCATCACACTGCAGAAGGATGTCCGAGTAATGACATGCAGAGAGATCAATGATACTGGGTCTAACCTATCAAGGGTCCGTGATCAAATACCACTATGCCATTTCAAAGATCGCTCACAAGGCACACAGAGTAAGTTGTCCTTTTCACAAAATGTAAGTATTGTTGTACCTTTGCCTTAAGTAAACTGCTTAGTAGTTACACCTGAACACAATAATCAGTAGAAGCTGTAATTTCTTGCATTGTTTAAAATCTAGAACCAGATGATGAAGATGAGAGCAGAGGGAAGTGGGTGATATGGGAATGAGTCAGTGTTAAATTTGGTTTTGCTCAGCTGAGTCAGGCAATTAATACTGACTTTAAATAGCATCTTCTCGTCAGGGCGCTCAGAGGGGGTGAGGCCCCCTCTCGAACCCTCCTCTTCCTTTGTTTATACAGCTGCAGCAAATTAGTCACCTGTCCAATAATGACGTGAAGAAAGTGGCACGCGTAGGACTTTCATTCAAGACATGTTTTCAGATAAAGACGATTACATTTTGTATTATCTTATGTGACAAATGATTGTCAAATATGCGATACAGTACAACAGTAATATGGAAACACATCAGTGCTCCAATGGGAAAAGGCTCTTGTGATGTCATAATGGTGAGCACTCCGGCTGTTCCTGCCAAACAAGATACAACAATAAGATAATACACAAATAACATAAGACATGTTAGCATGATTATCTTATTTGTGATAGGGCTGAGGTTTCTTTATTTCCGCAACATGTTACTTAACACCAGTACCAACACAGCGACTCAAGTTACAAGTCCTATCTCACGTTGTCACTCCTGACACTTGAGACTTGCCTGCACGACTTTTGGCAGGAATGTCCCTGACTTATGCATTTTGGGTTGTAAGTCACTGTGGCTGAAAGCATCTATTAAATATCTGTAACATAATGTTTCTGGTGCACTCTATCGCTTAGAAAAGAAGTTCCATATAAGTTGTATGGAGTATCTTATTTTCTGCAGTGAAGGATGTCCAAGGATTTGAGGGGCATGCCTTTGACATTAACAATAAGCCATGGGCTCTGAGTCACACCATATGAACCCAGTTCAGTCTCCATGGAGATTTCTGGAAGCATGGCTGTGACATCATAGGGCTCCTCCACCAGCTAAGTGTGAGCTGATTGGTTTTTGTGTGGCTGTGTGATGTTGAATTCACGCAATTCCAGAATTCACCTGTGAATTATGATACATAATAGGGGCCAAATCCACACCAGAGTAAGGTCATCCACATAATTTCCATGTACATTTCTACCTGCTAGATGCTGCCATTCAAATGTACTTAAGCAGTACCTAATTCAGGTCTGGCGCCTGTGGTTAAGAGTGTATGTGACCGCCTGTGAAGCGCATGTGACAAGATGTGATCACATGAAAAATGTATGTGGCAGTATATGGTACACATGTGTAAATGTGTGGTTATTCACATTTATTTCAAAGATACAGAAAATCCACATTTCTGATTGGCTGGCAGATGTCCATTAAATGTGTATATCGCAGACACCTTGAACGTAGGCCTGGTCAAAAGTTTTATCACTGCTCTTAATCAATATGCTGCGGTGATATAATGGTAACCATGCCAACCGTAGCCTTGTTAGCTGTTTCATTCAATCATTACTATTTTAACTCAGTCATTAGCTAACATCAAAACTTATAGAAACCACAATGGACCATTTTCACATTAATTTTTATTTATTTGGCAAGGACAATACATTTGAGGATATCATCTATTGTGATAGGATATGTCATAAAATAATCATATTTTGAGCAGAAAAAAGGGATCATGTATTGAAATTATCACACCTATCAAGTAACCATGATATACGCAGCATAACGCCCTCCAGGGTGTCTATTGCATGAATGTAAGTGACTTGTCGGAGGCAACTCCGCTCTGCTCCGCGTCATGGAGCTCTCCGCCATCACCTCGTCCGCTGCATTCGTACAGCGGCCACCTCATCGGGTGTCATGCCTTACATAAATGTCTGAAAAACAAGCAGCAGAACTCTGTCAGGGAGTCCTCCAGAGCACAGAGCAGAGTCAAGGTTCTTCAGATGTCCTTGGGCAGGGTACGGTGTGCATGTGGCCCCAGATGCTTCTTCAGGGATACCTGGGAGCCGGCCGTAAACTCTCGGACAGATGGCGGCGCGTCGGCGCATCCGCAACACCCATACTTTTGATTTTTATTCAGGGACACATACGAATCAGACCCAGAGCCATTATTTTCATTCCATTTATTTATTTATTTCTCCTCAGGCTGACGGGAAACCAAAGTACCTCTGTTAAACAAAGACAAGGAAAGCAAAGGAAAATAACAGATCAATATGGATTAGGAGAATCTGAGGTTGGGATTAAGGCCACGTGTTAGCCCCAGCCACGGTTACCATCGGGAGGGATAATATGTGGCCTAACGCCTGAGACCCATCCCTGCACAGCTGGAGGCCCCGCTGCGCTAGGTCTTACAGAAAGTGTTATACATGTTTGTGTTGATCCTATTGTTTAAATTCATGTCCGGGTGGCATGGATTTATTGAAGAACACATACCGCCAGGACACTTACTCATCCACATGCAGACATCTGTAAGAAAGGGAATATCACTTATTGTCATTATACATATCATGCTCTGCCATTGCTTGTAAAGAATGATGTTTGCTGTGCACTTGTGTTTTGAGTAATGCACAAGTCCACAGCAAACATCATTTGAGTAGTATTTTATGGGTTGCGCATCTCCGATAAAGTATTACTCAAATAAAATACCTCATTATAAAATCGGTTGACATTGCATTGCCTTTGCCCTCAAATAGACAGAGTGTTTTTGATTGAATGTAGTCCCACACGTTCGTTATTAGAACTTGCCACCTGTGCTTATGTGGAAGAGCCATGCAGAGGGCTCTCTGGTGACAGGTTATGAGGTAAGCTCAGCGAAGCCAGGAAAGCGCAGACCGTCCTTCAAAATCAAGTTCAACGACGGGCCAAGGCACGACTCGCCCTTGTTTGTGTCTGACCTCCTTCTCCTCCTCCTTCTCCTCCTCTCCTCGAAGCTACACAACTGTTTCAATCCGGCATTCCGTGATTGGGCACCACTTACCAAAGCCCCGATGGACAGAAAAGGGGTCAAGTACTGCTTCAATCCAAAAAGGCCCAGCAGAACTTCAGAACCAGCTCCTAGCCATCTATTAAACATCCGATCAAAAAACCTTATATTAAAATCAGCCAGGATCTTCTATCAGGATGGCAGTCTGAAACAGGGCTATACTTTATAGAACTATCAGCTATCAGGGATCTTTTTTTTTATTCCTGCAACATTGAGACCCATCCAAGACATTCACAAATTAATAATACAAATAATAATAAGAAGAAGAAGAAGAGGAAGAAGGAGCACATGTAAAGGGTTAAATTTTACATTTCATAAACATGGAAAAAACTGCTTGGATTTATTAAAGTATGCTTATCTCTTTGCCGACATTAAAATGGCCTTGAAATCTTTTTTTATTTTTTATTTATTTATTTTTTTTACCTTCACTTTAATAGATAATATATTTCAGAATTAGAACTGAGCAGCAATTTCATTTCAGGCTAACCTTATCTGACCTGCACTTAGAGGCAGAGATATTATGGCCAGATATCTATGGGAATGATTAGTCGCAAGTAGTTCAAACCTTATAAAAAAAAAAAAAGCAAAATAAAAAACAAAACAAAAAAGAACTTTGTGTTTCCATAAGTCACAGTGTATCATTTAACCTTTTGACTTCACAGTACATCCAAATCATGTCCATTCATTTAAGAGGCATTTTTGGATTTATAATGGTAATGGGCTTGTTTAAAAGAGACATCATTATTATATATACAAACCTTTAATGAAATTTTGGACAGATTTTATCATTTTTTTTTCATGATGTCTTCTACATCATGAAACATTTGTGGATACTGTATTACAGTACAGTAAAATGGTTTCTTTTCAGTCAAGCATAATGTGATTTATACACAGTGGTTACTTGTCATAGAGACAGGTCCACGAGATACATGCAAAGAAATACAGTACATGCTGAATCATTGTTGAATGAATTGTTTTATTTATACGTGCAATAGCACGGCACAATATGGCAGGGGAAACGGTCCCAGATGGCACAGGCCGGAGTAGCATTAACCTGGACCCCTTTACCTGACGGTGCCTCGTTTGTAAACTGCAGGGCCTGGATATGGGATCCAGTGACACGTGTGCACTCTACGTGCAGCTGAACAGCGTCTCATTGTTTTCAGCACTGATGGCAGTGGGGGGACTCACCGATTCACTGCTCAGGAAGGGCTCAGATTATCCGTATCCGTGTATCAAACAGAACATCAAACTGAAATGAGAGAAATCATATGCAGATTTATTTTCTATCACTTTAAGGGTGCTGCGAGCTGAAATCCTCCTCCCCTGAAAAAGCGGTGTGATGTAACTCCTCAGGGAAGGTTGTTGAGGTGTAGAGGTTTTTCCTCCAGATACTGGATGTTCTTATCCCCCAGTGGCATGAGGGATTATGGCCAGTTTTTAACCTGCGTTCCCTGAACTTCCACTTACACGCTCTGCAGGCCAAGATGCTTCTAATCATTATACTGAAGCAGCCAGTTCATTGGGGTATTGGCTCAGAATGGTGAGCCAAAGGGATGAACACTGTAACGCCCTAACATACTTTAACACCCAAACAGGGATACTCACCATAAGACGCTAACAGGGATGCTCGCCATAAGATCCTAATAGGGATACTCATAGGAGCAATCTAAAAGTGATACTAACCATAAGATCCTAACAGGGATACTCATAGGAGCAATCTAAAAGTGATACTAACCATAAGATCCTAACAGGGATACTCATAGGAGCAATCTAAAAGTGATACTAACCATAAGATCCTAACAGGGATACTCACAGGAGCAATCTAAAAGTGATACTAACCATAAGATCCTAACAGGGATACTCATCGGAGCAATCTAAAAGTGATACTAACCATAAGATCCTAACAGGGATGCTCATAGGAGCAATCTAAAAGTGATACTAACCATAAGATCCTAACAGGGATACTCAGGGATACTCATAAGATCCTAGGGAGCAATCTAAAAGTGATACTAACCATAAGATCCTAACAGGGATGCTCATAGGACAATCTAAAAGTGATACTAACCATAAGATCCTAACAGGGATGCTCATAGGAGCAATCTAAAAGTGATACTAACCATAAGATCCTAACAGGGATACTCATAGGAGCAATCTAAAAGTGATACTAACCATAAGATCCTAACAGGGATACTCACAGAGCAATCTAAAAGTGATACTAACCATAAGATCCTAACTGGGATACTCATCAGGAGCAATCTAAAAGTGATACTAACCATAAGATCCTAACAGGGATGCTCATAGGAGCAATCTAAAAGTGATACTAACCATAAGATCCTAACAGGGATACTCACAGGAGCAATCTAAAAGTGATACTAACCATAAGATCCTAACAGGGATGCTCACAGGAGCAATCTAAAAGTGATACTAACCATAAGATCCTAACAGGGATGCTCATAGGAGCAATCTAAAAGTGATACTAACCATAAGATCCTAACAGGGATACTCATCGGAGCAATCTAAAAGTGATACTAACCATAAGATCCTAACAGGGATACTCATCGGAGCAATCTAAAAGTGATACTAACCATAAGATCCTAACAGGGATACTCATAGGAGCAATCTAAAAGTGATACTAACCATAAGATCCTAACAGGGATACTCACAGGAGCAATCTAAAAGTGATACTAACCATAAGATCCTAACTGGGATACTCATCGGAGCAATCTAAAAGTGATACTAACCATAAGATCCTAACAGGGATGCTCATAGGAGCAATCTAAAAGTGATACTAACCATAAGATCCTAACAGGGATACTCATAGGAGCAATCTAAAAGTGATACTAACCATAAGATCCTAACAGGGATGCTCATAGGAGCAATCTAAAAGTGATACTAACCATAAGATCCTAACAGGGATGCTCATAGGAGCAATCTAAAAGTGATACTAACCATAAGATCCTAACAGGGATACTCATAGGAGCAATCTAAAAGTGATACTAACCATAAGATCCTAACAGGGATACTCATAGGAGCAATCTAAAAGTGATACTAACCATAAGATCCTAACAGGGATACTCATAGGAGCAATCTAAAAGTGATACTAACCATAAGATCCTAACAGGGATACTCATAGGAGCAATCTAAAAGTGATACTAACCATAAGATCCTAACAGGGATACTCATAGGAGCAATCTAAAAGTGATACTAACCATAAGATCCTAACAGGGATGCTCATAGGAGCAATCTAAAAGTGATACTAACCATAAGATCCTAACAGGGATACTCACAGTAGCAATCAAAAAGTGATACTAACCATAAGATCCTAACAGGGATACTCATAGGAGCAATCTAAAAGTGATACTAACCATAAGATCCTAACAGGGATACTCATAGGAGCAATCTAAAAGTGATACTAACCATAAGATCCTAACAGGGATACTCATAGGAGCAATCTAAAAGTGATACTAACCATAAGATCCTAACAGGGATGCTCGCCATAAGATCCTAACAGGGATACTCATAGGAGCAATCTAAAAGTGATACTAACCATAAGATCCTAACAGGGATGCTCATAGGAGCAATCTAAAAGTGATACTAACCATAAGATCCTAACAGGGATACTCATCGTTACAGACAGGGATAATCACTGTAACACCCTGCCTCTAATCACCCTCCAAGAATCAGTTGCCGTATCCAGCCTAGACTGAGAGGTCTGCAGAGTTAGCTGTGCAGGTGCGTGTGCGTGTGCGTGTGCATGTGTTTTTGGTGTGCATCCCTCACATTATGCATTCGATCTTCATTTGTTGAGAAATGGATTATACAATTGAATATTAAAAATACAATAAAATGAAAATGAAAATAAATTGCTTTGTCACTGAATGACAATAGGTGAAATACTAGTGAAGCAGTATAAATGGGGGTTTATTGTTAAAATATGGCTGTATTGTTAACTAAGAAAAATAAATAAAGAAAGAAAGCCATATACATTTACTATTTGATCATTTCTCATAGAGATCTTTAGCTCTCAATAATAACCATATTTTCTAAAAGGAATCTTTAAAATGATGTGTTATTGGATGAGTAGTGTGGTTTACATTTATGAAAATGGCAACATTGCATACTGGCATACTGTAGGCTGCCCAGACTCTGGTATTTAAACATGGAATCATACAGCTGGTCCATGCATGCTTTAGCATGACTGTCTCAGTGTTAATTAGCTAAGGGTAATTTGCAGAATGTATTTAAGTCCCAGTGTGAAATGTTCTGACACTCCTATTTTTAGTTATAAAAAGCAACTAAAGATGCATCTGAAGTCAGCTGGGTTTTGGATCATGTTAGAATATCAAAGATTCATCTATCTAATTTTGATGTTTTTCATCCATTATACCTCATCCCACTATTCAATAATGTCAATTCAAGTCTGAAAATGGACTTACTTCTGTATTTTCAGGTATGTTCTCCACAAAAAAGGAAACTGAATTCAGGATTGGGAGGACTTATATGCAAAGGTACTTTATTGCAAACAGCATGTGCCTCTCTGTTGACTGGACGGTACATTTCAGCAGTAATGCCTTTTATGCGGTCATTGCCGTTTATTGTTTTGCCCTGCCTTTTTCGTAACACAAAGCCAAATGATCCATCATTTCCATTTTCCCCCCAATGAAATAATATCAGTGGAGCTTCAGGGAGGGGAAGCTACATGTTTATTTATATTTCTGTTTGGTGTGGGGGGCTGCTGGGGGTGTAGAGACAGAGAGATACGATGATTTTGTATGGGAATGCATTTGTTTACGAGAAATTGCTAGCAGTACACAAGACTGCCAGGATAATGTGGGTATAGCGCAGAAGTTCGATGCTTTGAATATTTGAATAGTACCAAACATGTCTATTTTTGGGTTAAAATAATTGTGTGATTTTCTTTCATTGGAAAAAGCACTTTTTAATGTAGGAATGCTTTGTAATTTTTGGGGATAAGAGCTTGGTTGGGAAGAGCTGAAAAATGAGAAAACATGAAAAATAGGTGCTTCAGCCCTTTCTTAAAAAATGTGCATGATGTTTTTTGCAGAGATTATAAAGAAAATATAATCATGCAGGCAGTCATGTAAAGGTCCATACAACAGTTATGCCTAAGTGTGAATAAAACAGCAAAAAGACATAATCTCTCCCTCAAGGGGGTTGTGGGGGCTAAACTTAACCAGTACGTGTGTCTCACAGTTTCAAATATATGGCTGACGAATCTATGTATTTTTTCATCTTTTTTTTTTTCATCTCTAGGTGTTTTAATTTTGTAACTGTCCCCATGTTAAATATGTCATACATGGCCATGGATTGGATCAAAAGAGTTATTCATTATTTTAAATACATATAAACAAGAGTATGTTTATTTATACCACGGTCACATTGGATTCTTGTTTCTGATTGACAGGAGAGTATACATTAATTTTTAATAGTAGTTCCAGCCAAGATGTTTCATCATCTTTCAAAATGAATTCTCTACCTATGTTATCTCCAACCACAGACATGCATTTCACTCTGGATCTGTACCCAGCTAACATATTTTGTCTGCTAGAAAATTCTCAGAAAATCAGAGTAAAATAGTTTATTTTTTTCCAGTTTCCATGATGTCCCTTGAAAATGTTGAGCAACCTAGACTGTTTCCCTGTAACCTTATATATATGTGTATAGAAAACAAAAAAAAGTAAGGCAAAAGTAACCATAGCAAAAGGTTATATCACTTCATCAACAAACACAGTGACTAACATTAAATCTGTGGATTAAAAAAAATAATAATACCTTTGTATACAGTGAATATCTTAGTTGCAACAACTTGATAATGTGTAGTGTTTGAGAGTACAGTGTTTATTCAGATTGGAATGAGCATAGCTAACACAGTTAATGTTACCAACATCCCAAATGATATATGCGGTAGGCTACTATTTTGGAAAACCAGTTAAGCTCTGAATATCCCAGCATGCATTGAGTGAAATGCTGGGACTTACCCTGGACAATGTGTTGCATCTAACCAGAGCCAAATGCTGCCTCTTGTTAACTACCTGCTACCTGTTGTCTGGGAAATGAGGGATTCCCCATTACCATATTTGGGCATAACTTCCTGGGGCTACATGGCCAACACATGCAAATACATTTCCCTTGAACTGTATAAATGTTGAGCACACATTGTATTTATTTTTGCTCCATGCTTGTGTTCCCGCTGTCGACTGTGTAGTTAAACCTGTCTGTCTTGAACTATAGACATCAGATCCGTGTCTTCTTTAACATGGTTGTTTTTACTCATTTTTGGGGTGTTTGCTTATTTACTAACTATGTGTTCTCCATTGGTTAGTTTGACTTTGGATTCAGTACTCCACACTGCCACTGCTATTGCCGCAGAGGAAGTGCGGCTGGCAGTGCAGATCCAGTCTGATTTTCCCCTCTTTCAGCAGAGCTCCAAGTGGAGCCTGGCCCCTGGCGCAGGTACCTATCGTAATCATTAAGGGTTGCTGCTACCTGTCTTGAGCCCAGAGATAAAATTCTGTGGGAATACCATGGGGGCACTTTGAGTGGAGGCTCTTCTCCATGTGCTCCCTCACTCTGCTCTGCCTGAGTGTCAGGGCTGCTCACTCCTCAAACACCAGCATTCCCTTCTGAACAAAAAAAAAAAAAAATGTGAGGATAATAGATATAAAATGCAGGAGCTGATCCAGTTAGAGAAATTGTAATTTTTTTTAATTTTTTAGCATTGAACATTCCCTCACAGAGCTGTTAAACAGCTAGTACTTACACCCCCCTCTTGAATTGTGTCTTTGTTCTGCAGACAAAGCCTCTTGACCCATTGGGACCTTGGCTTCATACAGAAACAAATTAAACGAATGCATCCAGGGTAATTGTCTGTGTGTGGCTTGGCAGTACATTCCACGGGAGGTGCTTTCAAAAAATCCCCATCGCCCCTTTCCCCAGGTCCAGCTCAACGAGTCTCCCCTCCTGTTGAATCCCTCGCACTTCCACCTGCCTTTCTCCTGCACTTGGCTTTCATGTTATTTTTAATTTAAATGAAGGGAACACTGAGGCCCAGTACTGAGTCTACATCAAACAGAGAGGTTAATGATAGCTGCTTTATTTTTATTAGCCATGGACATGATTTATTCCTGCAGAAAGATTCTCATTTTTTTATCCCTCATTGCCTTCTATTTATGGTTATCGTAATTACACTCCAAAACATGCTTTTATTATGATGAATTATTTTTCAGATGTCCATTCCTGCAGGATATTGCATATGTGCTTGGTGTAGAGACCCACTGAATGTTCCTTCTGGTTTTACCTGCTGAAGAAGTGCCCATAAAATGAGAGCAGCGACGAGCGATACATAACTTTCCCAGACTTGTTTGGAAAATAAACACCCCTTCATTTGCTCAGAAAAATGGCAGCTTCATCACATCTGTGATTATGTAAAACACACGACACGGCGCATGGGAAGTAGATTTAGATTTAAATCCTTGGTCTAGTTACTCACACGTTTAGTGATGTGTCAAACTCAGGACCTTTGTCACTGTGTAACACCATGTACAAACTGCAGGATGAAATGTCCAGTTAATGGATGAGTCAAACAGACCTTCAAGGCCTTATTACTTAACCAATAAAATTAAATATGTCCTTGGTCTATAACCTCTTAATACTTACATTGACGCCTTATGATATGTATGCAGAATTACAAGAGTCATAATTTTAAAGAGTAATCAATTGCAGGCTGTCCTTAATACATAAAAAGTCATTTTTGTGAAACAATCTTACTTTTTTATTGCAAAGCTTCACCTTTTTTACATTATTGATAACTATCATCAATTATCAGCGTTGTAAAACATAATGTGTTATTTCTGATCCTATTCCCTGTTTGGCAGGCCAGCCAATCGGTAACTCTGAGGGACCAATAACTTCTGGTTCTGTTGTAATTTGAATCATCGTACTTCTTTATGGTAGGACATATTTTTTGCATTCCCAGACTCCCAAAACTAAGCTATGAAATCAGCCCCCACAATTCCCCTGCCCACCCACAGACTGAGGAGGAAGAAACTCTTTTGTTGACCTAACTTTGACATTATCTCACACTTCAGATCTTATCTTTTTTTTTTTTTTTTTTTTTTACTATTGGAGGGACATCAACATATGCCAACATATTGAGAACATATACTCAATTAATTTACCTGCAAGCAACCCAGGTAGCCAAGGGGTGCCCCTAGATTAACTGGTAAACTGGCTTCAGCTGGTTCTCGCTGGTTCTCAATGTGAACCTCCAGCCAGAGCCGAAAATAGGGTGGCAGGTACCTGAACTCCCAGAGCAGGTGCAGGGCAGCCAGCCGTACCTGTACCTCCAGCCACTGGGCGCCCAGGTGTACAGGCACCATGTACCTTTATTGTCTGCCCCACCTGACTGCTCCGGCTCAGGCGTCCTCTGACAGTGACTGCTGCACAGAACAAAGGCTGAGGAGGAGCTGAGGGGATCCGTCCATCACAGTCCTTACCCCTTAAGTATCTCTGCTCTGAGGTCTTTAATGTGGCTGCGCAGGTGGAGATGATGTGTGAAGACTCCCAGCCCACCTGTAGCCTCTGCCCCATGATCACACTTCCATACACCCTCCGTAGGACAATTTCTGGGCCCCCTCTCCCCCTCTCCCCCTCTCCCTCTTGCCCTCACTCCCTCCATCTCGCTCGCTCAGGGTAGTGCATCTTCTCGCTTGACGTTTCCATCGCGGAAATGCCCGACGGCACATCCATCCCGACTTGCTTGACTGCTCGTCTTATAAGCAAAGCTCCATTACAGCCTGGGAATCATGCCTACAGCATGAACCTGTGGAGTTGCTGCATCAGTCACAGCAACACTCTGTGGTAGCGGACACACATACTGTGTGTTCTTTATATGCTACACGAAGCATGAAGACTGGATAAACACATACACTAAAACATTACACAATGGTATAGTCTACCCACATATATGGTAGATTAATGTTTATATGTTTATGCATATATCTGTATATATATATTTACATATTATGCGCATATATTTGGTGTCGCCTAAAAGACATGATTGGGAAGCTGTTGTATGGTTCTTATTATATGACCATAATTACATTGCATAAATATTAATAACATATCAAATGGATATATTATATTATATTATATATATATATATATATATAGTATACATATACATATAAATATATAGTATACATAGAAAACAGTAGTGTTATACATAACATGTTGTATTTTTTATGCAGATATCATTCGTTTCAATATACGGAAGATTCATATATCAGACTCAAAAATGTCACTGAGAGACTGGAGCTGGGAACGCTGTCTGCCTCATCACAGAAGGGCACTGGGAGCCGGTCTGTTTAAAAAGGGACAGACAGAAGTAACATGGACTGCTCAGGAGTTGCATCTGGCTTCAGATGGCCACAACAGATTACAGCTGTGGTGTGTGAACAGGGGGCCTGTTCCATAAATCCCAAGATAAGAAGATTGGAGATTAAATAAAACAGGTTTACATGTATTAACAATAAGCACTTGCAAACCATTGATTTTATGTTTTGTTCTTTTTTTTTTCAGTCGAATGACAGTCTGTATGGAAAATCTTGTATGTGCATGGTATGTATTGCATGTATAGTAGCATGCATGTATTTGTATTACATATTGTAATTCCACTATCAAAAATATTGTAAACCACCCTCGCTCAATACACAACACACACACACACACATACACATACACATACACAAACACACATACACACTTGAGCAAACACACACACACACACACACAAAAACACAGAATAAACAATTATAAAGTAGTGACATATGTAAGTTTCTCATCAGTCATATTCTTACACTACCCTGGACACAGATATTATTTACCAGCTCCAGTACCATTTGCGACACAATAAATAACAAAAAAATATGATCATTAAATTAAGGCAGAGTGATTAAAACATTCTGGGCATCAGTCCAAGTGTTGCATTGCAGTAAATATCTGTCAGTATAATTTGCTTCTCAGTGGAACAGATGCCATTGTATGGAGGAGGAGGCTCTCTCTCTCTCCCTCTCCCCGATATCACAAAAATGAAAGCCAGGAGAGAGTAAATTACATTTATCTAAATGAGAGTCAGATATCCTCTTTGTTTCAAATCTCTTTCTTTTGAAACAAAGTCCTACCACTGTAACATTAGTACTGAAACTGAATTTTCTAATTTTCCTTGTAGAGTAAAGCTTCAGGATTATGCATTAAATGTTTATCTCTATTCGATGGGTACCTCTGTGAATATGTTTAAAATAAAATTCCTCCAAAATAAACCATTGCATATGCAAAAGATTCTATTGTCAATGTTTCAGCTGAACTGATATGCTTTTGGCGGTGCAGCCAATCAGAGGAAATGTCATAAAACAATGGAGTATACACAGCCAATCACAGGGAGTTTTGCGTGGTGGTGGAGCATCTGTTCCCCCTGGCCTGCATGGGCCACCCCACTTAGTCGCCTGTGCCTCGTCCTGCCCCCTCTCTCTCCAGCGGTCATCGCCATTAACCTCCATCGCCCTGCCAGTGCCCAAACCCCCTCTTTGCATAGCATGTTGATTATGGGAAGAGGTCGGTTTTCGATTATTATAGGAATAATTGAAAACCAACAAATCCAGTGAACTGAGTGCCGCTTGGAAATCAAGTGAAGACAATTGTTATTGTGGGTGAGAGAGCTCAATGGGCCTAGGGCAGGCTACGGAGGAATCCGACCCACACAGAACCACTTCATACAAGTGGGGTTTTATGGCGCAAACCATTTGCTGCTGGTCCTGTCACAGCATTTCATTAGAGTTCAGATTTAGATATTGACTGTACCATTCCAACAGTGTACTCATCTTGTTCATCAGTCATTCGGAGCTAGACTTGCTTCTGTCTTCTGGATGATTGTTTTGCTTCTTGATCCAGCTGTACTGCAGCTTCCTCTAACTGACTCTGTTAGCTGTGCTTCAGCTTCAGCTCATGGATGGGTGTCCTGAACGCTGACCATAGCTGAAGCCACACATGCATACAAATCCAAGGATGCTGTTCTAGTGTTCTTTGTGACTTCTCGGCTCGCTTTTGAAAAGAGTTTGCTTCTTAACAGCTTATTCTGTTAACATGTATTGACATTACATGTCCTAACCAGCCTGGTGTCTTTGTGTCTGTGTGTGTATGTGTGTTTGGATGTGTTTGTATGTGTGTGTTGGTGTGTGTTTGTGTGTGCATGTGTGTGTGTGTGTGTGTGTGTGTGTGTGTGTGTGTGCATGTCTAAATGGTTGAATACAAGCTGCAACATATCACAAAGAGCAATGTAAACCTCTAGTAGTCCATTAGTCATAAGGTAAGTAGATGTTGAAATCCCCTCCTCTGAAGTACTGTGTGTAGGCATGAACATGCCTTTGGCTCGTGTCTTCTCTTTGGCTGGGTTTGAATATGCTGCTAGGGATTTCTTAAATACATTGGGGAGATGAAGATGGTACCCATGCATGCCAGCTAATTTACACCAGCTGATGTTAGCAAGGCAAACAAGTTTTCTTTGTCCATTTTCTGCTTGCACTCATCCAGTTAATGAAATATTCAGCGGCAAGCTGCTGTGAATTCTTTCATTTTAGGTCACAAACATCTACGACAGTAGCAAGATGAAATTAAGATACCACATGTGGGTCTGACTGCGCCTGAGGAGTGTGACTTTGAAAAGATCATGCTTGCAACAATGTAGAAGTAATTTTCTCCTTCAGCATTGTGTTTACCTGCTCTGCTGTCAAGCAGAAGCAAAAGATTCACACAGTCACTTTTTGTGTGGTTGTTTAGTTTTTATGTATCACACCCCTGATTTGCTGGATTTTAGGCGGCAAGTGGAAATGAGACTGACAAATTAAAATAACGGGAAGTCAAACTCTCTGAGCTTGGAACAAGTAAAGCAATTTGGTGAACTTAACCTGGCAACGTAGTGGTACTTATGTGGGACACGAGCCATTATCACAGCCAGCTGGGATTCCCTCAGTGTTTGGAGGAAATGTTTCCAAACAGGACACTTGAGCGATGACAGAAGATACTCCAGCTAAGGCTTATCTTCTCCGCTCACCACTGTAGAGAAATTGGTTTCCTGCGCTTTGCTTTACTTAGAAATGATTCGTTTTTGGGATTTGAATTTTGGCATGCTCCAGTTGGTTAAACAAATACACAGAATATACTACAATGTTTTCACTTAGCCTTGAGAGCCGTATAATGCTCCATGAATTTCAATATTTTTTTTTAGATCGGCCCAAAAAAATTTTTTAAAAAGAATAATAATAATTAGATTTACAGAGCAAACTGTACCAAGCCCTCTGTAATGAACATTTTAGTTCAAATACGCATACCACTACAACATGTGAGCATCAAATATTCAACCCTTTTTGCTATGGCAAACCTAAATTAGTTCAGAAAATTATTATTCAAAAAATCATTATCTAAATTACATTTTGCTGAATGGCCTCTGGAAATTTTGGAATAATATTGGCTCACATGAAAAATACATGAAATTAACTGCAACGTTCCTCAGTCAGGTGGAGAATTTCAAGAAAAGATTTAACCTTGAGGGCCCCAAAAAAAATTATGATCATGGAATATCTGTTTAGATGTGTTTATTTATATCATAGAAAATAACATTTATATCACATTGGTTTGGGTATGGTTCAATTATATCCTTGTCTCTGTGTATCTGTTTGAGATATACATATCATACCATAGTCACTCAAATATTTGTTTGTGGCATGCGTAAGTCATATCATAGTCACTGGAGTATCCACTTAGGCTTGTTCACTAAAAACGTGTAGGTGTATCACAGCCCTGCCTGTATTGGGCTTTGCCTCAGAACACTGCAGCCTTACATATAGTTAGCGGGCTAGCAGAATTGAGGAGCCTTACATGTAGTTAGCAGGTCACCAGAATGGACCAGGATCCTATACAGCTGATGGTTTAGCAGAGCACAGCAGTGGGTTAGGGAATCAACCATGAGACCGGTATAATGGTGTCCCCCTTTACAAGCCATACCGAACGGTGACTTAAATGGATTAAGGATTCCCCTTTTCATCCATTCTCATCCACTGAACTCCATGTTACACCTTAATAATAATAATAATTATAATAATAAAACTTATGAAATATTGGAACAATGTGGTGTACAGAGATAAAATGATTATTTACCCTGGTGTGTAGAATGTTTAAGAATGCTTGTGCTTCAAACAGCCAGTCCTCTCAATGCAAACAGACTGCCTTGACTGACAGCAGAATGATAATGTACACGTTCTGCAGAGCCTGTCAATCCAGTAATTTTCCTGTCACTTCTGCTGTAGGCAGACGTCGGCCGTATGTCGAGGGTTTACCTGCAAAACATTTACGACAAGAGCAATTAATCTAAAGCCACTGATGCTTCGGAAAACAGATACTCTTTTGAGCTCAGTTACCGTGCAGAAATATTCATGAGGCTCAATCTTCCGGTGGGAATGAAATAAAATAAACATTCTTCAGGAAAAAGGGGCTTATTTTGTTAAGATATTTACCCAATGTAACACTGTGGAATCGTTATTCTGATATAACACTGTGGTTGCTACACATATTATACATTCAAATTGGATAGTTGATTGAATGTACTGAGCCAACTGGATTACAACATTTATTGTGCCTCAGTATAGAATAATGCACTGAACTACAGTGTCCTCAGTGTAGGCTAATGCATATATGGTCTCTTGCAGTATATAAACCACAGTGATAAATGCACACAGAGCTTTTCAATGAGGAAACAGTTCCCTCAGAAAGTGTTTGGTCAGGAATCTCATGCATAAAATGACCTGGTTAAGCCCAGTGATTTAAATGTGCCCAACCGAGCACTTTCCCCTCTAATAACATGCAGATACATTTCATGATAAATGAAAAATAATAAGAAGTTTACTGGACAGAGAGCGCTGGTTTCCATGTCACGACAGTTGACCGAATTCATGATTATGAATTATGTGTTATTCATTCATGATTATGATTAGTCTCTCTCTCACTCTCTCTCTCTCTCTCTCTCTCTCTCTCTCTCTCTCTCTCACTCTCACTGTCTCTCTCTCTCTCTCTCGCTATGGAACACACAGACACAAACAGCTATTCTCCAAGCTTGGGTGTTTTGGACCCATTCAGTCTCGGTAGGAGGAGGAGGCCCTGATGCTAATGGCTCATGGGAGTTTCGCCAAACAGATCGCCTGGCTCCTAAAACCCTATCCCAGGCGCTTCATCAACTGTACATAAGAATCTGTGCATGGACAAATTATGAATTATTTCATTATTTTGCAGGAGAGAGGAGAAAATGGCTGAATATGAATCATTTAAAGAATGTATGGAAGTTCATTTTGATTATTATTTTTTTTTGAATCAGTCATTAAGCAGTCATTTAGGAAACTTCATAACTTATTGCTGGAAATGTCTGAATCAAATGATTCAAATCTATAAAGGTGTTTTATTGGTATTCTTGCCAAATTGTGATGGAAATTTGATTGAATTTGGTCCAAATTATAATTAGATTGTGAATTGAGGTCATTGGAGGCCTGAGGTTTCATTTTGGATACTCTTATGTTTGGCAGATGAAAGTCTTGATTTGGCCTTCAGTTTTCAAATGAAAACTATCCCCCTTAATGAGATAAACACTAAACATGTAAACAAGTTAACAAATTGGTTGTTTTGCTATTTGCAATGCGGTACAAAATCTGAGTCCACACCTCACAACACATTTGATTCATCACTTCAATAGAGAAGGGGGTAGGCATAGAAAATACATATATCTCTGTATTTTCATATGTGGTGTGTGTGTGTGTGTGTGTGTGTGTGTGTGTGTGTGTGTGTGTGTGTGTGTGTGTGTGTGTGTGTGTGTGTGTGTGTGTGTGTGTGTGTTGCCTGCCAAAACCAATTACAAATCACCATAATATATTGAATAATAACATATTTGAAAACCCGTATATGTGTGATATCTCTGTCAGATGTGAGTGAAGTTAATTTTGCAGCAGTTTGGACTCTAACTGCTGCAGCCACTTGACACTGTGTTCTATAATATTGCGGGCACATCATTTTGAAATAAACAGAGAGGTAGTTACTCAATGTAATAATCTGACGGTGGCACCCTGTGTTTGGGCCATCAGAACAGAGTCCTCGGAGTTGTCTTATATACTGCTAATCCTGACTCTGATTTAAACTGCTCTCACCTTGACAGCAACATTTTTTCAGAGAGGTTATACCACCGTTCTGTGGTTATACCACAAGAATAGTTATACCACTTTCAACTCCCAACAAAAATCACGCACACATATACACATGTATACATAATAGAGGGGACTAAACAGAGTTCTTCTTTTCTTCTGAATGTAATACATTTATATGAAGTATATATTGTTTGATATGTCTGCAGACTGCAGTCTGCTGGTTAGGATCCCAGAGGAACCACTCCCCGTACTACAAAAATAATGAGTTCAAACCAACACCTGTAATGTAGGACACCTCTGTTCCAGATAGAGAAAAATCTATGTTACCACCATTACATTGTGTATTTATGGATTCTATAATTCATAGACTAAACTGACAGCTTTAATATCCATTCAGACAAAGTATTAATTTATGAGACTTCTATCAGAGACAACATTAAATGATATCATGACATTTTCAGAGCTACATTATTTAATCATTAATCACAAACACCTCACAGACGTCATTAGATGTGCTGTGCCGACTACAAATATTACACCCAGCTTATTATTGGATCCCTTCAGAACAGCATAACACAGAACATACATTTTACAAAAATGTGCATTACTCTATTGCACTGCTCTGTCTTACTTCCATGTTATTTCCATTTGAGTGAGATGTTGTGAACAGCTTGCAGACAGAGCAAGCCGTGAGTTTCTGAACGCTCACGTAGGTTGAAGGTATCATGGTTTAACCAATCAACACACAAATGGATAAAGATGTCTATATGTTCTGTGAGTTATTAGGGGCCAATCACAACAAGCAAAAAAAAAAAAAAAACACACACATTGGAACAGCAGCAATACATGTCCTCAGCACAGTATATAGTTACAACACAGACAATACTATTGGGGCACCAGCAAACAATTATATTAAATTCGTATTCATTCAAGACCAGTTTGGGTAAAACTGCTGTGAGGCTATTTGAAAATACCCCAAGCAAGTGCAGACATGAAAGGGGCAAAATGTTCAAAATATTCCACAGACTGAACAAATAAACTGGGTGATATACAACAGATTGGGCATGTGTGGATCAATACACCGACCCTTGGCCAATGATTAATATATTTTAGTTCTCCTATAGTCTTCACATCATATTGATCATCTAATTTAAAATATTATCTTGTATGACTGAGAAATGCTCAGCACTGCTATTTCCATTGTAAGTAGTTTGAGAAAGGTATACTTGGGAGCAATAATCAGTCTCCAGCAGCAGCTGGCCTCCAACAGCCTCTGGGGCGTAATCGAGTTACAAAAAAATGAAATGCACGGGCTTTTACCACATCGCAGCATGCAGTTTCTTCCCGTCCCATAATGCAGCATGCTTTTGATGACACTGCTTTTTAAATGATCTTGTTTCCAGCTCGCAGTGCCTGTGTCTGTTCAATTGCTCAATTTGTAACCGTATGAAGGCCCGTATCTCCTCCTCCTATGTCTGGTACAATTCTGGCTTCCAAGGATATTGGATTGTGCTTGCATGGCGTAGTTATGATAAGAATAACAATAACAGTGATAATAATTTGCTTCTGACAGATTATTATGATAAATTACGTTTGTATCACGGTGCAGTGAGCAGGGTTAAGTCATGCCAGCTAACAGTGTGCAGCACCCATCAGGGTGACGAAACGGCAGCCATTTTGAGCTCACTCCGCAGCAGTCAGTTGAGGTAGACCTTCCTGGATTCCCCTCCGTAGGCACAATGCAGAAATACCCTGTGCCTTTCAGTCATAAATGTTTTCCTATGTCTGTCATTCCCTTGCCTTTCATTTGGGAATGTATGTTTCTATGTGTTGTTTCATCAAATGGCTGAAGAGCTGTGGAGAGATGGAAAGTATGCACAGCTCTCAGCTCTCTGGATAGCATATCCGATAGCGTGTTGTCCTCGGCAACTTAGTAAGGTGCCCTTAAACAGAAGTGTGTCTAATCCTCCATAAGGGTGAATGGTTAGGGTAATGTCTTGCTCATCGGTGGGCATACCGTTTGGCCTTGCTTGCATGGGCTGGTCCCCCCTCTCAGGAAACGCATCATTTGCTTATTCAAACGAGGATTAGGTTTTTAAAAGCCTCCCTGTCATGGCCGGTGGTTCTCTGGCATTCTCCATCCCATATGGTGGCACTCGGCTCAATGTCACCTCTGGATCTGGCCTGCACTCTCACTGCTATGTGCAGATGGTGTCTCATTTAACAAAAAAAAAAAAAAAAAAACATATTTGCTTAACGATAATCATACAAGTTTATAAAACACGCCCCCCCAGTCCCCCAATGGTTTTTACATAACAGATCTGGGACTTTGACAAAGAGTCTGAGTTGATCAAAAGTCATTTGAAGTGTTTGAATAAAGTACCCTTTGTAAGTATATCTATATATATATATATATATAGTAAGTATACATATGTATAGCACAGCTTTTTGCATTTAGTTTGCATGTAGTTTGAATACCTCAAATATAGTGACAACTGTGGTTTTCCTTTAGTGCAACATTTGTGTGAGCAATAGAACTACAATGAGCACTAGTGTGGGGATGCACAATGACTACAGACTCACTGCAGCCAGTGACATCACCTTATGAGTTTTTATTAGTCACCCACATGACCTTGAGCTCTGGGAGAGTGAGCAGTAGATCATAGAACAAGGTGTGGCAGTAAAGCTCACTGGCTCAAACTCTCTCACCGAACGCATCATATAACCATATTTCTAAATCGAACTCTGCACAGTAAAAAAAGGAAAGAGCATTATAGGGGACATTGCACATTGACGCAGGCATAATAAGGTCCCCATTGCCGTGGTATTTAACAGGTTGACTTGGTTTTATTTGAATGTCCCTGTATTCACGCGCTCGCAGGAGTACACGCCGAAGGCTCTAGGACCGCCACAGAGCTGCATCTCAGAGTTGCCATCTCAGGTTTTCGCTGCATGCTACCAATTTTCCAAATCAAGTGCAAACCAAGCAGAGCTAATTCATTGTTTTATTATTGGTAAGTTTATTAGATACAGTACATTCCTGCATGTTGAAGAGGGATCGTGTGCTCCAAGGTGCCTTTTTGAAAAGTAACGCTGACAGAAAGAAACTTGCTGAGGAGGCAGTGTAGGAAGTTTAAAGAGAAGCAAGATAAAAAATACAAAGGTAGAAGAGAGGGAGAGAGAGAGAGAGGAGTATGAATGTTTTATTAGTGAGGGGGTACAGGTGTCACTGGGATTTTATTTTTTTATATTTTTATTCTGAGCCTCATTATTCGCATCATGATCAATAAATTATTCCACAGCTTCCTGGGTGGCAGGGGACAGGCCACTTTGTAAAGCCATGTATGTGTCACAGAGCCCCTCCAGGACGTGTGATCAATGGCTGGCTGACGTCGCGCAGAGGCCGAGCAACGGATCGCGCATGCAGGCAATCCGGCTGACTGATGCGTGTCGCGGCTTCTCAAACCACGCATTCCGAACCAGGGCTGCTTCTGGATTTCGTGCCCAACTCTGCCTCTCCGACATCTCTGATCTGACGTTTCTGCTGGATTTCTTCAAAAGCGCGTGAATGACAGCCAAAGACTGCTGTCATGTCCATGTATGAGACCGCGTTTTGTGGTACCCGAATCTACAAGCAAATCGCCGTTGCTGTATGCAGACAATAAGATAACTGAGCTAGAAACATTGGCAGAGACAAAAACCCACACACAAATCAGCCCTGTGGGACAGAGTTTGTCTTTCCCTGGTCTAAACCTACAGCACCAAAGAAGTCAATAATTGAAAATATAGAAAAATAGAAATATAGAAAAATATTGAACTGTAAATTGAATGAAAATTTCAGTTCATTCACAAAATGCTACAAAAATAGCACTGTGGTATGAAAAATGTTACACTTTGCGCAATGTATCTGTGGTGGTTTTTCATAGGTCAAATTAAACTGAAGTGTGATATTCTGAATCTGACTCTGAGCACAGACTGTGTTTCATTTCAGAGCTACTGTAGGTGTTCACAGAATTAGTACAAGCCCATGGTGTGAAACAGGCTGTGAAAATTCAGTGAAATGGTCTATTATACTTATATTTGCAAACTGGGCAGAATCTTTCCCTTCACATGCAGTTGACTGCAAGTATACATGATTACATTTTACGTTTGATAATATTGAAAAGTTCAGCATGACAGCAGAATGGAAAACCTTGGTGTACAATGTATATAGAAAACATTTGTGTTTGCAGAAAATCACACACATGCACAGAAATCTCCATCTTTTTCCAATGGAGAATAATTGTGAAAAAGCATAAAATGGAGAATAATAGTGGTGCGGTATGAGAGAAGCCGTGCTCTGAAACTGTTCCACCACAGGTTCTGGTAGAGGTAAGCCTGAATAGAGGGCATTGCATTCTTCCCACATCAGCCTCATCATCCAGTTAGCATATGCTGCCAATTGCTTAGTGGAAATTATCATTTTTATCAGTTTTTTTTTCAAGATTAATTGTGTTGAATCTTTGCATAACATTATATTTGGGCATGTTTTGTAGGTTGAGGTTGTCTAAGGTGAGCAGACAAGCAGAACCCAGAGAAGTGTTTGAGTCTGGGACAGTATCCACTCAATGTGGATCCTCAGTAATGTAGCATAACATGCTACAATGATATGATATTTGAACCACCAGAAGAAGGCTGAGCATGCTTACTGTTAATTGAAAGTGATTTCACACAATGTCCTAATTATTTTCACACTATGACTAATTCTTTTTAGTCTTCAAAAGCAAAATAATTGACTAATGCCAGGTAAGGATTGTTTAAAACATGCCATTTCACAGTAAATGTGGATGTAGTCATGGAGTCACAGAAGACATTTACTACTCGGACAGGACAGATACACTGATAAGAAGTTTTTGTCAATGAACATTAATGACAGCAGCCATGATACCCATGTAACGCTGCTGTAGCTGAACAGATGCAGGTGTGCTTAGTGTTTGGACAGGAAAACCAAGTCTCTACATGAAATGGTGATGGCGAGCCAGTAGGGGGCAGCGTTCAAGCTGAACCAAACAGAAGCCTAATGCCATGGCACATGAGGTCCATTGCTGCAGTAAGCACTGCAGAAAGATGAGGCTCAAAAGACTGGAGATGTTGTCAAACCCTGCTCAAAATGGCTCTCTGAATCTCATTGGCTACACAATCCCTTGCAGTCTCTACTTGGATTCCTCAGATTGTGATAGGAAAAGAAAACTGAGCTTTCAGTTGACTTACAATGTTCAATAAATGTCAAATAAAATAAAAAAAATAAAGTACACTGTTACCTGTCCTGACAGAAATGCACAGTAAGTATTATAACAATATCTATCCTAGATAACAATGTTAGTGTTTCATGGTATGAACCATCACCTGGGGTAACATTATAGACAATAATATTATGTCATCCAATCACCCCAGTGGTGTCAGAAAACATTGTTCAAAAAAGTTGTTCAAGTAACAGATTAATTAACACATATGTTTTGTCTACATAACCAATATGCAGTGCATTGTTGGTATATATAATCAGATGTAGTAACAGTTTTGATGATGCTGTAAGTGTTGTTGTTGTTTGACCATGTGCAATAACAGATGTCTCGCAGCGCAGGTACATATCACTAACCATATGTTGCTTTTGCAAAGACAAGGAAAGGCATAATTTAGTCAATTAATTAAATATGTTTTCTGATTATGAACCTGAAAAACACAAGTGAACTGCTTTGAACCTGATCAGATGAGTTAATAAAATCACTCTGAGATAAGTGCTAAGGTCAGTGTTGCCTGAGGAAGGCTAGCCCCCTCATAAAAAATAAATGAAAAAAAAAACAACGGAGACACGTTTCTGCACATTTGAACACTCATTTCTCATTTAATATATGCTATTTGGTTGCCTGACATGACTCTACTTTTATATACATAAACTTACCCAAGTTAAAGCCAGTTTTCAACCCACACATATCATTGTGTATGTCTATAAAGTACCTTGTCTCACAACAGGTCTCTAGAATGTTGGTTATTCCTTATGGGTTATTCCTTATGACTCAGCATTGTGATAACCTGCAGTGGTGCCTTTCTGCTGTGGTTTTGTGTGTGAAAAAAGGTGAGAAAACATAAAACATTTCTGTCAGCCTAAAGCATAAGCACAGAAACACACAAGCCATCGGAGCATGAAAAACATGTCTATTAACATGCACAGGTAAGGCAAAGTTAAACTATCACTGCAACAGAAATCTGGAATTATGAATAAAATGTGAAAAACATTTACAATTTACCTGTTCACCTGCTTCATATCCTTCATAACTCATCTTCCCATGTGTGCCATGCAGACGGAAATGATAATACCTTGTACTTAACGTTGTCAAGCACAATGTGGAAAACAAGGCGTAATAATTATTATTTTAGAATAACTGTCAGTTAGTGTTCATGAAATGCCTGTTAGCATGGGGTAAAACACACAAATACTTTATCATTATCGTGTAGTGTTCTGTCAAACCTAAATTCCCTCAGGGCTTCCTTCAGCCCAACCACCAATCAATCCATCCTCAGAAAAGAGCAGCTCATGCTGTAAACAGATGTTAACTTTTTAATTAGTTATAGCATGTCACAAATATTAAAGAGAAATGTGTAAGGCATTAATATGTCTTTGTTATAAGTATAGAGAGGTTAAGGACAAACTGTGAAAAAAAATTCAGCAGTATCTTTCTTGGCCCCTGTGTTAATAAAACAGCCCCAGAGTTCATGGTAAGAAGCATTGGTGTGTGAGACGGCATCTCTAACATGCCTCTGCATTTGAAATTCATGGCAGGGGTCATTACTGCAGCTCTGTGGAGATGATTGAGCCAGACTGAAGGAGCTGTGCGCGGTTCTCATATCTCGCTTTGATGAATAGGGGGTGAATATGTCTTTCATCCGTGAATATGAAAGAATCCGAAGGTTTGGAATATGGTTGGCTTAAATATGTAGCATGTGCTTTGTATTGTAATCAAGTTATATGTGATTTTCTGTGAGAGAATAACAATGGTTTTCGGTGGCCTAAAAACAGTAGCCATGGCAGCCTGTGCAGGTGGAAAACCCCAGTCAGAGGGCCTCATTTATCAGACTTTGTGTAAATTTCATTCCCCATCTGAGCATCCGGTCATATCCATAATTCAGGGATTTAAAATTAGCAATATGTGAGGCAGTGCAAAATCTGTCTTTGCTCAGTTTTAATTAAAGCATAATCTGATGAAGATCCAATCGGATAAAAATATTGTCACAGTAAATTAAATAAATAAATAAATACATACATAGTTTGTTTTTAGGACGACCGTTAGCACACCAGCTTTATTCTTTTTTTGAGCATATTTAGCTGACAGAGAATCTTCCAGAGCTGCATTCATCTCTGCTGAACGGTCTGTGGAGAAACAACACGTTCTGCCACTGTAGGAACAGAGCTATCCTGTTCTGCTGCTCATACCTCATTTTCGCTGCATCAAACTGACATCTGGACAGAGATGTGAGAAAGAAAGTGGGCCAGTACACTTGTCAGGCCCATGTCAGGATATTCCAGCACTGTGTGGCTGTTCTACTGACCTTCAATCACAGAGAACACCCCAGTACTGCTGGTTCTGTGTGCTAAAGGGCAGAGACAAGCGCTGGGAGACACCAGATGTCATTTCAGATAGAAAAGATGTTTTTTTTTCCACATTATTTAAAAGTGAGCAGTTTTCACATTGAGAAAGATGCCAGCCTATTCCTTACCACTGCTACAAATTACTAATAACTGTGATGTCTGTACAGTATGAAATCCCAGCAGCAGGGTTTCCTTTGTCCTTAACAATCTATTTTAAAACAAACTGTTTTGTATTTTAGAGGCAAATCCAGTCAACACAAAGATGTATGTGGGTTTATTTTTTAAAGGCTGAAATACGAATATGTATGTTCATAAATTCATTTACATATTTATCTGAAAATGAGACAATATGATATATGGAAACAGATATATGGAAAACCTGCACAACTAACGAAGACTTTCCTCCCCCATTTACTCTGAGAATTTGTAGCAAAGTGACAAAATGCTTTTGTATGAAATGCTACACCCAGCTGTCCAAAAGCACACAGAGGCCGCCGAGTAAGCGCAGAGTATCAGCGACCCAAAGCTCACGCTGTACGGTGAACACATCCTTCGGAACAAAACCGAATGACAATTAGATGTAACACCTGGAATAATCCCCCTTATGAGCAAAAATGAGCTGCTGATCGTTACATGATTATATCGTTACCAAAAACTGGTGGGGAGCGGCACCTGCTGCATGCAAAGTGGATGGGGTGCACTGCCCATTCACCCCCAAAGCTGATGGAGTACAATCAATGCCTGGTATCCTTGTCATTGTCTGGTTCGCCCTCCAGTAATTGATTCGTTTAGATATCTGTTTGTGCGGATCATTTACTGTGTTCACACTAAATACGAGTGCTTTTCTTTGTTTCAACGTTCAACTCAATTCCAACCAACAACAATGGAATGCACATAATTCTGACCACTGATTGATTTTTTACAAAGATACATTCTTGATTGATCGATTGATCAATAATCTATTGATTGATTAAGTAATTTATTCATTTGTTCAATTATCACTTGATTGACTGCATTTTCATCAGAAGATATAAGGAGGAGGTCAGGCAGGCACATTAGAACTACACAATTATTTTTACTTTCTGATATAACAAATAACTCCATAACAAGAATATGGAGAGCATGTATTTGTGCTGTTTATTTGAAGCAATACCTAAGAAATCTCTAACATATGAATAATTCTTCTTGATAAGACCATGAAAAATGAATCATCTCAACAGAGTGTGTTTTTCTTCAGTGTCGATCACTGAAAATCAGGTTTTTATTTAAATCAGGCATAGAGGGTATTTCTTCCAAACAATCATGTAGAGTATATTAGGTATAAGCCAGTTTACTTAACTGCATACAAGCACTTTCTGAGGAACTTGCAGGTGAGAAAACTACCAAACTAAGCAAGAAACATCCAACATCCCTGGGAAGGAATTTAAGACAGGTGCTTCCTGTGACCAGCAGCAGAAAGTATCTGGCAGTATCCTAACTTTGCAGCTTGTAAACAATTCATTGGTTCTCCACAACAGATGGTTTCACCATGACAACAGATGTTGATTCAAATTCTCCCTTTGAATCCTAGCTCAAACTGTGACAGATTGATAAAGATATTCTCCGGTCTGTGTTCAAAATTAAACTTTACTCACATCTTCAGAAATGAACTATTTTTCAGGAGGGCACAGCATGGTGGCTAGCACTGTAGCATCACAGCAAGGGGGCTGCAGATTTGACTCCGACCACACGCTTTTCCTCTCTGTGTGGAGTTTGCATGTTTCCCTTTGTTTGTAATAGGCTGCCTCTAAGTTCTCTGGTTTCCTCACATGGTCCAAAGACATGCAGGTTAGGTGAAGTGGACTTGCCAAATTGAGTACATGTGAGTTTCTGCTCATTGTTTGTAAATGTAGTCTTTCAAAATACCATTGTAGCTCTGCTACCTCTTATTTTCCTCTGTATTCTTCTTATTATTATTATTATTTTTATAGTAATAGCAACAATACTTTGTATATTAGGTTTTAAAACAATGAAGAGCTATAATTCTTTATCTCATTCAATAAAATATGTGGTGAGAGGAGCATTCTTAGTGAAATCAGGTGGTTTTCATAGCAGGCATTGACATGACCACGCTCAAACATATGGGATCATTTTCTGCTCCAGTGTCCCTTGCTGCAGCTTCAGTGTGTGACGTTTTTCTGCTGAGTATACTGTACTACAGCCTCCTGATAACAGATGCAGCTTTGCCTCCCATGACATGCTTACAGCCCAGAGAAATTATCTGGATCAAAGACAGTGTGATTACCATCTGGGATGGAGAGTACTGTACTAGGTCTGTACCATTAAAAGTTTAAACCCAGGGTTGAATCACAATCCAAACTCAAACCCAAGTGGTGTACTATGTATTAGGGCTGTTTGTTTCTCATATATGTTGATGTTATGTTTATTGGTTCACAACCTGATTGCATGTATAACAGTATCAGAATAAGAAAAATCTTTATTGATCACATGAGCAATGACAGACCACAGGTACCACCTGAATCCCTGCTCTTAAATGCACTGGAACACCTTCCTTCTATTGACACGGTACAAAACAAAAAATGTTTTCAAAAAATGCAGAAATTCACCAATTTACAACTTTCAAATGTAAATCGTGCAATAGAATCAGCCAGCAGACAGTCACCAGCGGTGATACTGTCACAATTCAAAACAAGACTCAAAAGCAGACAAAAGTTCAGGTTAAAAAGGTGTTTATTGCAAAAGTGCCAAATAACAGAACCAAAATTGTAGGAAACAGGCAGGGTCAAAACCAAAAGGGCACAGGCAAACAGTCAAAAGCTGAGGCAAGGTCAAAAAACAGGCAGACGATCAGTAGGAAGCAGGCAATGAATCCAAAATGGCCAGCAAAACTACAAAGTCAGAAACAGGCAGGTACAAACACAGGCAGGCATGGCACGATCTGGGAACGTACAGAGATACAAGCAGGGTTTAAGTAGGAGAACCGCTCAGGCTGAATGAGGAACAGGTGAGCAGACAGGCAGATGAATCGGATCAGCTAATGAGGCTGGGGGTACAGGAGGGTGGGGCTAACACATGAGGAAACTGAACACAGGCACATGGCAGACACGGACAGGGACAGGAAAAAACAAAAACAAAATGCGACTAAGAAGCTGGCGCACTGACAGATACACTGTTACTATCTGGAAGGGAAACATGACAGCCTAGCCTCTTATGAAGATCTGAATCATATTACTGTAGTTAAATAATCATCACATGCACATGAAAGCCGTCCCCAGAGGTGATGGAAAGTAATAAGGCCATTTGATTATGCAGGACCCACATACATGCCTCCTGGAAACACCTATACATGAAATGGAGGTGACAAAATTATACTCAACATAAAATGCAATAGCGATATTGATAGAATTACACCCATAAAATGTTTATCTTATGTAGCATTCACATATTTACATACAACTATGCTCACATACAGTACATATATACATATCCTATTTAGAATTCTAATTATAGTTGTGTGCTATCAGCTTCAAAGAGCTTGATAATCCAAATCTGAATAAAACAAAGCCACTCTTGTCATTTCATAAAGTTTGAAGAACCAGATCGAGAATGGCTTTGATCCATCGGTAGCACAGAATGAAACCATTTATAATATTAAACTGCAGTTCTCTTCATTCTCATCACCATTCTACAACTCGTACTACTCAGATTCCTGGATTTCTCATGCTGGCCTTCTCACTTTGATTTTGTGATGTTGATATCATATCATAAGTTAACGTTAATCCATTTGTGAAATGCTTTTTCATTTAAGGTTATATAAATATTGTCTGGTATGTCATTGCAAGCAGCTAATTCTGCTGCATGCTATTCTTTGCTTGTCTATTTCATGAGTCACTGATAACACATTGGATGTGAGATTCCTGACAAACAATCCTAACGTCCTAATGTGATTATATGTTCAACGAACCTGCAAATGAATTCACAAGCAGACCTGCAGGATTTTTCTCTTTCACTAAATTTTGTCTCATTTCTCAAGCAAATATATACAGTACATACACACTCACACAAACACCTACATGCAAAAAAAGTGTACAGGCATGCATACACATACACACTACATACCACAATGTTGCACAGATGACTATATATCACAACTCTGCACACACAACTATATACCACAATGCTACACACAACTACATTGCACAGCTCTGCACACACAACTACATACCACAATACTACACAGAGCTACATACCACGATGCTACACACAACTACATACCACAATACTGCACACACAACTATAGAACTGCATACCACAATGCTACACACACAACTACAGACCACAATGCTACACAGAGGACTATGCACCTCAGCACTGCATTGACTCACCACCAGTTACAGGCTACTTTGTGTTCATACCCCATGAGAACGCAACATGCTTGGGCTATGAAGTGTAACCACAGCAACTGTGATGTGACATCATAAAGGATACATCCTCTACAATCTGCCAAGACAAATAAACACTGTGCTGAGGTTCAGGATTTCTAACAATGATACATACATAAGTAAATTGGAGGTGCACCTTCTGTCATTCTTCACATATCGCTATTGTTATCCGAAAATCAGAGAATGATTTAATGTGATGTGTAACAACACAGACACAATTTCCCCTAAACTGACACTAGGTAAAATGAAAATGAAACTTTGTCGAACTGTGGCTACTGGTCACCATGTTACAAATTCAAACTAGTTTGATACTACAATATGAAAAGATGATCTCTCTGTCTGTCGATTTAGCCTTTAATGAACTGTTATGTGAATTAAGAATATAAATTACTGAAACACAAAACACGTAGAAACTGATGCTAACTACAACACCGTTGTACTAGCCAAGCTGCATCTACTGTGTCTTTGCCCAGTCACTTTGGAGTTATGCTTTGACCACATCATGCCAATATAATTCCTGTATGAGTTCATCTTATTTGAACTCACATGGTGTAAATATAGTAGTAGTGTATGTAACATATGTGTGTTGATTCATCGACAGTAAAATTAAAACACATTGGTTGATCAAATTAAACACTAATATTTGATTTTTTTTTCTAAAAAAGTTGTATTCTGATTAATGTTACTGTATGCATGCACACTGCCAACATTTTCATGGACCTGTAATGTTTCCTGGTGGAAGACTGCACGTGTAGATATGTGACACATTCAGCTGAGAGGCAGAGGGGTTTTATTTGCGCATCATTTTGTTTTGGCAGCGATGAGAGGCAGGCAGTCCATCCCGATGAAGCTGCATTGTGGGATACGCAGGGGTGCGTCTCCGGGAGACGTCCGGGGGTGGAGGTGTGGGAACCTGAGAATCCTTCACAAGATCTCAGATTTCAATATAACCACAGCGTTCCGGTGACAGCAAACTGCGCTAACCAGAAAATCTCACAGGATATTTCAATGAAAACAGAGGTCTTTTTTTGACAGCGATCTGTGCAAACCAGTGACTCTTGCAGAAGATTTCATTAAAACTTGGAACTTCCAGCATACTTTTGCTGCCTGAGACATAAACAAGGAGACAGACTATGAAGCTTGCTGATTATGTAAGGAAAAAGAGTGAGAAAAACAATGATGGAATGGCTGGAGGGGGTGAATGAGGACAGGTTAAACTTGAGACTGGCTTGATGTGTGAAGACAAAGACAATTTTGGAAAGAGACCTCTCTCCCTTGTGGCCTTTCCAAAGCTGGACATTCTTATTGCTGGTGGCACATTCAAGCGCAGAGACCTGGGAAGTGACCTGACATCAGCGGTGATCAAGATTCACAGTAGCACCTCCGCCAGTCTCACAAACACTGGGGAATGGGCCTGAATCTTCATGCTAAAAGTCTGATTTGATTGAATGTGATTCCTCTTGTCTGTATGATATATCTATGAAGAAAATGCTGATTGCAGTCATTGTAGGCACCATTCTTTATATTTCTGATTATGTAATCAATTCCATTTTCATGTGTGCATAGGGAAAATGTAATTTTGATTAAAAAAAAAAAAAAGTTTATCACAAGCACAGATGGCAATAAATGCAGTGAAACACACACACACACAAACACACACACAAACACACACGTGCACACACACATACACACACACACACACACACAACTCTCTATGATATGTATACAAGCTATATAATGCTCTAGATAATGTACAGCACCACTATTTAATTGATAGATAATGGCTTTATTCTATCTCACTATCGCTTCATTATTTGAAGTTGGAGAGTAACCTTTTAAAATGATGTATCAGGGTAGACTTTGCCAGTTTGCATTTGTAGAGTTTCAGTGTCTGTCAGAGGTATTCTGCAACAGATATGCTATAGACACAGATGTACTTTATTCCACTAAACTAATATGCTAAAAATGCTGAAAACAGTTTTATATATACAACAAAATTACCAATGTTATAATTCATTTCAACAACCAAACCAATTTCCCTGTGGGGCTTTATGTTAAAACCATATTGACCTTAATCATGGTATTGGTTTTCTTACCGGAGAAGACATTCAGTTTTATGACACTAGTGTCATTGTGGTTTTTATATAACAGGAGACATAGTACATTTGTGTCATACCAGTTGCTTTATGACAATTGATAAGTGATTCTTATGTCACTACTGTCATACTACTTATCATTTAGTGCATTATAACATCTTATGACAGCTTTTATAAAGTGTTTATTACCTTTATGCATGCTTATGACAAGACCTATGATGCAATATGTTTTGATTATAAAGATGTTGTAAGTGATTCGTCAGACCCATTTCAAATAATGCACTAACAATTCTGTTGTTATTTTACATTTTTAAAAAATTGTATTTGAATTGCAGATGCTGTGCATTAGTTTAAATTTTATATACCCTAATTAACAGTTATAGCTGTTGAAAGGCACCAGTGAAGTGCTTTAAAAGCTGACCTTATTATTCTTACATCATATTGGTCTATAAATAAGCACAGAATCATGTGAATCACCAGTCTTCCCTAGATGTAGGAAAACAAACAAGCTTCAGAAGTCTTGATTATTAAAATTATTCAAACTTTAAAGTTACATCAGTATTCTGCATGCAGTCATTTCTCTTTATCCATATGTATAATGGATTCAGAAACCTGTCAAACATTTTTGATCCAGAGATGGCTACCACAATAAATAACAGCCTTGGCGGTTATTTTCTCAAGTACAAGTATATAAATACAACGCCAAACTGTAGGGAGTAGGGCCATAAGGACCAAAATATTACTTAATGTGATTTTGTTGCTTAGGACTTGTGTCATTGTAATATTAACACTGGACCTCTTTAAAAGACAGACAGATGATGTGGACAAAAGGGCCTTAGAGGGCTAAGAATCCTGTCCATCCTACCATTCTTCAGAGCTACTCTGATTTAAACACACATATACACCCCCAGTCCCCAGTTACTACTTCAAACACTCCACAACAATACAGTACCACAACGAATACAGTGCAATATAATGGTTAAGGAGCTTGCAGGTAAGGTGATGCAGGTTTAGTTCCCAGTTAAGGCACTGCCGTTTTTCCCCATGTGCTAGGTATCTCACCTGGTGAGATTGGTTCAGTAAATATCTGGCTGCGTGAATAAATAGTGTGTAAAAACCGTTCCCTGGATAAGAAAGCCTGCTAAAAGCCTACAATATAATGCAAAGTCACAATGTGGAGCACGGGGATTAGTCTGGAATGTTTAATTGCTCAGATACTCTCTGGCCTTCTGGCTCCCTTACAACAAAATGGTGAATGTTTTTTCCAATAAGAGAAATCAAATTAATGCTACTTTGTTGGCATTGCTGTGGTTGGGCGAACGTACAATTGGTAATGGGTTCAGTCAGCTTTTGTCTTTAATTTAGATTTAGGTTTTACTTTTTCTGTGGAATCTTTTTTTTCTCTTTCATTGACTTTTTTTTGATGATCATTGTAAACAGTATTGCCAAACTGCATTTAAAGGAAAGTAATGAAAAAGGTAATGAAATGGTGAAGCCAGAGAAGCCAGGCCTCAGGCAGCAACTCCACACACATGCGAACGGATGCGGAGGTCTATGCTGCCTTACAGCCACGTCCTGCCATGCTGAATTAAACATGCATTGGAGTCTCACAGATTTGTGCCCAGTCGCCCTGTCGCTCCTCCTCTCTTTCTCTATACGTCTTATTGTCCTTCTGCAGGATCCTCTCTGCCTGTGTCATTATCAGTATGCTTTCTCGGTGTCTATGGTGAGGCCACTCGACCGCTTATTCTTTCTCAGACCCCCTACACTTCTCATCCTCCTCTCCCCTCCCATTATAGTGCTTTTGGAAACATTTTCCAACATCAACACTTTTTTTTTTTTTTCCCTCATTACGTGTTGTTATTTATATTCTGTAATGCCCAACATTGTACAGCGAAAGATGGGGTACCATGAGGCTCCTTGAAGACGTTACACAAAATTGACTGTCAGGTCTTGTGTTACATTGCAAGAAGGAAAAAGAGGGCTTTATTTCTCTATTTATAAACATACAAGGGAGAAGAGAGTGTAGAAAAGAGAAAAGACAGTCGGCATTTCAAAAGCACAATTCATCAAAGACCTCTCACTGACTGCGGACATTAACCTGGTCTGCAGAATGCCGGAATCTTCCATTTATGGAGTGATTTGGAAGTGTCAGTCAGTGTTGCTCTTTGCCAATGGCAGTTATCCATTTGATGGATTTCATATGTTTACTCCATACGAGACCTCCTCAGTGCCTATTGACCTTTTCATGTAGCATTTTCCCTGCTAAGCTGAGAGGCTGCATCTGTGGCCTGTCTGACTTCATTACTATCTGTGATCCACTTGTTTCCAGACAAAGACGCTGCTCAACACACAAGACCCGCCCCGCCCCCAAAGAGGAGTATTATGAGTCATTTATCTCCGAAAATGTGAAAAAAAGTCATAATTTGGGAGTGATTGAGGTGTAACTAGCCAGCCTGAAATGAAAATGGTGGACATATAGATTTCCTTTTCAGGTGCCGGAAGGGTATAATCTGTACAATAAAATGAGGTCAGAAGCACTGCAAAGAAAATGAATGCAAAATATGGTATATGTATTGCAAATACATTTATTTTAAATGTTACCTGTCTATGGCAAACTCTATTCAAAATTGTGTCTTGTTCCCTTCATCTTTAGAAGCTGAAACAGTTGTGGATGTCCATGCAGGGATTTGACCAAGGATGCTCTACTTTAATGCAGTAATAAAGTTGAATAATACTGACTGGGACTACACAGAGTATTACAGTAGAGTATGACTCATTGGAATTACAAAGGGTAATAAAGAAGACACTGGAACCACAAACAGTTAGTATGGTGTTATAATGGAAACACACAGTGTATGAAGTGAACTATTACACTGCAACTACACAGAGTAATGGAGTAGAGTGTTACACTGTCACTACTCAAAGTAATAACTAGATTGTTACGCTATAACTACACAGAGTAATGGAGTAGAGTGTTACACTGTCACTACTCAAAGTAATAACTAGAGTGTTACACTATAACTACACAGAGTAATGGAGTAGAGTGTTACACTGTCACTACTCAAAGTAATAACTAGAGTGTTACGCTATAACTACACAGAGTAATGGAGTAGAGTGTTACACTGTCACTACTCAAAGTAATAACTAGAGTGTTACACTATAACTACACAGAGTAATGGAGTAGAGTGTTACACTGTCACTACTCAAAGTAATAACTAGAGTGTTACACTATAACTACACAGAGTAATGGAGTAGAGTGTTACACTATAACTACACAGAGTAATGGAGTAGAGTGTTACACTATAACTACTCAAATAATAAGTAGAGTGTTACACTATAACTACATGGAGTAATGGAGTAGAGTGTTACACTGTAACTGCTCAAAGTAATAAGTAGAGTGTTACACTATAACTACACAGAGTAATGGAGTAGAGTGTTACACTGTAACTACTCAAAGTAATAAGTAGAGTGCTACACTATAACTACACAGAGTAATAAGTAGAGTGTTACACTGTAACTGCTCAAAGTAATAAGTAGAGTGTTACACTATAACTACACAGAGTAATAAGTAGAGTGTTACACTATAACTACACAGAGTAATAAGTAGAGTGTTACACTATAACTACACAGAGTAATGGAGTAGAGTGTTATGCTGCGGCGTCACAGAGTAATGGAGTAGAGTGCATGGAGGGTACACAAGTGCCACCCATTTTCCAACTAGAGAAATTCCAAAATATTACAGCCACAATGTTTTTGAACCTTGCATTAAGAGCAATGAAGCAAATCATGGATCTAAGTGTGCTGTGAACCAAATGCAAAAATAACAATTTGTCACGGTTAATTGACTGTGCTTGCTCACCCTATTTCTCTATTTCCGTCTTTTATTAGGCTGTTTACTCATGACACTTCTGCTTGTCATTTAAAATCCCCGACAGACTTGAATGTTAAAACAAAACTCACTCTCTCTCTCTCTCTCTCTCTCTCTCTCTCTCTCTCAGAAATGTGTGTGTGTGTGTCTGCATATGCATGTGAGTATGCATGTGTGTGTGTGTGTGTGTGTGTGTGTGTGTGTGTGCGAGTGTGCATATGCATATGCACTTCCTTGTTATCATCAAGCTCTGCTTGGTTCTCCAATGGTAAGTCAGTATTATTTTATGAGGGGCTCTAGAGTAAACAGGGGCAGAATGAAGGCAGGCAGCCATGCAGTGATCAGCATGGATACAGCAGCCCCACACACAATCAGCAGCAAGGCATATCATCTGAGCCAATACATCTGGCACGAGTGATGCCATCCAATATGTGGAATCTCATCTTTCCCCCCTCACAATAGCCGGTGCCAGTTAATCCCGATTCCTCCAGAGATATCATTAAGCACATCTCCCTCACACAAGAATGAGAGCTCATGAGGAAGACTTTCTGGAGACAATGAGCCATACTGAACAGAAATTAAATGAACAGAATGTAGCCGGTCTCCCAGAACTCATGATATTTTCATGGACCTGATCTCTCATTCTATCCTATGTGAAATGTTATCCTTCTATGTGTGGCTAATGATACACTTGAAATGGGAAACACAATTTAATTTTCCAGAGGAAACACCCCCTGTCTGACGATAAGTATCAAAATAAAATAAATGATTGAAATGGGTACATCATTCTTCTAGACATGTCTGCAACCTAACCTGAAACAGGATAATGCTTCTAGCAGCTTCTAACACTCATCTACTCTTATGGACAATTAAACGATTCCCCGTTAATTTCACAGCAGTGAATTAATAATAATGTCAATTATTTTGAGATTGATCAATATTGTGACACAACGATAATTAAAACTTGACGGTTTATGCATCATTATCTGTTCTCTATGAGAAGATGGCTGGCACTGTTTATTTACTTCATATGTTTTCCGATGTTGGTTGGTTCATAGGGAGTGCTTAGGTTACATTAGCTTAAACATTTCTTGTAGAAAGAAGGAAAAACAAAATCCTGCTTCCTCATTTCACCACCTGCTTGCTGATTCAGTGAAAGGTGCTATACTCAGCCATACATTACACATAATGTTATGTCAAGTGAAGTGTTTTCAAATAATCTAATTCTATAAATATATCATATTATATTTTATCTCAATATTTATAATTATTGGAATATCATGAATATGTAGCATGAGTAACTAGTGGACCAGAATGACCAGCAGCACTGACTGGTGTATTATCTCTGCTTCTAAGACAGCCGGTTCCCACTTTCTCATGGGCTAACAGGGGAATCTCTGAGACGAGCATTGAAGTACTGTAGAACTCAATGGGAAATCTGACTTTGATGCTGTGATCCAATTTGAATACATCCCTTCTCCCACTCTGAATATCATATGTGAATGCAGGAGAGCAGCTGTGGAACTCTGCCAGGCATTTGAGCCACATGCATGTGAGAAACACAACGGATGCATACACTGCTATGCAAGAAACTGGGCTTTCCTACAGGTCATTGTGATTGTAATATCAACTGTAGTCTTGCATGTGCACAAGGCACCTGCACAGTTTTAGTTTATTTGACTTTTTGAATAAAAGGCGTGTTTCATTTTAAACCCTGTTAAAATGTATGGGACATACATCTCTCTGTCACTGTCAGTAGCGTGCATGCATTGTATGTATTGAATGGTGGAAAGAACAAGCCTTCAGATTTCGCTCCTTGCTGCCTTCATTTGTACATAAAACCTTATTTTCTCAAATGCAAATGAAACTGAAATAGGTTTTAGTGTTTCCAGCTATAAGCTTTAATGAGTTGTCATCAAGGAAACCTGCCTTCAGACTGTGAAAAAGTGGCAGATAAATTACTGCAGTGTTTCTGTTTAACATTTTCAGTTCATTGGTACCCAGGTTAGCTTGTTCTCCTCTGAAGTTATAACACTTCCAATTTTGGATTTCTGAATGTTTTAGTAATCATAGCATTTAGTTTGCGCAAGTTTCCAAAGAGGCCAGAATTTCATACAAACCTCTGCTCCTAATTACTTAATTAGCCCAATCATTAATGTGATCTCGACAGTTTAACTAAATTTTCTTAATAAGCTCATGAGTAAGAGCCGGAGACTGTTCTCTTATCTGCACATCAAATGCTTTACTGCGGGCTTATCTTGCAGTGACCCAGCATCGGCGCGTGGAGCTAATTAGCTAATTGAGCCAGAATAATCGGTAGCACCAAACACCTGCATAAACAGTAGAGAGTTGCCCACCCCCGGCCTAAAGAGATAGCTGACTGTGCCTTTGCAATTGGCCGAGTCTGACAAAAAAAAGGTTCACTGAATGAATTATTTTTCCAAATATTGTCAATGATATGATAGTCATAAAGCATGGGTATGTTTGCAGCAGGTTTTAGTTTGGGGTCTGATCAACGTTCAGCTCCATATGCTAGCCTGAACCTACACAGCAAAAGCACTGTTGCTCCCAAAGCGAATCAGAAAAGGTAAAACAGAACGGTTAGTAGAGAATGATTTTAACATGAGATCGATGCATAATGCATCCACTCATCTTTTTTTTCTGGACACAACAAAATAAACATTTTCTTTTAAAAATATAATCCTGATTTATGATATTACATATTTTGATTTTCGCACACAGAACCACTCATGGTGGAGCTGAAATCAGAAGGAATTAAAGCAGTTATCTCAGAGTGGTTTCAGAATGGGCTTCAGGGCAGAACACAAAAGAGTAATGATAAGAAGGATCACATTGCAGCAGAGGGTCTTGGGAAATGAAGTCCCCCAGGGACGGATAGTGGGATGTCAGCTCTTCCTTATTTAAATAAATGACCTTGATAAAGTCATTATTACCAAAGAAGTTTGATTTTATAACAACACACAACTCTTCTGTGTGTGAAGAAATCGGTGTGGAAGCTATTAAATAAGTTCAGATTTTAACAGTACTGAGACTTGGGGGCATCAAATGGCCCAAATTTTCAGCATGTGAGGAAGGAGGTCCAATGTTGTGGCTGTGATTGTGCATCTGCTCAAAGAAATCATCCGCACTTTAGTTATGTCTGCTTTATTCCCGCGGCCCTTGCGTGCCTCTGAACCTCATAACCACTCATTTTCCCCGATGCTCCCTGGAACGCATTGACCCCCGATTCCACTCTTCCCATGACTGCAGTCACCGTTATGCGCCCTGTCCTCTATTTCCTCTCTCTCAGGAGATGAGTGTTCAATGGGCAAGAAGGGTGAACGAATCTGATAATCAATGTCTCTCAGAAATCATGTACTCACCCGTAATGAGCAGTGTGTTTGGAGTGAATACGCTCGTTAAATCCACTGACATTCAACAGGTAATGAGTTGCAGAAAAATAGGGGAAAAAAGGCTCAAGATCATGTATAAAAGGTCCAGCCTGGACAAAAAAGCTATCCAAACAGGCATTTAAAAACCATGCATGAGGTCTGTGGAGCTTGGGTTAATGGTTGACGCACACATGAAACTGAATTTTCATAACTTCTTTTGTCACAATCTCCTGTGTGAAAATGCAAAAATTAGTAGCTACTGTTGCAGGCACACAACCAGATGGTTCCTTTGCTTCTTTGCTAATGATTGAAATCTCCAGGTTTGTGAAGATCAAATAATAAGGAATTTCTTATGTTTGGCATTCCATTCACTCTTAGTCAGTGAATTTTGGCTAATTTTCTTTTTGATATTAAAGGTTTTTGAATTTTAGTGCTATTTTCTAAAATGTGAATATACCATGTGCACAGTATTCTCATTCTCACATACTTAGGAAGGCTTTAAGTCGTTTGGTTCTTTTTTTAAATTTGTATGGTTTTAACAAACCTCTTGTTTATAGGAGAAAATATTAAATAGATAAGTAATAACAACAAAAATGCATTTTCACTTTTAATTTGCATTGTTATCAGGGTACAAGTAATTAACATTGGTTTAAATATTAATGTAGAAGAAAATTAACAGTATCAAATACCGCATGTGGTGCAAAGTAGATCCTGGAAAAAAAAAAAAAAACTAGCTTCTAATAACATATGCTTGCATTACAAGTTGTGTAATTATTTTTCTTGTATGAAATTTTTAATTTTTAAACTTTGTATAACTGGTGACTGCTGAAGCCAAAATAAGAAAATAGACAAAATGTAATAATGACTGCAAGATCTACATTCTCAGCATGCATTGCATCTTTTAAAAGTAAAATTAATATAATCATCTAGTGTGTATGTGTGTGTGTGTGTGTGTGTGTGTGTGTGTGTGTGTGTGTGTGTGTTGAGGGGGCTGGGATTTCTGGGTATTCAGAAGCTGGTGTATCATAACATAGCTAAAATTTAAATGTGATCAATTTGGACACACAAAGCCCTCAGCAGAAGACAGCACTTGAGTGGAAATCTCGCCTGAGCTCAGATGGATAGGACTATGGCAGATTGCTTTCCTTGCAGAACCGCGCTTGCACATGAATTCATTTGCCTCTGAGCAACGGCTTTTATCTTTTGTGCGGTGGGAATCTGAACTAATGGGATGAATTAGAATTATACGCCTGGAGACAAACTTTAAATATATGTGAGATAAAAAAAAAAAACCAAATGCACTGCAAACAAGAAAACAAAATTAAATTGTAAATTCCAGTTTGGGGCTGACTAGCGCACACCACAGCTGAAATGCAGACGCTCATTATCAAAATGCTATTTTTACACCATTAAGCACGTATCTCTCACATCATGCAATCCGGATATTCTCATTTGAATACAGAAACATAAAAACAGGTTCTGTAGTCATAGAGAAACCCACAAGTTGCAGAAATGGCATGTGTGCCGCGTCTATTTCATTGTAGGGTCCTGAAAGTGAATACAAATTCTACAAACTGAGGTATAGAGCAGACCAAAGACTTTATTGGCAAATGTTTTTTTTTTTTTTTTTTTTTTTTTTTCATATTCATAGTCTTCATTTTTTTTCCAGATAGATCACATTGAACACAGCCATTAGACATTAGCAGTTGAGATAATCCATACATTAGATGTCTCATCTTTTTTCACCATTTGCCCAGCATAGCATGGAACTCTATGGGGGTGAAGGGGCCGAGTACCAGGCAGGACCCCTGTTGACATGAGAATCAGGACTTCAATCCAGTTTCATTCAGTCAGAATCCAAATCAACACACTTTGTCAACTTCAATCCCTGTCCCAACCCATCACCAAACTGAACCTTCCCTCAACCAAACAATGGAATTAGACAATGGATCTGACCCCTGCAACTTATAGTCTACTAGATTATGAACAGTTTAAAAGCTTGTCTAAATGTCATTTTAATATTTTTTTTTTTTTGTTGCAGAATTCTCAGAAAGAAATTTGAACACAATAACTCTTATCCAACTATAAACTGTGTTACGGTTTTACAATTTCAAACAAGGAGGAAAAAAAAAAACATTGAAAATGAGCATTGGAGAACAGTGACTGTGGCATGTCGCTAAGCATCCGCATGGGAAAGACACGTGCGCAAGCACACACACAACACACACACCCACACACACTCACACACACACACACACACACACACACACACACACACACACACACACACACACACACACACACACACACACACACACACACACACACACACACACACACACATTTGCACACAGTCAAAAGCCATGACAAATGTTTCAGAAACAACACCAACACAGAAACTATATCCATCACTCAGGGTTTTGGTTACCACCATCAAACTCTGTGTGTTCCTTACAGGTGTTATTTATTGAAATTATGCAGTTTATGTGACGTGCACCTATTAGCCAAAGACAGGAAAATCAGTCAGAGTCAGATTCAAGCTCCTTTTTTCTTTCAGGTAAGAAGCACTGTGTTCAGCGTTCCTTGCTATACTTGTTGTTGTTGCACCATTCTCAGCACAAGCCACTCATGTCAGACGTGTCCACCATAGATTCAAGAAATCTAATTTACATATAAGCATAAAAGCATCCTTTTTCAAAGCATATCTCTGGCAGTGTATAGATAAATCTAGTGCACCAAGGAAAAAGATACAATAAATAAGAATCAGAAAAAAATATATATATTTAAAAAAAATCAGAATTTGAGGGAATGGAGAAAAACCTGACACGTCTTCATACTCTCCACATTTCCTGATGATGTCATACTGGATGACTTCCATCTTTGATTCAACTGCTTAGAGAATCTGATCCAAGCACAGCTTCATTATTTTATTTCACCTGATGGATGGATTTGGTGTTCCAGTTTAATCTGAGTCCAACCAGTTATGGCCAGTCATTTTCACAGAATGCGTTCAGTGGAGAAACCCTACAAGAGAGGGCTCAAACATGCACATGGTCCCAGAATATGAGAGGTATCCACACCACCTTTCACACACTGACCTTGCAAAGACACAGCTTTGCAACCTTGAGCGAGCAGACTGTGCGGGTCATTTGAGCTCTGTGACATCGCCATCCCTGCCATCTGGGTCCCTCCCTCCCTGGGCAACAGTATGGCCAATCATGTACCACCCTGTGTGGATGCATCACCTGGTAGGGCTGCAAGTCAATCATGAATCACACAGTGGACCTGATAGCTACAGTCAGCACTGTTGTTACCCAGACAAGAGTCCCATCAGAGCACTGAAACAGTTCATTAAAAGGTAGCAGACCACTGTGCCCACCCACACACTGGAACAGTGCCCTCACAGGATGCAGACCGTGGGGCCCATCCACACACTGGAACAGTGCCTTAACAGGATGCAGACTGTGGGGCCCATCCACACACTGGAACAGTGCCTTAACAGGATGCAGACTGTGGGGCCCATCCACACACTGGAACAGTGCCTTAACAGGATGCAGACTGTGGGGCCCATCCACACACTGGAACAGTGCCTTAACAGGATGCAGACTGTGGGGCCCATCCACACACTGGAGCAGTGCCTTAACAGGATACAGACTGTGAGGCCCATCCACACACTGGAACAGTGCCTTAACAGGATGCAGACTGTGGGGCCCATCCACACACTGGAACAGTGCCTTAACAGGATGCAGACTGTGGGGCCCATCCTCACACTGGAACAGTGCCTTAACAGGATGCAGACTGTGGGGCCCATCCTCACACTGGAACAGTGCTTTAACAGGATGCAGACTGTGGGGCCCATCCACACACTGGAACAGTGCCTTAACAGGATGCAGACTGTGGGGCCCATCCACACACTGGAACAGTGCCTTAATAGGATGCAGAATGTGGGGCCCATCCACACACTGGAACAGTGCCTTAACAGGATGCAGACTGTGAGGCCCATCCACACACTGGAACAGTGCCTTAACCGGATGCAGACCGTGGGGCCCATCCACACACTGGAACAGCGCCTTAACAGTATGAACCACCCAGCCATTAAGCATTAAAAATCCACACATATTTGTGACTTTCCTTGTCATGGTTTTCTCTTCAAAATTAAATAATAATAATAAAATAACAATTTTAAAAAAGCCCATTTTAGAAAAAGCTAATATGAACTTGCATGGTGAAAGACAAATATGTTTAATGACCACAAGAACGTTTGCTTCTAGTGCTACATCAGTGCTTGACGTGAAAACAAAAACACATATGCACACTAAAAAAAAAAAAAAAAAAAACAACAAAGGATAATAGAATTTAAGTTATGATAAACACAATGGTGCAGTGCATACAGGAAATACATAAACTGCTCAAAAAAGAACCTTTTTTGGTCCTTATTTACAAGAAACACATTCCTCTGCTCACCTCGCTGCTTCACAGTATCTCAAGAGCACTATATTCACAATAAGAGTTTACCTCAGAGCAAGTAAGGCAGTCGCATGTTTAACAGGAAACACCTCTGCTGTAAAAATGCCAGGTTTTTTTTCTGACTTTAAAAATAAATAAATTAGAAATTTAGCTGCCTTGGAACAATACATCAGCTTTGTAAATGTACTCCAACGATCACACATGGTTGTTGCTTTTTCATTAACTGGCTCATTAAGCTTTGAACAGTTTATATATCAAAGGCTGCTATTCAATCTAATGCAATGCGCACTGTCCTCAAGTCTGAGCTACACAGTCAAGAAAGTGTTACTTTTTCTGGAATATTCATACAAAGACACTATTCATCACAATTTCAGAGTTAACTGAAACCACTGAAAGAGAGATAGTGTTTAAAAAAAAAATCAATTACATAAAACTAAACAAAAAAAAAAAAAAAGAAGAAGGAGAAGATGCTACACTTGCTTAAATCTGTGACCCAAAGTCAAGGACAAAGTGGATTGTGTTGGTAGAGAATAGAGGCCTGAGTCTTTTTGACTGTACATTGGACGAGACGGCGCTCTCTCAAGCACTGTGGCCCCGCCCCAGAGGACGGGAGCAGAGGCAAAACAAAATAAACTCATAGAGTTTGACAGCGACTAAGGCAACAGTTGCCAAATACAATATATGCCCATGTATATTGCAACACAACTATAGAGTAATTTGATAAAATACACAATATAGCTCTTATACACTTAACAATTTGGCTCATATGCACAGAAATTGCAGTTAAGTCGATACAAATATGTCATTTTGATGTAAACACGTTAAGTTCAATACACTTGCACATTGAATGAAGTTGTGTACAGCAAGGATGTAAAGGGACTTTTCCTTCTTATTTAATCTTGGAGCTGTTTATAAAAAAAAAAAAAAATCACTCATAACTGCACTTCAGTATTTTAATACTGTTTTCTTTTTTGATAGAAAAAAAGATGTATAAATAATGTTATTGATACCTGGACATTTTTTATATACATATATATTTTCACAGTTGATGAGAAATGTCCCTAATATACAGGATTTGGTAGCGATTCATTGGCTTGAAATAAAAGTGGCAGAAACCATACTTTTAAACTGATCTTTTGTCAGTGATTTTCTCTTTACTTTCCTTGATTATAAATCAAGTGATTAGTCAGAGAGTTTCAGCTTTCCCATTTTAATTTGTAAAGAGCATGCACTTTCTTGTATCTACAGTGTATCTGAACTTGTGGATGAAGCTGCTCTTCAGTGCCCAAATTCAAGGAATACTGACTTCATAAACATCAGTTAATCTTATCTGTGCTGATGTGGCAGTTTCTTGCTCGTGAAAGAGCACCAGCATTTTCAACAAACTTCCAAGTTTGTTTGCTAGGCTTTAGTGAGTGTTGCACCCCAAGCCACTGTGGAGTACGCCTCCTGGAGAGATCTAAAGTAAAAAGGGCATCACATCTCTTTGAAATGTTTTAGTTATTTATTTTTTTTTAATGCAGCTATACTTGATTTTGTCATAATTCTAGTGTGTGATATGAGGAGAGAATGCTACGATGTCAGGTATGATTAAGACAATGCTTTGCAATTACTTGCAAAAGGATTATCTAAATGAGAAGGGCACCTTAGTTAATCAAAACGTGCTAAATGAAGACGGTTTGTGTCCCATGATCAGTATAAGGCAAGGTTTCTGCTTCCTGTTTTTCAAACGGATGAATGGCTGCTGCTGACACAGAGATGAGAGCCATTGGGTGTGGCTGAACGGTGGTATGGGAAGCTGATGAGGACTGAAGCTCACACAATGACAAAGCTGTTTTACCGCTTCACCCGACTGGAATGTATCATGTGGCAGATAAATAGAAGGGAACACAGTTACACACGTGGATATTGACGGCAGGTGAAGAACAATTACATTTTTCACACCTCTTCCACCCTTCCCTCCATCTCCAGATTTAAGATACCTTTCTCATTTTTTTTTTCCACTTCAAACATTTATATCACAAAATCAGAAAAAAAGGGTAGGTGTCTATCGTCCTTCAGTCAGACACCTTGGGGGGCTGTCTCCCGCGTGCATTAGTACACCGATTGTCATCTTAAAATTTCCATTCCTTTCATATTCATTGGCTGTTCCCACGCGTCTCCACTATGAGTGGAGGTTCCAGGTAAAGGACAGAGTGGATTATGACAGTTATGAGCTGGTGGGCACTTGATAATGCTTTCGAGAAGCCAGAGGCAGCTTTCCTTCCTGTTTCCTGCAGTTCCGCAAACAGATCCAAAACACCGAAGAGGGGGATCACCCCCAAATACCACCGCGTATCCAAAACAGGTTTGTTCCTTAGTTTTGTTAGGTTTTTGATTCCTGGCACACAATTTTGTTTGTTTGTTTGTTTGTTTGTTTGCTTTACTTCCTGACTGGCGTTGCCTCGCCCCCTCTGCAGTCCTGCAGAAGCCGGTCCATGCCTGGATCTGGTCTCCCACCATGATCCAGCGGCTCCCGTCCTCCCGGCCCCACCTCCGCCGCGGAGTCGCAGGGGTCAGGGGTCAGGTAGGATGGCTCTCTCAGATGTTTGTTAGGGGATGCGTGCTGTCCGTCGGGTGGGCCATAATGGCCGCTGCCCTCTCCGCACTCCACGGGGCACTTGGCGGGGCTGCAGGGGGCGGGGCCGCAGGTTTTGGCTGGGCTGCAGGACGGCGACGGGACCTCCTGCAGCAGGGGGCTCAGGGCTCGCTTGCCCTTCAGGTACGGTTTGACGTTGGCCACCAGGACGCCGTGGTCCCGCCTCTCTTTCCCGAAGGTGCAGAAAGTCTTTTTGCCGTTGGAGCTGACCGCCTCGTAGGCCTCTGTCTCCACGGCAACCTCCATCCCCACCGGCACAAACACATTGGTGCGATAGTCTGACCCTTCTGCCTGGTTCCCGGCCGAAAACTGGGGCATCCAGCACCGATCGGAATGCCCTAGCACTCGACACTCATCTGTGCAGTTAACACACTCCTCTTGTTCTGAGAGAGAGAGAGAGAGAGAGAGAGAGATAGAGATTGAGAAAACAATGCATGCATTGAGCAGCAAAAGGCTTCAATATTGTATTCCAGTTGTATAGCACCACTGTGTCTTGTAATTACCGATGCGTACACACAAAAAAAGGGGGAAAATGAGAAAAAAAAACAGAAAAACATTAATTACATAAAGGATGAAAGCTCAGTTCCAGGGGAACAAGGTACACCAGCTGGCACAGTCCGTGTTTTCCACGCCGGTGATCAAGGGGAAGACTGTGTTTACAGGGATCCGAGTTCCCATTGTGAACCAACAAACAAAGCAAAATATAGTTTAAATTGGCTAAAAAATTTTAAAAATGGTGTGCGGCTATCAGAAATTTATGTCAGTGCTTTGGGAGGGCTTCAAAGCCCAGAATAGCCATATATTATTGCCAAGTTTGCTGTGCATTTCTGTGAGTGCCTCACTTTCATCTCCATTCAGACATTCTGAATGATTTCTGATGGTGTGTCAAGCTTTCCAGCACAAAGAAAATATAAATAAATAAACAAATAAATAAATATACAAGTATTTGAAGTGCAATAAAAAAGACCAAACAGCTGCTCTCCTCTGATTGTAAACCATCAAAGTGCACAGGTGGAGGCAGGAAGAAAACCGTTTGCAAGATTTCTGCATATTTAGAATCATTCGCATACATAAACACACAATAAAACTCACGGAAAATGCTTGATTCCAATTTGGCGTCATGTCAGAATACAAGCTCTTCAGGAAAATGTGGCAAATTTCAATGACCAAAAGACAGAAACGCACCAGTTTAGACCAACAATCACAACAGACTATGAAACATACCGGATACTGTATATCACACAGACATACAGTATATATATACACACTTAATGACTCTCAGTCCCCGAGTCTCAGCTCAATAGAACTCATTTCCCATGGTACAAAGCATTCTTAATGTTCAATAACTACAACAGAGACCTTTTGACTTATGCAGTTATGCCTGAATAAAGGGGAGGGAAGATGAAGCTACACAGAAAATCCGCTGTGAGAAACCTCAATTGGGTAAACGCCTTAATGAGTGTCCTGATTAGATCATCTACACCATGAAGGTGAAAAAAAGATCATTAGAAAAAAAAAGAAAAAAATCTGCGCTCTCTTCCTCTTTGTTTTGGTTGTCAATGAGATAAACCACAGCTGACAGCATTAATTCCAACCTTGAGCTGTTTGTCATTTCCATTCAATACTTCGCAGTATTTGTTTTTATCTCAGTCAATAATAATTGGAAAATTGCTACTTTAATTGGCATGTTTTTATTGTTGTAAATCTCAAGGTTGAATCTCTATGGATATATTTACAAAGTACAATGCTGACAACACATCTGCACGGCCCACAGAAGTGTTTCTGTGAGTGCGTTTGCACTACACAGCCTCTAACAAACGCGCAAGGAAAAGCGCAAACACAATAAGGAATCCCCAAAGAGTGACAATACACAGTTGTATTTGGGAGAGGCCCTCTTTTTTGTGGTGGCCACAAAGACTAAGCTGACTCCACCAGATTCTCCTGCAGTCAGACACAAGCTTCTGCAGTCAGACGGAAGCCTCTCTTGCACTTAGGTGTGCTCAGCTGAGGTGTTTCACGATGTTCCTCTGTGGAATTTGCCACTCGTTTTCAAACGTGGGGAGAACACAAAAAAAAAGCCTCCGCTCCACACACTTCTGAACGGGACATGAGAGATGAATAACTGCTGACACAAGAAGCTGATACAGACACAGAACAACTTTCTGTCCCTGTGAAGCACAGTGCACCTTGCTTTGTCTGTGTGGCCCTGTGAAACAGCGTTTCTCTGAGTTAGGACAAGAGCCATACCACAGCAGGGTGGGGGTCTGTAGAGCGTTCAGCTTTGAATTACTCCTTATCATGTCTGCAGTTTGCACAGTGTACGGCTCCATACTCTCAGACGCTCTTCCCCATTTCTATTGTATCTCTGCTTTGCTAACACTGTGTTCACTAGTATGCTGTTATTTGTGAGCTGGCCTTGGCTTGAAAGCATTACTTTACCTGTCTAGTCTTGGTTCCATATGACCAGGGCATGGGTTGCCAGATTAAACCAGACATTCCACTGGACATGCAACCACATGTATCGGTAAGTATGTCAGAGAGAAACAGAAGCTTGTTTGGAGCTGATTTTTATGAAGCGTTGTTATGAAAACAGTTCTGTAATAGACCTCTCCGATGTGATCAAAGCTGTTCAAATAGATACATCCAGGGTAAACAGGCTTTGCTGTTTTGTAATGCTCATTTATCTGGCCATGGGAATGTTCTTGGGCAACTTCTACTCTTCATTCCAAAGCTCTTTCTCTCTGCTTGATTCACCAAGCCCCACATTTCCACATCATTTAAAAAATGTGATTTTCTGTCAGAACCTCTTCTTATGTCTTTTTAATGAGGATTTTGTGGTGGACTAGATTTAAAGATTGTATTTTTTATGGTAAACATTTACGGCAGGAGTTGGCCAGTCTGACCTCAAAGGCCTTGAGAATCCAACGCTGACACCACGATGTCAGATAAATTCCAAAATTCCTGAAGGGGAGGCTGGGAACAGCACAGCGCACATATTAAAGCATGAATAATACATACTGTCTGATTGCTACAAACTTAGAAGAAGAAGTCACAGCCCTGCAAAATGTCTGCTGCTCTCACTTCGGTCTGTATGCTAGATAACCATCATTAACATCACTGACAAGCTTTGAGAGAAATTACAACACACTATATCAAGTAAAATTATAATAACTCACAAGCTCTTAAAGTAATTAGTGTCCTATCAATATTAAATCTGGAGGCAGTGTGGATTTTCTATATATAACCACATATGATATCTATAAACCTTTACTCTCTCATTATGAAACGAGGGAACACATTATAACTAATTCGCCTGAAAACAAAATTAACTCTGAAAGTAAATTAACTATTTTACTGGCTCAGACACACTACAGAACATTCTCATATTATGAAAATAATTAGAATCACAAGGAGTAGTATTTTTAACATTTTTGTTTGAAAATATTTTGATTGACTTGAAAGGCATTCTGCATTCAACTATATCATTTCAATTTTATTTTGATTATTATACCATTCCAATTTTGTTGTATAATAACAGAAGAAAATAAGTTTTAGATTATTTTCCAAGCTTCACTTTTTCAATTTACAAGTCTACTTAGCCATAGCATCACCAAGGGAGGGGGGAATGTCCAAATCCTGCACTAACGCCCCCTGCAGGACAGTGAAGTACTGAAAGTTTGTCTGTATAAGCTGCATATGAGGATTTCTCATTGAGATTCATTTTAATGGTCCAGACACATGGCTCAAACAAAATGAGATGACAGATACCTGGTTGCAATTTTTGAATTCCAAATTATTGTAAAATCAACTTTTCTGAATGTTTAAATGAAGGAGGCACTAGTTATTCAATATAATCAAGACTTTATTTCTTGTTGAGTCGGGCGTGTATTAGGCTGAGCTGGTAGACTAGGAAGCGAAGAGAAGTAGTGTCTTGAGGAGCGAGACATGTTTGGGAGGAAGGCGCGTGCTCGTCTGTTCTCTGTTTAACTGACACGCTGACACGGGACGATGCAGTCATGAGCTCTTACACGCGTGACTGGGTTTTCCTAATTAAGCAGAGAAAGTGTCGAAACAACAAAAAAAAAAGCTGAATATTTTATGTGTATTTGTAATATTTCTGATTTTGACCCATGGCATGTTTTATAACATTTGAAAATGAAAGTAAACAAAGTAGGTCTGGGTTTGTTTTTTGATAACTCCAGAATCTGTACACTGGGATTATCGGATTCACACACATGTTGCCTCGGACAAGTAAACAGGCATCAAGGCCGTGTGGGACAGCGCTTTGAGAGGAGGGCAGCAAACATGACGTGGGTACCCCCCCGGCGGTTTAGGCCTTACTCCGCCATGCTCTGGAAGGTGGCGTGGAGAACCCACAGCCCTTGTGTGCACCTAATGCACAGACGGACACATTACGAGCTCCTGCCAGATCTTTTATTAGCCTCTCATTTTTCACCCCGTGTCTCCTGGGCGGAACGGACGCTCCGTGGGCGACACTCGTGTTTTCTCAGCGGCCTAGTCCACAGCCTCTTCCCTCAATCCGTCAGCATAACGTGCAGAGAGCCGAGTCTCTCCAAGAGGCCCATTTGTGAAATGTCATGAGGGATAGAATTATAATTCTGGGATTACAAACATCACTGATGCAATAAAAAAAAAAAAAGAAAACTCAGTAAAACAGTGGTATTAGCTCCCTGTTGCCTTGATTATCCTCTACCCTTACAACATAAGGAGAGCTTCTTCTTAGATGGGATTGCACTCATGTATCTGCCCTAGAAAACGACACATCGCCATGATTAGAAAATAATGTTGGTACTTGATATAACTGGAAAAACCAATTGTATTTTTTTAATGCACATCTAGCCCATGAAATCACTTGGGGTACAATGCAGCTCTGTAATAATTGAATGCTCTGGGAGATCTTTTGGGTGAGAATGAGGGCTCCATGAAATGTGCCCACTTGTCGAAAAGACAAGTATATTATGTATAATCCATTAGGTACATTATGCAGGTATTCTTGTTAGAGATTCTGCAGCATATAGAGATTCTACTGAGCGCTCAGTGGGACCAGGGGAGGCATACAATGATGGCTTTTCAAGGAAATACCTATTTAAGGAAGAGGACACTTGCTCCATTTTCATTAAATGGACACCACTGAAGTTTTCTTTATTTATTTGCATTTACACAGTGAGAGGATGTCAGTGCAGGGAACTGCCACCCCAGTCCTGTACCATACTGCAGTGGTACAGGTAGATATTCAGGGGTCCTTCAGGTCAGTTGTGTATCCGTGCTGTGCTAGATATTCTCTGTTCTACGGTTGCACAGCTCCAGTTTTGCTGGCCCAGTGTGTATTTGTGTTTTTGGTTGATTTCAGCATTTATAATATTTAAAACATTTCATAAATAAATACTCTGAATCCCACTGCAGTGAGCAGGCCTCAGTAGAAATGCTGCTGCTTTCATCCAGAGCTGACAGACAACAAGAGTGATTTGTTTAAGAAGAAGCCAATGTTTCCATGGCAATATGGGCTAGTGCTGTTCTGTTTTAGCATTTTAGGATTCGTAAACAGTGGTGCTGGTGCATATGCAATGGGCAAAGCAAACACAGTAAACCACCTTTCCTTCAGCTGGCAAAGGGAGGTCAATTATGTATTGTTAGTAAGTTTATTTACTGGGCTCGCATTTCAGTTTTGTTATTTTTTTTTGTGCAGCATTTCATGAGAGGTAGAATAACTATTTGCACTAATCGCAGGGTGAAAATTTACGGAATGCTGGGCTTGTGGGGCAGTGTATGGAGGAACAGTGATCAGGCTATTACCCTCTTGTGGAACAGTTGCTGGAGGAACAGTCTAGTGGAGCAGTGGACAAAGGAGCAGTAATTAGGTTATTGTCATCCCATAGAGTTGTCATGGGGGAACAGCCTTGAGGAGCAAATAATAGAAGTGCAGCCTTGAGGAGCAGTGGACGGAGGAGCAGTGATCAGGTTTTGCCTTTGAATTCTTCGCCGCACGGCCCCTCTCTGGCTCCACAGTAGATCACATTACACCATCTCAGACAAAGGGAAAAACAGGGCTCCATTTCCTCCTGTGGCCTCCGCTGGCTGAGCATTTTGCACAGATGACATGGTTTGATAATGCACTTCTGAATGGAAGCATACATACTTTCGCCTGCGCTGCAGGGGAATGAATACATGTACCCTGCAGATTACTGCTTATGACATCATCGTACATTTCAGATTAAAAAGAAAAAAAGTTTTTAAATACTTATTTAAAGGCCCGCTACAAACTTACTTCATGATTTTACTCAAACAATGGTGGCATAGGAGTTCACAAACGTAGTTGGAAATGTAAAATCGACTCATTTTCTCATCCTTTGAAGAAGATAGCTAAAATATATCATCAATATATGCATCATGGCACTTGGGAAATACACCATTTTAAATCCTAAGGCTGTGACACGCAGCTGAAAAACATCGAGCTAAGTGGGTCTGAGTGTTTCACGTGAACGGATCAGATGAACGGGTCTCACACACGGAGTATCTCATGTTTAGAATGGGAACATTTCTCCGTCTCTCAAAAGTTCAACCTCTGAAAATCAGTGTGCTGCACTGTCATGGATTCATCTGGACCCAGGAAATGACTGTGTATGATATCCAGAGATATCTAAGGACCGCACAAGCCATGCCTGATAGTTACATCTGGATTTATATTATTATTATTTTTTTTTTGGACAAAAAGCAGACATGCTTGTTGGTCTGTTGAAAGTACACTTCCACCACTCAAAGCTCTGAGCAAAGGGAGCATTTTGCCTTAGAATTGATAGAAAGAGCATGACTCATTTCACAGTCATAAAGTTGCAAAGTACATTTTTTTTTTGCTGAAATTGAATACAAGCTTGAGCTTTGAATATTCATGAATTAGAGCAGATAAAGGACAGTCAGCAACCGTTGCCTTTTGAGGTGATTGATCTGATACCTGTGCTACAGACATCGCAGAACGGATTTCTAAGGACAAACATGTGTCATTTCTCTCTAATGGAGCTGAGATGGCATAGCCATGCCTGGTGCGGAGCTGGCATATGCCAGTGGGTGCAAAGAGCCCCTTTACAAAGAGACCCACCCAACCAATCTGACAGTATAAAAACACAAAAAAAAAAATTCAACAAAATGAGAAATCTTCAGTGTCACATTAATTCTGACAGGATATATTTCATCCCTCGTGGACTCAGATAAACCCAGTAAGAGTTCAGCTAGCACAACACTACTCAAATAAATACTGATATCTGTAATCCCTTCAGCTGGGAGCTGACCAGGTGCATATCTGGGCTAGTAATGCACTCAGATCATACTTATTAAAACTGAGAACAGAAAAGTGAAAACAGTATGGAGCTAATTTCAATATAGCATTTAAGCCTTTGTAATTGGGGCATCGGGGATTAGATTCTCACTGTGAGTTGTGTTTTTGTGTGTCTTCTTTTTGGCACACAAATGACAAACACGTCACTGCTTCCCATACAAATGAGAAGGTGCAGACAATAACAAAACGCACCTGTGATGATAATGCAATTCTGCACCATCTTCAGCGTGGTCGTGCTGACACAAAAACTATTTTATCAACAATATTTTGTGTGATTATCAATCCTTTTCCTCCATTTGTTCTTCTTTTGCCATGAGAACATTTAAGAAAAGAAGAATTATTGCTTTTTTTTTTTTTCAGGAGTATTGTGCCCCAGATTGATGTCTTTGTGCACTCAGTCTATTGTAAAAGCCAAACAGAAGTTAACATTTAAAGCCTCGTACATCTGACTCACATTCTAATTAAAATTCTGAACCCAGAGCTAGATAGCACAGTGTTTTCATGCGTAAGCTACAATACAGTACTTTACGGTGCCTTTGTCAGAGCACTGGAAGTAGATTTTCATAAAAAGGAATCAGACTGTCACGTCACCTTGCAATATACAGACTCAGAAAAACGTATAGTTACAGTGGATTGAGATAAGTGTTATACAAATGTGGTGGTTACAGAGCGATAGGAAAGGTGCAATTACACGGAAAGCCTACATGAGCAAGAAGTGACAATTTAAATCAGGTGAAAGGCAGGAGAAAAAGGGCCATCTCTTTGTCTGGATTTAATGCTGGTTTCTGCTCTTAATTGTACAGTATTTCTGATCTGAAACGATCGTTAAAATTCTCGATGAGCTCACAAAAAAGGAGGCAGCTGGAGTTTGGTGGTGTGTCCTCGTATAACACATTTTGCTGTGGTCTAATCCGCGAGTGAAGCGGCAGAGGCGTACGCAGCTAATTAGCTGATTTAGCTGGGGTAATTGGTGGAAACAAAAACCTTCATACACACCAGGCCCCTGGGACAGGCGATGCCCACCCCTGCTTTAAATCCTAATGAGGATATCCACAATAAATTACCGGGGCAAACGGACCAGGGCCCTCATTTCACCATGTGTGATAGGCCACTCTGATCCACCCAGGTCCCTGGCTGTTTTTTTGTGTGTAATAATTCAGATTTTTAATGATTATGGTTTTTACCTTTGCTACCATCTCTTTCTCTTCAGACTGAAAATGCAACGGGAATGCAAAACGTATTACAGCAGACACTTCAGAGGTTTCATATGAAAGAAATAAGAATGGCTGCCTATGAAGAGGACACTACCGATGATGAATCCCAGCACTCAATAAACGTGTCTTCTGATCTCTGTGTCCTCTTTCCCTCCAGCGTCCCAATACTGAGCTGAGATGGCGTAGCCTTACAGCTCTTTGAGTAAAATGAGGAATTCTAAATACTGGAAGTGACCAGTGAAATTAATTCAAACTCGGCTATAAGTATCCTCCTGGCAAAGGACCCATTGATATGTGCTACTTCACTGGTCTTTTCACATTACTGGGTGACATCATTGTCATAGCTTTTTTGAACATATCCATTGTGGCCCAGTGGCAGGTGTGGTTACTGAGCCATGTGGTGAGTGAAGGGAAAAATTCAGAAGAAAGTGGCCAGTGGCCTTCCATTTACCCGCTCTTCAAGGAGAAAACAGTGAAACAAAGAATAAAAATATCACCCCATGTCAAACTGAAAACCAGCCATAGCCACATAAAACAGGTAACACACAACACAAAAGACCCTTTTCACCCTACAAGGCTGTGGTTAAATAGATGACCTAATTGAAGGCAAGTGCTCACAGCTGAGTTGATTAGAAGTCACTCTCAGGTGAGCCTGTCTGTTAGTAAGACCACTGCTGTTGCAGCTCCGCTTAACTCTCCAGGCTGAGGGAGGGAACCAGGAGACTGACAGCAGTACAATGGGAGGAGCCAAGGAGCTTGCTCCTCCCTCCACATCTCCTGGCACCACACCATGTAAACACATTATGTCCACGTTATTAAACTGCAGCATGGTAATTTAACTAATTGAGCTTGTTACTGTCGCATTGGGGTTTATTCATTTGCTTTGCACAAATGTTTATCTTATCTGTTTATTTTATGCTGACTCCAAACAGGAGTGCAGGTAGTTGTAATGTAGGTGTCACTGAAATTCATATTTTGCTGCATAAAACATACTGGCAGCAGATACAAAGCCTGATTTGCATAGGAACATTTGGTATCAATAGTCAACATCAAATATGATACAGAGGAGCAGATAAGCCACTCAAAATGTCTTCATGTCTCATCCTTCTCTCCTCTCCTCTGCCTGTCTCCTCCTCTACTTTTCTTCACATACTTCCAGGTAGGAGAAGGGTTAGTGGTTGAGCGTGAGTTGAGGAGAAGGAGGCGAGGAAAGTCAAATATTTTTAATCACCCCCTTAAACTTTTCAGATTCCCCATATTGGACCAGTGTATAAACTTAAAATAAAAAATTAAGATGCCTGGAAGCAATGCAACATGTGTAAGCAAAAATCTGCACATATATAATAGTGGATCTCTCTTATCCTGTGATCCTGTAAGCTAACGGCTAGCTCCAGATCTTTTTTTTGTTTTCTGGACCAAACCACTTCAGCTAAAGCTGCTCCAAGTGGAAGGGGGAACATAAGGTATTGTCAGCATGGTTTTCAAAGACAGAGTTCTGACTTAACAAAAAAAAATACCTGGACTTCTTCTAAGGATCTTACAAAATTTTCAGAGTCAGAGCCGGGCTATTAACTTTGGTACATTTTGATTTTCAGAAAACCACTGCTCAAGCACTTCATTACCAAAAATAAAATATGGAGGAATTAAAAGGGGTTATTTCAAAGTGGGTTGCCAAATTAGCTTCAGGATAGAATTGAATATATCACACTTTATTAAAATATATAATGCCTCACTGATCCCTAGAGGAGAATTCTACATTCCCACCAGCAGTAGACATGAAATAGATATACACATCTAACACAGAAAAAAAAATAATCTAATATAGAGCTTTTTGATAAATCATTTATCTTAGCTCATATTCAGTTTTCCTATTTATATCCTGTATTTTGAAATCATATACCTGATCCTGTATCCATAAAACATCTCAGAGTTACAGAGCTGATCAAGGATCGGCTCAGCCATTTAGTTCATAATGAATGGGGTAAGGCTGTGGTGTGGAGAAACCTGATCCTGGAAGAGATGGTGAAATACACACCAGACAATGATCACAGCTTCACCCCAGTCTAATGAATGGCGGCTGATACTTGAAAGTCAAGCACAGGTATTATTGTCAGGTAAAAAGGCTGGTACACACTCATGGTAATGTTTCTTTCCATACACAGATATAAATGAATCAACAGGTATCTGGAATAAGGAAATCAAAATGTTAAATGACCTGATGACCTCATATGTTTTATATCTGTGTGTGTGTGTGTGTGTGTGTGTGTGTGTGTGTGTGTGGTGGCTGTCCCTTGCCCAACAGCTTCAGGTCATCCCATGCACCCATAATGCCTTGCTTTGTTATGATGTGGCTGTTAACACCTTAGCCAGGGATAAGGATGCTAAAACCATTGCCTGGCAACCGAAGCCGGACACTTCAACAAACGCATGGCCTCCCTCCATCACTGGGCCTTCCAGCTCTATAGTGCCACATGCGCTGGAAGCCCAGGAAATCTGCTCACAGAGAGAGGAGGCATTTAATTATGTCTCAAATGTCAAGAATTAGAGAGGCAGAGAAAGACGGAGCACTCAGGCACTGCTCTGTGTGATGTCATGATCACCATAGAGAGGACAACAGAACGGTTCTTATGTGACTGTACTCCACTGCCATTCCATAGAACCCGGAATTCATACTATTACCAAATATATCATTACAGAATACAAAATGCATAACAATGCCAATAATGCATAAACAACGGTAACATTTTGACAACAGTTAATATACGATCAGAAATTATACAGAAACTGAGTCATTTGTGATCAATGGATTCAGACTATACATCAATCATCATTTAATAAGAGTGAAGAGCAATATGAAAATTTGAAATCTGCACAATACACAGTATGAAGCCACTTTATCCTCCTCACACGTATTATACTGCTATTTTACTCCTGTCAAAGCATCCTGGTGTTTAGCATACGGATCAGGGCTGTTTATGTATTCCTCATAAATATGATCAAATTAAAACAAGCTCTTGACAGGAAAGTAATATGAGCTTAAGAAACTACAGAGGGATAATTGTTACAAATCCACATATCACATTTCAGCGTATTAAATTAGCCCTTTTCTCTCCTGGCAGAGTTTGCCCTGGATTTAATGAGATGCGTTTCACCTTGGTCTGGATGATTAAAGTGCCAACTATCAAAAAAAAAAAAAAAAAAAAGAAAGAAAGAAAAAAAAAATTCCAAAGCACTTTACACCTTGAAAACACAGGGTATAACATGAATTCATATTTTTAGGGGGAAAAAATGTGAAAAAAAAATTCCAGGTGACGACAGTGTTTTGGCTTGAAACGAAGGCCGTGAGTCGGTGAGCTTACGCTAGGTAAATATAGGATGATGTGAGCCCAATCACGGTAAATTACAGATCTGTGGAGCGACAAAACACCTGTGCTGTACACAACTACGGATTACAGACGACCTCCTCCCCCCAGCGTGAAACCTGTCCACCCACCCCATGCGGAAATGGAGGGGGATGAGCCGCCCACTCGGCGGGGGGGTAACCCCAGCTGGCCTCTTCCTGAATCTATTACACTGGGACTAATGACACTCTGCTTCCGCGACCGCCAACAGTATCTCAGTGCACTTTTTTTGTTTCTTGCACTGTTTGCAATTGCTTTCTATCTCAACCTAAACTACTGTTAAAAAAAAAAGAAAGATGTGCACTATTCTGCCAAAGGTTTACTTTTTGAGTTACGACCAAGCTAATGCCACAGCTGGCTTGAGTAACGCTAGGTCTTTCCTTGTAGACTTCTGACATTTGGAATTTGACTATTTCATAATGGATAAAGATATAGTCTCACAAGGGATCATTAAAAGTGAATGAAAGCAAATTCAATCAAATATCACTATAGTCTTTCAGGTAGGGCATACATACTTAAGTATGATCTTTTGAGTATTAGTAACCTACAGACATGGACACAGCTGTCATGTATTGACCCAGCTGCTGCAGTATAGCAGTCCACATGCAAAATGCACAACAAAACAGCAGATAATTGAGCATCAGACATGTCTTCTATCAGCTCTCTGTGCAGGGAAGAGGCGGACGCTCAGCACCCAGCCGTGGGACGGAAAGGAGAGGTTTTAATGGTGGACCCTGATGTCATGGCACACAATAGAATCAGCATTCCTGCTATCATCCCCAGCTTTTCCGCTGCAGAAGGGCAATTCTAATGAAGCTTATACAAGCAGGCAGAGGGATTTTCATCATAATTTGACAGCTACCACTGTGAGTCGTCTAGCGGCCCAAAACTTTGCCATTTATTAAAAAGGAAATAAACAAGCAAAGAAAAATATACTGAGAAACACACTGTAAAACAAGATGGCCATTTACATTTTTGGGGATATAACACAATGATTGTCTCTACTGGAAATAATTACTTGCAGATACACATCACTGATGCTTTTTCAGTGTCACGTTACAACGTGGACACGTAGTTTACAAGGATGTTTAAGCTTAGACAGGAAAAAAATGAAGAAATGTGTCAAGCTAATTATCACACATTCAAGCATTCACTGAAACCATGGATCCACACGGTCTAATGGACATATCTAGCCAATATCTTTCTCCTAATTTGAATTTTCCAAGAGAAAAATTACTCCAAAAACTGAAATACTCATAAAATGAAGCTGAAGTACTTGAGAAAGAAATTAATGGTACTAATTGGAAAAAAGTCAATTTTCTTATGAATTTTATGAACATGATAGCTGCATTAACAGCATACATCAGGGTATCTTGGTAATAATTTAGGATGAAATAAAGTTGACTATGCCATACAAAATAACAATCATATATTTTATACATTTTTTATGACTTGAATCCTTATATAGAACGTGATTTATCAGTTTAAAAAGAAACATCCAATGTGTCTGTTATAGTAAAAATGAATGACACATGTCTTTCCCCACCAATCTTCCTTTAAGGGTCACAATATTGTGACTCGGTTATCCTCTACATCCCCCACTGCACCGCATATATAGTCCCCTTCTGAAGCTAATATAGATGCTAAGAAGCTCATTTACAAATGCATTAGCACTGTTTTTTTTTTTCTTCTTGAGAGTTGCCATCACTGGAGCTGGCTTTATTGCTCTCTATTGTCCTTGTCGTGTCCAAATACGGCTTTGAGTCTTTGTGGAATCGTCACTCCAGTCTGAAGTGGAATTATCACGCTATCTCTGCTAGCTTATCCTCCAGATACTCCTCTGGGTGTGCATTTCCACTTCTGAAGGAAATATAGATGGGCCAGGGGCTTTCTGATCTTACTGATTTGTGCTTTTGTAATCAAAAGGATTTCAAACCGACTTTGAGACAGATGGATAGGCAGCTTTCAGGATTCCATGGCAACATGTGCCATGAACACCGGCCTCCCCACAGAACGCTACACGCTCTCATAATCCATCCGCAAACAAAGACACTTTTTTGTAGGACAGTACTGAGGGGAGTTCATGTTAAAACATATAATATGTGCCAGTGAGTAAATATATGTATCCCATTTTAATAAGTGTATACGGTATATATCTATAAATACAACCCCCCCCCACCCCACGCAACGGATATCAAAGGAGATCACCAAGTTGATCATGCGCGCAGATGCAAACCACTGCATCAGTGTGAGAAAAAAGATCACTCCTCTCTCTGCGTTCCTCATTGATTTTCTCTGTTATTTACAGGTGTGCGCTTCGCTCTGTTCACGCCAGAATATTCACTACCTTACTGCTGTGATCCCACGATAATGAACCTCATGGGGAACTCAACAGAGCTGGAAAACTAAGGCGAATGTTCCGGAAATACTTCAGAGCATCGCTCATTTTGTTTCTTCACAGCCGTATGAGCTTCTGACGCGCAAGTGGAAGAGCACTTTTTTTTTTTTTTCCGTCGAAGGGGTAAAACAGCCCGCGCCCGTGGCGTGGCAGTCCGGTCCCGAATATCCCACCGAAATCGCAAACGCTTTGTCTCTGTCTAATCCCACCTCGTCTATCTTTCCAGCTCCAATTAGATTTGGGCCTCGCTAGGATCCCTATTATAACAGATGGAGAAAGCAAAGCATGTTGCAGGGCGATACTTTCCCAATTAAACCCACATTACTAGAGACCTGCAATCCCTCAAGGTACTGACATGACAGTTTAATTAAACATACTCCTTATCTTAATTTACCAGGATAAAGAGACTACAAACTGGGAATTTAAGAAAAAAAAAGACACAGAAACTCATATCCGTGAAGATTCTGAAGGTAATGTTAAGAACACCCCTGATCTCTGCACATTATATGTAATGTACACAATTATAAATTTATTTACTTTTTATATGAGTCCATGCCCCATCTACGTTTCATATTTTTTCACATATGTAGAGTGATTTTAATGTCCTTATTGTCAATATATATTTTAATTGTCAATGTTTGGCTTGACAATTACGTTCATTTATGCTAATTTTCTGTTATAGAATGTGGCAGGTTACATGTTATTTACTCTCATACTGTACTGATCCATGTGACAGACAGTACATGCGTACTATTTCTGTCAGGCCTTTGAAATGTCACTGATCTGGGATCAGGTCAACAGAATGACACTGTCATTCTCTTTATGATGGAACCAAGCTGTTTGAGAAAGGAAGTGTGGCCGATGACAGTTACAGACCGATGAGCCTACCTAAACTTGTAATTTTGACATCTGGAGAATAACATTGACGATTTCGATATAAACAACCCGATGTTACAATTTCCTGATTGAGTCTAATATGCCCATCCTCATTAAGAAGGAGGATCAGAGGAAATTATTATAATATACAGAATGTAAATCAGTGCATCAATCGTCAGTCTGCTGCTTGTAAGTGTGCCTTCACCTCATAACATGCTTATTTCACTCAATGGCTTAGACCTCCACATACCACCTTTCCAAGGCCTAAACAGGCTGTTACTTGGAAAAAAAAGAATAATTGCAAAACCTTCAGAGACTGTGCAACCCACCCCCCACAACACCCTCAGGACTGGAGATCAAGACCCAAGACCCCCATTTTAATTGCTCATATTAAACTCCAGAGACACTCCAAACATGTGATTAATAAGGGCTATCACTATGATGGACACCAGCGCTACAAAATCAGGAACAGTGCTTGTTCCTTGGTGAATTAGCAGGGCAAAAAAAAACATCATGAAAGGGAAGTTTGCCAGGGTTTAACTGCCAAAAAACCATTCCAAGGAGACAGACAGTGTTAGTGCAGGACCTTCCTCCACATGAAATTTAAAATACCGCAGTGGAGTGAGAGAAGGAAGTTAGAGAGGGATTTTTAAAGCAAGACAGCGATCTCTTCAATATTCGCACACATTAATTAATTTATGCATGAACTCAAAGTGTGTTACTGCAGAACAACTGGTCCTTTCAGTACAATTTTCACTCTCTGCGAAATAATACAGGATCGCTACAGAAATTAATTTGCGAATCAGTGAGGTAATTTCAGAAAGTTGAGTCATTTGAGTCAGTAGGGGTACTGTCAGAAAGTAATAAAGCCTCTTAAAAAAAAATAATAATAATAAAAAAAAAACACACCCTGGAATGCTCAATTACTCTGCCTTTGTACAGCAGAGTCTCAAAGAAACTGTTCAGCTGTCATTTTTTCGTGTGTATGACCCATTGCAATTTCTTCAAGAATTCAGAAAATCCACAGACTTTGTACTGGGGTAATTTCAGAAGCAGCATTTAGAAGAATACTTCCAAGTCATTTTCATGCTTAATTCCTGAAAGGTCTTCACGGTTCAAATCGAGATAAATTCTTAAGAGATGCCACTTTTTCCCATCATTTTCTTTCAGTGTAAAACTGTCCATGGCTCAGTGACACACAATGGCATTTGGAACGCTAAACCTTGTCTAATGCAAGGCAATGTAACTGATGAAATCATCTCACTCATTTACTGAAATGTTACCTTTGAGGAGACACAAGAGGAATTTTTCCTCTTTGTTCCCCAGTTTTGTAAGAGCGCTATCCTATTCACAAGCTGTGGTCGTTGCTGTAAACTGCTGGTGAATTCTTAGCCTTCAGAGGAGTGGTGCCCCCAACCCCCCTCCTCTTCTCATGCTGCAATCCACAGTGAGACAGAGGGAGTCTCTGCAGCAAGGCTTAGTTATTGGTTATTGGTTATAGGTCAGCAAGGAGAGCTGGAGAATGATTCTGATTGGTGCCCTGGAGAGTGATCCCTGTTGATTGGATCCCTCCCCCCTGAGAGACATGCAGGCCAGATACACATCACCCCCACCGTTGCCACGCTCAGCACTGACATGGACAAGGCACTTACTATGCACCAACTGATAACACTTGTATAAGGAGATATCGCATTTCCTGTCCTTGTGAGGAAGTGGGTTGCCCTGTGCTGTTACCAAAAATCAAACTTCCACATCCGAACCGAAATTCCAGATGTGCACCAACTCTCCCCGAGGCGCAACTCCCCGCTAGCTTGTTTACTTCTGATTGCTACGACAGCATGCTGGAGACAGGGAGGTGGAGAAGGTCCAGATTGAAAGAGCTCCCGACACAGAAAACCTCTTCCTGCCATTTCCCTGGGTACAACATTTCCTTTGTTAGGACAGATGCAGCATTTCCCCTTCTCCATGTTCTGGGCAGGTCGGCTGAGAGTCTGCAGTCCCCATCCTTCACAGCACACTAACTCAGTCCATTATGAAAGCGCCATGGATCTAAGGGCAGGGACTCTTGGCTACCAGGGGACCCTACCCTAAGTGATAGGGAAGCTTTCCAATTTCAAGCTAACAGCTTGTGCTATCCGTTCTTGACTTTGTCATAGCTACAGTTCTTAATTGGGTTTTATTGTATGTGCTGTGGGCATGCTACAGAATCCACTCAAACACCAGCTACCGTTTGTGTAGTGTTCCTGTTCTCCACAAGGCCCAGAACTCGGTTGCTACATTTGCTGCTCTTGAAAACTCTTTGGAGCTAATTTGAGCTTAATGGTTCTCTGATGTGACTATTTGTTTAAGTAAGAGTGCTTCATTGTATGTCTAGAATCATTTTCCCTTATGACAAAATAAAGATCATCCTACAGTATCTATGAGTGGGTGGCAAAGCAATATTACTTTGAATTTCATTTGATCGTATTGTCATCATTTTTGATATTGTGACATTGTGATATCCATTTTGCTGCCTGAAGTCACATTACTGAGCATAACTCCTGCTATCTTTCTCTCAAAACGAGTTCTAAAATATTTATGAGAGCTTAACAGCTAACAATTAAAAATGGTTGATTGGACTCGTGTCTTCATTAAGCGACATGATAAACATCTGTAATTACCATTCATTATAGCTGAAAAATGATATTTATTGATATTGAGAAAGCCCAGATAATTACTGTGATGACATTTCACATCAGCCAGCCTCATGCCTGTACTGCCATGGTCTAATAACCTCCCCCATCATAGATCTCCATGTGTTTCCAAGAGCAAACAACCTGACCCACGCATCCAACAGACCTGCTATGGTTTGTACTGACTGCAGTACAAAAGGCCAATAAACTAATCTCATTCACAGAGGGATTACATATGCTCTAGTTTGGCAAGTGAAACAACTGTAATTTGGCTGAACACTTCTGAAATACATAATCAGGTGTAAATGTCAGTATAATGCAAGAAATTATGAATTCATTATTTTTCACTTATCTTTCCTGTTTTCTAAAAGCAAATAAAGCCAAACATTTTAGAAGCAACTTGATTCATGCAGTGTAGACTGGCCCTACTCTTCACCTGCTTGTTTCTAATGGAGGGTGGCCCTACTCTTCACCTGTCTGTTTCTAATGAAAAGTGGCCCTACTCTTCACCAGCCTGTCTCTAATGGAGGGTGGCCCTACTCTTCACCAGCCTGTCTCTAATGGAGGGTGGCCCTACTCTTCACCAGCCTGTCTCTAATGGAGAGTGGCCCTACTCTTCACCAGCCTGTCTCTAATGGAGGGTGGCCCTACTCTTCACCTGCTTGTTTCTAATGGAGAGTGGCCCTACTCTTCACCTGCCTGTTTCTAATGGAGGGTGGCCCTACTCTTCACCAGCCTGTCTCTAATGGAGGGTGGCCCTACTCTTCACCTGCCTGTCTCTAATGGAGGGTGGCCCTACTCTTCACCTGCCTGTCTCTAATGGAGGGTGACACTACTCTTCACCAGGCTGTCTCTAATGGAGAGTGGCCCTACTCTTCACCAGCCTGTCTCTAATGGAGGGTGGCCCTACTCTTCACCAGGCTGTCTCTAATGGAGAGTGGCCCTACTCTTCACCAGCCTGTCTCTAATGGAGGGTGGCCCTACTCTTCACCTGCCTGTCTCTAATGGAGGGTGGCCCTACTCTTCACCAGCCTGTCTCTATTCAGAATTACATCCATAAATATATCCACACACTGTCACTCCATTGCAAGGACAGGAGTCACAGAGCAACAGGGATATATGTGCACCATTCTGCTCCCACAGAGGACAGAACTCGGTGTCTCTCATTCATGAGCACACAGCAGTCTGTTGTAAGACAGAAGGCACCGGCAGCACACAGGGCCTGAGAGGGGGCAGTGCAAATGGAAGCAGCACGGGGGCAGGCAGCTTGGACCTGTCAGGCAGAAAAGCACAGATCGTCCCGTTCCTGGCCGCTATTTAAGAGGGTGCGTGGCGCGGCGCCACTCGAGTGGGCCCGTTACCAATTACACTCGGTCCGTCTGTCCCCCTTTCTCAATTACAGTTGACCATACAAAATCTGTCAAGTACATGCCTCTGTGATTGAAACACTATGATGGAAATGTGTCTAATGACACTTGCTTTCAGTTTGCCACATGACACTGGCAGCAGTGTGGAATAGCGGTTCGGCTTGAAATGGAAGGTTTTAAGCTGGAATGTTTGAGTGTGGCAATGATGTACCTTTGAGGAAATAGATAAAGTGAGATGTACAATGTGTAATATATTAAATTTTCTTCTATGATGCATCTGGATTAAATAATAATTATGTTCAGTATGAATAGAAATTAAACCTAATACTACTAGTATTAGAACTACTGCTGATGATAGTAGTAATAATAATAATAATAATAATAATACCCAAGTCCTCTAACTACAGCAAAATCTTATGTGGGTTCAGAAAAACAAACTCATGAAGGCAGATTGCTACGGTTTGTTACACATGGACTCTACAAGCCCAGGGTACTACAGCACCGGAATAAGAGCTAGAGAAACACAACAAACAGCCCTACTTAACATAAAAAGTCTGTGAAAAACAAACATGCACTTTTACTCTTTCTGTTGTTTTGTTGAAAAACAAGGGTTTAGCTCCAGACTCTTAATGCTCTCTATGATTTATCTCCTGCTATCTATAAAGCACTTGTATATGGCATGTACTATCTAATCAGCACTCTTAATAGCCTGCTAATGAAGCAAAGCATAGTTATGCCGTCTGCAATGCCTTAAAGTATAAAAGGCTAAATCAAAATGTCTAATGTATTGCCTTGGGGGATGGATATACAATGTTAATTAATCATACACATGGATACTTATCACTGCTGAGGAGTTCATTAATCAGTTTAAGTGTGCGCAAGCAAACACACACACACACTCGCATGCACACACACACACACACACACGCATGCACACACACAGACACACACACACACACACACACACACACACTGTGTGATAATGACATTTAACTGAATTTCCACTTGCAGACAGCTATTATTATTTCAACAGTAGAATTGTAGCCTGAAGCAGTGCTTTCTAATTTGTTTGCATGTGGCTCTTGTATTTGTGAAATAACTGAACTTGCTGGTCTGTGTTTTTACTAATTAAAATAGTAAAAACAAACTGTTGGCTATCTTACTTAAATACCTCATTTTTAATTGGTTTAAGGCCACAAAACTTTAATGAAACAACAACTGCATTTAGTGTAACAGCTACCATAGGGCTGAAGCCTTTGAACAATCTTTTTTTCTTTTTTTTATCATGCATTAGACAAATTTATGTGTCTGAATGCCCATTTATGTCTTTCCTAAAATATAGATTGCCACATCCTTCCACAAAAACAAACTGTGTTGGATCACAAATTGGTGAAAAAACAAGATCATGGTCTGTATATACAGCTAAACACAGCCAAAATTACACTTTAAACTGTGCTGCATTGACTGTGTTTTGTTCAGAGCACAGTGACTATGGGATGGTGGGCAATTTTTTTCCAGTGACATTATTATCAAGTATGACACTCACAGGAACATAGCTGTGATACAGCATCCAGACCGTGACTTAGCACCCAAATTGTAATATAGCATCATACTGTGATATGGCATTCACACTACAAAATAGCATCCGCACTGCGATATTGCAGTCAAAATGCGATATAACATCCACACTGTAAAACAGCTTCAAAATGGTCCCCTATTTAACACAATACACCACCTGCCAACTCTCAAGTTTTGCAAAATTGCCAGAATTCGTTTTGAATTGTTATAGATTGTCAAATCGATCTGAACTTTATTTCTGATTTCACCTGCTGAAATGCTCAGAAAATGGAACCAGACAGTGGTGACAGAGGACGCAGAGACAAGTCTGTCTGGCAGGAAGTCTTAAATGAAATCTATCCCAAGTGTTACTCAATAAAAAAAAAAAAAACATTCTATTTATTTCTCTCTTTAAAAATCAATATTTAACAGTGCAAATTCAAATGGCTTGTTTTGCTAACTTTGGGTTGAAAAAGTATGATGATAAAACCAAGATGGACAATACAAAAATACATGTGTAATGAGCACCTATCTTTACATATTCCTTACACACAGCTGCCAGCAAATAGCTGTTAAATAAATACATAAATAAATAATTGCAGCAGACAACAGTCAGGTGACATCATCACAAAAACATCAGCGCTCTGTCAATAGCACAATCAGGCCTAATCAAGCACAATCAGCTTGAGCACAGCCCCAATAAAGAGCCACAACTCTGGGCAAGAGTTTCCAAACACTGCCTCATCCTCAGAACTGTTCAATGGAGCATCTTCAACCCACACTCCATCACAGCAAAATTAGCCCACAACAAACACACACACACGCACGCACGCACGCACGCACGCACACACGCACACACACGCACACACACACACACACACACACACAGACACAGACACACACACAGACACAGACACACACACACACACACACACACACACACACACACACACACACACACAGACACACACACACACACACACATAATGCAATCCAATAGAAGAGCATTTTTGTGAACCTGAAACCAAATTTCATCCACCTACATTTGTTTCCAGTGTCTAATATCAAAAACAATGTGTAAATATATGTGCTCTTTGAGATGACTGCTTTTTGAGACTGTGGAGGTTCACAGTTGCGGTTACAGGAAAAGCCTGCACTTGCCCTTACATCCCAGTGCTCACTCTACAGATCCACACATACACACACACACACGCACGCACACACACACAGCGCATGCTGTCAGGTGCGGGTTGATGAATTCACCTCCAGTGTCACTGCAACGGACTGCAGTGTTTTACTGAGAGAGCTGGGACCATAGGGTCTTCTACTGAGTCAACAAATCTTATTTGTGAATGGGGGCCACAAAGCGTTTCAGTGTGGCCTGAACAGGAAATACTGTTGAGCTTAAAGTCGTCTAATAGAAGGCACAATAGCATTTGTAATGAGATCTGTCTGTTATCACGGAGCATACAGTAGACTCCATCTTTCAGCCAAGAAAGCTCTTTAACTGTGACCATGCATAAGAGTACTACTGAAACAGAAGTACTACCAGCTTAAAACATTTTCTCTAAGACTCATAATACATAACAAAACATAATAAAACAAATCAAAGGTCTTGAAGAGAAGCACAGATAACTCTTGGTCCTTGTCCCATTGTCATATAAAAAAATGTAATCTCTTTTCACAGCAATGGAAAATTTCGGCATCACAAAACAACAAAAGGGTGGAGTAAATAATCCATCACCAGTGATACAGCATCATGCCTTTGTACTGTCAGAAGCACAGTCTTTGGATTGGTTCAAACTACGCTGTGATTGGCAGCTGGTTATAACCCCACCCATAACAAGGTTCATGAGGCCTCATTCTCCTATCTCTTGTTTTTGAGAGGTGTGAGCTGGAAACTGACTAAAACAGTTCTTACTCATAACCATGCTCTTCATTGCAGGATATTTATGCAATATTTCATAATCTATATCTGATATACTTGCAAATACACTAACAAAGCCATAATTTAAAAAAGAGTAAATTCTCATCATTAAATTGCAAACAGAAAACTAAGAGAGCTCAGATAACTACAAAATGTTTCCACTAAAATGAGTGCCACCATTACAAAAAGAGCTAACATGTTACTATCAGTATGAACATATAGTTTGTAACCATTCTTTGTAGTACAAAATAATACTATAAGACAAGTGTTTAAAACTTTCCATCTTCTGTGATTTGTTTTCTTCAAAGTACTGATTGAACTTTAAGAACAAAGACCTTCCACTGATGCATACTATAAGAGAAGAATGAAGTGAAAACACCCTGATTCATCGTTATGTAACATTAATTATGTCACAACCACCAAGTCCTGATTTTGCCATATTAATGAGTTTATTGCATCCATAAGTAAACCATAAGTAAAGCATGCTCCAAGCTGAGCTGTGGTGTAAAAATGGTAAAATACAATATGACAAAACACTCAGCTACATCTGGACCGGGACAGTCCTGCAATTCAGACAGATGGATTCTGGATGTAATTAAACCAATCACATTTCACTATACATATTTCTGATATAGTTATTCAGCACATTAGTTTGCAACACTATGATGATCCAAGTAAGCAACACAGTTATTTTTACTGCAAAAAATGTATTGCATTTCTTGTTCTGAATTCAATAACTACCAAGGAAATAATTCAGCTTCTGGTAGGCACATACTAGAGAGAGAAAACTCCACAAGGACACCTTGATATTGTTTTATAATATCTATTACCATTCATTATGTAAGTTACATAACAGTGCACTAAAACACATGGTTCTTGGATTACAAAGGGATCTGAAATTAATGACAGTTTAACTGCCACACCAGCACTTTGGGGCACAGAGTTCAAATGATGCATGTTTTTTTTTTTTTTTCACGCTCATGGACATGATGCATACCTCTATCACAAGATTAACAGACCATTTGAGTAAAACAGTTGTCATAGTGAACAGGTCTGCTGGAAAAACAGCAGCTTCAGTATAAAAGATTATATTAGAGCAGAACAGGGAAGCAGATGTGGTTCTATGATAGCAAATGACAACTGCACATATGGTACCGGCTTTGGTCTATGGGCACATCACAGCAACCGCTCAGAGCAGATGTTAACACCTAAAAATAATTACAAGTGTTGATTCCAGAATAAAAAAAAAAAAGCTATGGCAGTAAAACTTTATCGCTATAAATTGAGGGAGAACTAGACTTTTTCAAAAAAAAACAACATGAACAGAAAATGATAGTGTTTCAGATAACAATCTGTGGCAGACACCTTAGCATACCTCCACATCTGGCTCCCGGGGCAGGCATAATAGCAGATATTGGTGTGAAAGGAGAAAGAGATGCTGCCAAGTCCATGCTGTGTCTGCACCTACAGTTTCACTTCCTCAAAATGTGTTGGAACAAAATGTATTTAGTGCTCAGCTCAGCACTGCTCAAGTCAACTCAACTCAACACATGGGGAAAATGAGCCGGCAGCCTGTCCTTCAATAGGAGTATGTAGCAGTGTGACTTTAAAAAATCTGATGATTGTGAATTTCATAAATACATACCAGTAACTAATATATATTGTCGCTGTATATCACATTTCTATATCAAATCTAGTTTCTAGGTTTTCATTCTAAGCACTGTCTGAAATTATGTAAGAATACACTGATCCACAATTTTATGTATATACATATATACCCATGATGCACCTCTCTGTCTGTCCCATTTCTGCGTTATCGCTCTCATAACATTCCAACCCAATGAACACACTCAGCTAAAGGTGTTTCATGAGCTCATCTCAGAAATAGCTTCAAGCAAACTGCCTTTGCAGAATTACTGTGACACTGACAGATGAATTGCGAAGAAAAAATAAAAATAACCAAGTCCAAACAAAGGTTAAAAAAAGCAATGTATGTAAAAAGGGCACCAGAATGGCACCAGCACAGCACTTCATCCAGTGAATGCATCGTTTTGAAAAATACTTTCAATTAATTTGGTCTTGTGATTTTCTGACATCTTTGAGAAAGCTCATTTAGATTTTTTCAGGGGCACTGCTTTTACCATTTCTAAATGGATAAATAGCACATTTCTTACAATGGAAATTGAAATCTAAATGTTCCTTCACAAAGTCAACTCAGACAGATATTCCAATGCACCAGGTGTGTGTGAATGGCACAAATACACACATTTTGCAGGTGATTTACAATTAGCTGCAAGTTCCTGGGGGATATATTTATATATTTTATATTTCAGAAGAATACCTCAAGGCACTTCAACATTCAAGACACTGCCATGCATACAGGATAACTTACTTCGAAGAAACAAGTCCCTGACGTGTGCAATGAAAAGGCTATATTATAACACACATTGCAGATCAGATACAGCTATGCTAATGATGTACTGATCCAACACTGTACTACATTACTTTATCCTAACACTAGAGAAACACACCGTATCATAACACTGTACTACATTACTGTATCGCAACACTGGATAAATACACTATATCCTAACACTGAGGGATATACTGCATCCTAACACTGGACAAATACACTGTATCCAAACAAGGGAGTACATACTGTATCCTAAGTCTGTAGAACTTATTGTAACTGAATTCTGGACTCTATACTATATCCTAACACTGGACTACATACTGCATCCTAAGGCTGGAGTATATACTGTATAGTAAAATGTGGCTTGAGGAGCCCAGATGCTTCATACCAGAATGCCCTCTTCCCCACACTTCCACAGACTGGAGAATTCTACCTGACTGTTGGTGGTTCCTGCCACTGGAGATGAGCTGCGATCTACAGATAAAAAGTTAATTACACACAGACGGTCCACCCGGCCGATTTAAGCCGCTGTGGGTGAGGGAGACGCATCAAGTTTAGTTTCGTTCAGTTAAAGCGGTAGTTGACGCTTCCGCAGGTGAGCAGTCAGGCCTGGAAACAGGCTGGAGATGTCAGGGGTAGGCAGTGCAGCGTGGAGAATTTTCAGCCTCGCTCAGTCCCTGCGGAATGGCTACGAGGAAGGCTGCCCAAAAACTCGCACTGAATCTGCTGTCCTCAAACTGCAGTTAGTAAAACAGGCCTATCCATCTCTGAGCCAGTATAAAAGATCCAGAAGAGCCTCCATTCCCAGCCTTTTAGGTTGTGCTGGATTTAGTTTGAAGCACATCGCAGCAGTGCTGAACAGTCAGAATGTCTTTGTGGGGTAGGTTGGGAGGCTAGGCTGGTGTAATTGACTGGTAGCTACGGGGCTTATGTTGCTTGGGGCAAAACAACTAGCAGGTTAGCAACATTAATACATGGGCAATACGGGCAGGGATTTCATTGATTGACACTGTGTAAGAATATTGATTTTGTTTTGCTCCTGTACAGTGGGTGCAAGCAAACCTGTCAACTGTTATGTTAGCACTGGCGCCAGCTGAGCAACACTTTCACTAGTCAAGTCACGTCATGCTAATGATGAACATTTCTTTTAAAACAAACCGACCATAAATATCTTTCTAACAGCAGCTACTTTAATATTGTATATTTTGATACTTTCCATTTACTGTCAGTTATCTTTGTGAAATGTAGTTGTGTACATTTCACAAAGGTATTCACTGTCAAGTCTGACAGACAGCTGATATACCTTTGTCCAAACCGGTGGAAATTACTATGTATGGAAAAGTGACGGGCTGGACTGAATTACACTACCCCAACAGGAGAAAAACTGTAACGGTACAAAATTAGCGATAACAGACACAGCCATCTCGACAATAATCACCCGGTCTTGAGTAAAACATAACGAACGCCATCCTATCACAAAGACACAGGCACATAAAATTAACAAGCAAACATACTGGAGAAGATGTCAACAGCCCCCCCCTTTTTTTTTTTAATAAAGTGCTAGGCATATCTAAGGATGTGACTCAGTCTTCAGGCTTTCAGCTGCGCATCATGAAATCCAAATTAAAGCCAATTAAGAGAGGTCAGCCTTAGCACTGCAAGCATCCGATGGCATGCCTCTTCCACAAAGCCACACTGTTTGTCATTCTCACAGGGACTGTATGATCGGATAAAACCAACCCATGCATGCAGAGGCCTGTGATGAAAGCAGTCTGGGCTGAGCTCCAAGCAAATCCATACATCAATTAATAAGCAATTAATATGAAGCTTCTTATTAATATCACCACTTAATTAATGCACTGTTCCTAATTTAGATAGCTTAATTAATCAACTTTAAAACAGCTCTTCGTGTCACAAAAACAAAAACAAAACAGAACAGAACAAAACAAAACAAAACAAAAAAATAATAATAATAACAATTCACTTCCCAACATGATGCAAGAGATTTGGAATTGTTTCTGTTCCAAGTGCAGCTGAGAGCTCAAAAAAGGGACTTTCAAGTACTGTGCTAGTGAAACGTAAAGAATCTGCTGGAACAGGTATTCACATTAGTTGTGTAGCTTTTTATTTTGCTACATCAGGGAATGTGGCAGCTTGCTGTTCCTGTTTAGGTTCAAGCAAAGCACTAGCACAAAGAGAAACAAATACAGGCAGCAGACTGTGCTTGTGTGTGTGTGTGTGTGTGTGTGTGTGTGTGTGTGTGTATGTGTGTGTGTTTCTGGGCTGAGCTGAAGTTATTGAAGCAGGGCCCAAGGGTGTTTTCACTTCTGCTCAACTCCACTGTTTATACTCTTAGAGCTTTAAAGACCCCCTCCAGCCAATTTTGCTCCCTGGTTTTCTTGGTAAAATAATAGGAGTAAAGGACATCTGCAGAGTGGCGAAGTATTAATTATGAGAATCGTTGTGAAAATAATGCCTCTCCTCATAGTCCCAGTAACTTCACACAGAATAGCTGAATCTCATCTGAGAAATATGCAATTGCACATGCACATCATGGCAAGTGGGAAACCATTTTAAGAGCAAATAAGAAAATTGAATTTTCCAGCCAAAATACCTTCACTGAGACATCAATATCTGGACCTGGATCATTCTACAACCATATCGTCAAACTACAAGATACGATATATCAGCTCAAAAGCATCAGCATCAGAATGAGCCAAGCCGGCCTCAAAGCACGTCTCTGCACAGAGAATAAATTATGGTTAGGTTTGCCGAAACACAGACTGCTTAAGCCCAGCATGGATGCTTGACCGCAGCTGGGAATTTCAACAATACTTCTGTGCAACTTCAAAAGAAAACGGACAGGTAAGATGGCTCATGAGGCACCATAAGTACATCTGTGCTTATGTGATTCTTTTCACCTCTCGTCTTTATTTTGACGGGCCGGCATAATTTTCACAGAAGCAGGGTTTGAGGGAGATAGATTTGACTGGTGAATTCACTGAGGTATAGTTGATGAACTGTTCAAAACGATACCAAACAATACCATACACGATGTTGTATGAGGAATTTTCTGTTCACTAATTGAGTTTCAATTTACCCTCCAGGTGACCACAGCCCCAATGATAAGCAGAGGGAACGATTGCGTTGGGCCTTCAGAAACAAGTCTTTAACAGGGTTAACCAAGCTGGACTTCATCTTTCCGGCATGGCTGAGGCCTCCATACGCATCACCGCAATTTATAGAGAAACCTCACAATTAAATACATCATTCCTTGAACCTTGTGTGAACCCCACCTCAGCTTTTGCTTTGATGTTGGTGACATTTTAGAGAGAGCTTTTGTAGAGCTCCTTAACCTCAATACATTGCGCCAGCTATTTCCCTGGGAAACTAAAAACGCTTTACAGTTCTGTGCATTGATGTTAAAAAGGCTGCTGGAACACAGTGGATCAGTAAAGAGAAAACCAGCTTTTTTTAAAAAAAATGAACAGAATCTGCAACTTTTCAAATGATTTTTAATGCATGCAACGCCTCCTGGTTTTATCGTTCCATTTCACAAACATGAGTGGTGGCACCCTACACAATTCGCTGCATAACCTTTCTGAAAATTAAGCAAACAATGCAGAGACTACATCAACATGAATAATAGTGACATTAACAAGGGTTTTATTTATTTGGAAGCTGCCTTCCCTTCATTGTTTTCAGGGTAGAACGGAGAGGAAGAGACAAAGCGCTGATTTCACATGAGAGGACAGAGCAGACGTATTGGAATGGAAAGATCTGACAGTTTGATGAGCTGAAATATTGTTCTCATCTCACTGCTGCAGAAGAGTGAACAGCATCCATCTTCTACTTATTCTAAATAATATAAAAATGTGGTTTAACAATTCACCCAATTACACAGCTGCACAGCATTGCATTAGATTGAAATCCATTTCTACTGCTCTGGATATAAGTTAGCAGTCATGGGACTGCAAAACAAAACAAAACAAAACAAAAAAAAATACAAATACACAACAAAAATTCACATAGACCAAAGGATTTTACCTATTCTCTCACTTCAGCAGACATAAACAAACAATAGAATGAACCTCCACTCTTTTAAAATACGGCCCTGGTTCTCTCCATCTTTCCCATTCAATAAAGTGTCCTTGGACGGCTGCCAAAGAAACAGGGCCCAAAAACAAGGTTTTATTGGGGGAGAGAGAGCCAGCTCCAGCCAGCTGACTGTCTCATTGTGCGGGCATTGATTTTCGGGTGGGGGTGGAAGACATAGTTACGACCTTCGATGAATTTTGACTGCGAGGTGGATAAACAGGCACGAGCTTGGGCTCTTTCTCAAAGGCTGTGTCACAGGTAGCAACAGAGGCTATGCAAAGATCATTCCAAACTGTCTGTTTGCTGCAGGGTTTTCTATTTATTCTGATTCAGATACTACAGCAATTCTGAGACTCTTCATTCTTATGGAGGAATTCTCTGGCACACTGCAAAGACCGCTCATTTCGGATCGGTCTCCTCTGAATGGAGACTAAACCCGGAGCACTTTGAAGGCAAACAGAAACAGCTCAAACCCTTCAGCCTCTGCAAGTAGGGCCATTTCTCTGGTCACAGAATCTCTACAAACCCACTTAGTACATGATAAACACGCTGTGCATCTCTCCGAGTGTCTCTACAGTCCCAGACACAACATTTTTCTCAGTAATATTTGCAGTTTTGTCAATGCACACAATAACCTGACAAATATTAAATCACCACATAACTGGTAGACATACACCATCCCTGGATTTATCAGGATAACATATATGGCCATATGTATTACCTTTACATTTAAGATTGCACAGCAATTTTCGGAGGTTTGTCTCCATGCATGAAGAACCATAGTTTTTTTTTTTTTTTCCGGACAAAAGATTCATTTATTTTTATTTATCTACTTTTTTGTAAATTAAATTAATGACAGCTATGTGCATATCATGTACACTCTAGGTCTATGTTCAGGGCATGTACACTAAAGGTAATTCCATTCCCTGTCTGAAAATACAAATGCACAGGGGTGTGTGCATTGCAGAGCTTTTTGCCCGGTTGCAGGGCTGAAACGCATCGCGCTGAATGTTTGCCATGACTTCTTCAGCAGTTCTAAAGTGCTCTTTTGTATGGCCATTTAGTTTTCAGCTCATATTTTTACTGACACTGTGAAGGGTTTGTTCCCGTTAATCATAACTCACGCTGAGAGGCTCTGAGAAGTAAGGACCCGCCATCTCCGGCTGCGTGAACGCTGAAGTGTGTGACATCTGAACGGCGGGAGACAGGCATACGCAGCGGCAGAATGGTTGTTCTACATGTGTCACAGGTAGTTTCCTCTAATGACAGCAGTTAAAACAATTTTTCATATTTAATCACTCTTGAGATGCTACATCCTCCGTCCCCTACCGTATGATAAGTCATTTTTTATGTCCGATGATTAAAGTTTTAAGGAATAATGCTGAGCTCTGGTGTCCTGCTTTGACTAAATGGTGGGGCATAAGTGGTTTAGCTTATAAAATAATAAGAGATTGTCTGGAGAGATAAACTGACAAGGCTATAATGATTTCATGAACTACTGTAAGGAAAAGAGTGGGGGAGTAGGAACAGAGGGAGAGGAGAGAGGGGGCTAAGAAGGTCATACCAGTAAATGAAAGTGTGGACAGAAGGCAAACGGGGAAAGGAAAGGGAAAAAAAAAAGTAAAGGGAAGAAAAAAGGTGGTGAGAAACAGAAAGGAAAAGAGAAAATACAGACTGGCAGTGGAGCATAACTCACCCTGCTCCAGAGGTTGGGGTTTGGCTGAAGTAGCTTTCAGCTTGAGGGCCTCTTTGGCAGACATGTCACAGCAGGAGCCTTTATTAGTGTCCTGGTCGCTGTCCGCCTGGTCGCTGTCGCCGTGGCCACTGTCTCTAAGACTCGCCCGCTCAGGGTCCTTGAAGGTGGAGTTGCTAAAAAGGACCGGGGGGGAGGGGGGGGGGGGAATACAATAATGAGGAAAGAGAGTCCCTTTTTAACGACTTATGTGAGTAAAACTGTATACAGGAGAAACACTGTGTGAGAGAAAGAGAAAGGTACTGAGGGAGACACTGAGAGAGGCACTGAGGGAGACACTGAGAGAGACACTGAGGGAGACATTAATACACTGAGAGACACTGAGAGAGACACTGACAGACAGAGACACGAAGAGAGAGAGAGAGAGAGTGAGAGAGAGAGAGAGAGAGAGAGAGAGGAAGTGACAGAGACACAGAGAGATACACTGACAAACACACTGAGAGAGAGACAATGACAGACAGAGACACAGAGAGAGACACTGACAGACACTGACAGAGACACTGTCAGAAAGAGACTGAGAGAGAGAGAGATAGAGAGAGACGCTGGCAGACAGAGACACAGAGAGGGATGCAGATATAGGGGCTAGACTAATGTGACTGGGTGAATGATATGGTCTGAGGGGAGAGACAGTGAGACAGAGAGAGCCATGCTGCATGGCTTATTTAATCGGCCTTACCTTTGAACAAACTGCTGCCTGCTGCCCATATAATTGGACTCTGCAGGAAAATTGTCTGTCTGTGGAGAGAGGAGAAAATTTACGTGTTGTGCTGCACGGAGACATCTCCTGCTGTGTAACAAGGTTTCCTACCGTAATGAAAATGATTAATAATACAAACTGCTTCTGTTCAATATACCGATTTGTACATATTAATTATTTTAAAATAACATCGGGGGATGGGGAGGGGTCACAGTTACCATGACATTATAAACAATCCCATAATTTCCAAATCCTCAAATTAGCTCCATAATGTAAACAGGATGGTCTTGAAAAATAAGGCAATATTAACCTTCCAGTATGTTTATATGTTAATATTATTCTCCTAAAGCGTCTGCAGCGAGAGAGTGAGATCTTGCAGCGGGGGCCCCACACGGGCGTTGCTTGCGCAAGGCTGGCAGAGCGAAGGGTGGGATCGTTTCCCTGCCGCTGCCTCTATAACGAAGAGCAGAACTGGCATCTCTACGCTGTTCGTTTGGGAACCGGTTAATTATGTATGGGCCTGCAAACAACATTTCTGTGAGGAACACCGGCTCCTAGCTCCCTCTGCCTCGGCATCTTAAAGGCACGCCCCCACTGCCAGAGTGGATGGGCAAATCCAGTGGCCGCAACCACGATTTTACACAATAAATGTAGAATACACAGAATAAACTAGATAGTGGTCTCACTTTTACAGAGGGAAAAGGTAGTGATGTCAGATTTAAAGACAAAAAGACTTAAAAGACAACAGCTTTACAGACTAAAATCGACAGAGAGATCAGCTTTACAGACTATGCTAGGTAGCGATATCAGCTTGGTAGAGATATCAGCAAGTCTAATTAAAGCAGAGATATTAACCACATGCTTTTCAAAATTCTGCGAGAGAAAACAAGAGCATTTGTTGTTTGTCATATCCATTTGGCTGCCCTACACATTAGAAAATGCATGCTTTCATGACCAAAAGTCAATATATAAATGAAGCCAAATGGTGACATTTGGGAGGAACATTGGTCCGATGAGTGAAAATGCTCTAGAAGATTACTCAATGAGATTGAATTATCATGGGGTGAATGAATATCTAGTACATGAACAGCAGTAAAATGTTTTCTGGTTTCTTCCATTATAATACTGTGAAGTAGGGCGCAGTTTATTCGGATCAGAAACTAATGAAATTATTACCGTCTGAGTTTATGGCATAATCAGATGATGGAAACAGGGATAGTCCTGCTTTTAACTAAATCTAGTTTCAGTAATGAAGCTACTTTAAACTCACAGCAACATTCCAGGCCAAATTTTGTAACTATGTTTTCCATCTTTATGCAGCTTTAAGAATAGACTGAATTCCATTGGCAAGGAATAATTATACAATAATGGGGACATATGATGATGTCTATTTACTTCTTGCATGTCTTGGTAGTAAATCTACAAACCAATAGGGAAGAAGTTCTTGGGAAGTATTCTGCTGAAGGGTAAAATGACCCTGAATTTAAGCTATAAATTATCTTTTCAAAACATGCATGTTCCACCAAGCCAAACTCAGTCCTCACTCAACCCTGATCTGGTGAATGCATGGTGTATAGGTTTTCCTTGTTAAACAAAGTTTAATTGGTCCATTAAATGTTTTATTACCCAGTTAACTCAACTACCCTTTTTGAGGGTCTAAATCAGCTGCTGAATTTAAGGTGAAAACATAATGCAGTAGATCCTGTGGATCTCCAGAATGAGGGCGGAAAACCTCTGATCAAAGTGGTATAACACTACTTTACCATAAGGGTGTAAATATATCACACCCAATATATACATAAATAATGCAATTTTTTCTGTAACTATGCAAAATTGATCGGCTAGCTTACATAGTTAGTCAGCGCACTGCATAATTTTGCTAAGGTCTTTCCGTTATCCAGAGTAACTTAGTTAACAGCTTTCATTTATACAAGCACACTAAGTAAGTAAATCAATAAATAAACCTAGCGCTGCTAAGAGTACTGTCGATTAGCCACTTCATCTGTACTATTCTATACTGATGACAGTCATCACTGTCCATGACACACATAATTACATCAATGTCAAAGAATTAAAGAAATCGGACATGGTAGGCCCAGTATATCAGACAATTAATACAACCATTGCATCGGATCCAGAGGCTGAAGCACTAACTGTTCCAAAATAATAGATGGTGGCCGACAGTGATTGGCTGATGGGGAACGAGGCGGGGGTCATTGGAGTAGCGAATGATGATTGGCTGATGGTAAAAGAGGCGGGTATCATTGGAGTGGCTGATATTGATTGGCTGATGAGGAAAGGGGCCGGTATATCTCTTCTAGGGTCTGTGTCCGGTCTCAGTAAATCCAGTAGCACACAGGTTTTTCTGTGATCACATGCTTGACAGGAGCCCTTTCAGCAAAAAAAGCTGATCAACTCAGTTTTGCCTTGGAAAAATGGCAGCGCTCCATAAGCTACATTTTAAAACAGGGCTACGCAGCCTCAGGCATGCTTTTTGAGTGGGTTCTGCGTAATCTGACACAAACTTACACAACTGTAATTTCTTCAGGATGTCCAAAGCCTTGCTTCACTTTCAGTGCAGGTTTATGGACTGAAAGCTCACAGCCCAGGGCTTTAGCGCAGCAAAAAACCCAGACTGCAGCATCCACACCTCCCATCCACAGCCAACACCACCAACTCATTTACCGAAGACACTGTTCTCTGCTGCCAGGAAAAAAGTGCTAAAGAAACAGCTTTATCGTCCAGGTTTCCTTGCCAATTAAACTGACGAGAAGATAAGAAAAGTCTGCAGTCTAATATATTGGGTCATATTAAAGGCTCAGTCTTGTCAATAAAAGAAGGCTGGATCCTAATAACAGAGTTATTCTGCTAACATAATCAGATTTATATTAATATAGCCAGGCTGTATTCGAGGAGGCCATGAAATGGAATTTCAGGGTTATTCTGTGTATCTCCAGCCGGCTGGAATATAAATATCTAGGTGATTTGATCACACGGGCGGAAAAAACACCTGTCTGCTCTCTGATTTTGGAGGGGAGGAGAGAAGGAGGGGGGGGAGGGGTGTTGTTTTGTTCTGCTGTGGCAATCTGGATGGGCTTTGGCAGGCAAGCCCAAAGACTCACACAGAATTAGTGTCCGTCAAAACAGATTTCCTGTTTACTCTGAGCACCTGTAAGTGTTGGGTCTCTCTTCTGCTGGCCATACACAAGGACAGCAAAAGCACCAGTGTGGTTGCCATGGCGAGCTGTAATTCGCAGGTGCAGCACTTAGTGTCCGAGGAAAAGAAAACGAGGCGAGGCGAGATCGATGATGTCTCTGATGTCTCGAGGAGAGGGACTTGGCCCTTGGGGGAATCTCAAGGGGGTCGTGCGTTTGAGGTCTGGGCTTGTATGCATTTCCTTTGAGGGCACAAGGGATTGTGCTCCTTCAAAAGAAGATGGCTCCCTAAGGTTAGCTGAGACAACATGGGACCCAGCTTTTGAGGAAATGGAAGAGAATACCAGCCAAAGCTGGAGCCACACACCGCCCTCTGCTGGGGAAAATGGCACACAGCGTCAGCCAAAGCTTCTGCCACACACTACCCTCTCCTGGGAAATACGGCTGGAAATGTTAGCCAAAGCCTGTGCCACACACTGGCCCCTCTTGAGGAACAGACAAGACAATGCCAACCAGAGCACCACTCTCCCTCATGCCCTTACATACTGCCCTCTCCTGGTGAATATGATATGACACGGAAAGTCAGCCAAAACCGGTGCCACACACCGTCCCCTCCTGTCACTATGCAGTTCAAAGATAAGGCACATCCACTCATCCATATCTATGAACAGAGCCTCCTCTTCCAAATGTGGAGGCGTAGCCTTGGAGGAATGGGAAAGTGGAACTTTACACAGAGGAACTTTATATATGCAGGGTTTTTTTTTTTTTTTTTTTTTTGTGACGATGGGCTCCATATGCAGTTATGTCCCTTATCCTTTAAAGACTGTCTTCTCACTACAGATTTGTCTTTAAAATTTCCACGACTCTGGCCTTGAGGGGTTTGTTATGTATGCCTCCCATTTGATTTATGAAGGCAAACTGCTTGGCAGAATGAATCTGCGATTAACCAATGACAGCTGCAAAACTGCTAATTCATGTATAACAGTGATGGACCATGTACCCAGTCAACATGTTGTGGCCTCCTGCTGGGGTTTTCGTTAATAAAGTGAAGAGCTGCAATATTAATCCACCACCACAACAAGGGAGAAAGAGAGGAATTCACAAGGAGAGCATTTCCACCCCTGAAAGAATACCGGGACAAGAGAACAGCACACTTTGATCCCCAGGAGGTTCACTGCCATATTATGGTGAGCTCAGGAAACATTTCTGCAAAAGCGTCAAAGACAAGATGCAATGGCAATAAAACAGAGCGATATAGCAGGTGACACCATGTGGCTACCTGTACCCCTTCACATTATGGTGCCATCTACTGGCTATTCATTTGTTTCACTAATACGTCAGCGTTTCAGACAGGTAGCTACGATGTGCCACCTGGGTCCTGATTTTACATAAAGCTGAGTGAAATGTAGAAATTCCAGGATTATGCACATTTCTGTGCTGAAGTAGCTAGCTAGTTCATTACTAAGAAATTGCAAAAATGTGATTGTGTTGCTTTATGTCAATACACAAGGACAGAAAATCAATTTATTTTCAAAACGTAGAGTGCCTAATATTTTCTTAGCTTTAGATAACTTATTTGCTAGATAAGCGTATAGCTTGCTAGCAAAGTCGGTGGTATTTAAGGTGTGCTATGAAGACAGCAGAACCAAAGCTAGTTAACTAGCAAGCCCCTGGGCTTGAATTTGATCAGCTTACAGTTATGTTCCACTTGAACCCGTAAGCTTACATATAACCAGGAAGACGCAGCTGAGCAGCTATGGGGCACACAAAAGTAAACACTATTGTATCCACACCTTCAGCAACTGGGGAGTGCAACATGTGCATGCAACAACTGAAGAAACTATCAGTGCTGAGAAATGAAGAGTTCCTGCACGGTGCTGCTGGCACTTTGCTGAATATAGAATGTACGGGATTAGCAGAAGACAACAGGCCTCGCACACAGCTCCCCTCACTCCTGGGGAATACTGCATGTAAAACTGGAGCACCAGATCCCCAGGAAAATGCAGCCTATTCTATCTCAGCAAACGGCTAAATAGGATGAAATCAGCATAAATGGATTGGGAGACTCTGACACTGTAGGCGTTTATTTTATGAGAGTAGCCAGGGATATGAGCCATACAATTTTCTATTATAATGAATTTCTTTTTTTTTTGTTTTGCTTTCAAAATAAACAAAATTTTATTTAGTACTTGAATTTCTTTTTTTTCCCAGTAAACATGTTTTTCCCTTTTTCAATGATAGAGCGTTTCAGTAATTTTCTGTTTACTAAGCAAGAGCAGGCTTAGCAAAAACTAATTGCATTGTGAATGAACGATAGCTGGAAATGATTAAACATATTATTTGTATTTTATTACATAGGCAACCAGGATGCTTAGTATTCTGCACACCGAACCATTTCACTTGACAAAATGAAAAACATCCTAATTTAGCATTACAGAAATGGAACTTGATTCAGAAGTAGTTTTTTTATTTATTATTTGTGTTTTATATGCTTCATATCTTCTAAGCAAAACACTTATTTGAGCTGTTGTTTAATCTTAATTTGACGTAAAATATAATTAACTGTTTTGCTTTGGACCATTTTTCCCTCTTTGAAGCTTTTTCAACACTGCACTACACATTTCCTGCAATGGAATGCAGAAACACATCACAATTCTGAGCATAGCCTATCAGAAATAATATAGAAAATGTACAGTTAAATAATTAGTCTTTAGTGGAACAGTAGGATCATGGCTTGGGAGGTTAGGAGCTGGGTGTGTAACCTAGAGGTTGCAAGTTCAATTACCAGGCAGGGCACAGTTTACCTGGGATTCAAACTGGTGAAATCATCTGCTTCACCCTTGAGCAATGTACCTCAGTAAATACAACACTGTACATAAATGGAAAGTGGGTAAGACTGTAGACTGTGTTAAGTTGCTCTGGATAAGAGTGCCTGTTAAATGACATAGAGTGACTGTAAATGCAAATGTAAAATAAGCACCATTCAGAACTCTGAGCCTATAAAAGTTCTCTCCATTTTAACTGGATCAAAGGAACACACTCTTCAGAAAAGCAATTTCACTATAAGGGCTTATTCGTATCTGAAATAGCAGTCATTTCAAAAGATAGAGGCCTGTGCATTAATGGTAGAATGCCATTACCAAACAGTACTCACGCAAAATACTACGAGTTTTGAAAACAAGACTTGGTGAGAGACGGAGGATGTAAAAACACAGGCAGCCATGCGCCTGTAGCTGCTTTTGTAGCTGTTGGGCTGCTTGTAGCTGCTGCTGTAGATGGTCCGGTAATGGGTGACATTTTTGTACTGCGTAGGTCCTTCCTCTGATCAGATGGCAGGACCTAGTGGCTCATGGCAGGCTCTGTTATGGGCTCAGACCACACCAACCGTACCGTTGCACTGCTCCTATCTGCAAGGCGCAGTTGTCATGCAAATTTTAAAGTCACCTTTTAACTTTGAATACAGCAAATCAGAAATAACAAGCAAAAAGCAGTTTGTGAATCTAAAGACAGTTCAGAGGATGTTCATTTGAAGAAGATGACTTTGGCTGTCATCTATTCTGCAGGTTAAAACACATTTAAAGCTAAGATTTGCCAGCTGTCTTAGGGGGGATGAGATATTCCAGCAAATGTTGCTCTCTCATTCATGGTGAAATGGCATTTTGGGTAATGTTGTTCCCTCTTTCATTGGTGGTTGGTGCAGTACCGGGTCATTCTCTGTACATGGTGATTACTGCAGTACCGGGTCATTCTCTGCACATGGTGATTACTGCAGTACCGGGTCATTCTCTGCACATGGTGATTACTGCAGTACCGGGTCATTCTCTGCACATGGTGATTACTGCAGTACCGGGTCATTCTCTGTACATGGTGATTACTCCAGTACCGGGTCATTCTCTGCACATGGTGATTACTCCAGTACCGGGTCATTCTCTGCACATGGTGATTACTCCAGTACCGGGTCATTCTCTGCACATGGTGATTACTCCGGTACCGGGGTCATTCTCTGCACATGGTGATTACTGCAGTACCGGGTCATGTTCTGCACATGGTACTTACTGGGTCCTCTGTACATGGTGATTACCGGTCATTCTCTGCACATGGTGATTACTGCAGTACCGGTCATGTTCTGCACACTCCAGTGGTCATTCTTATGGTGATTCCAGTACCGGGTCATTCTCTGCACATGGTGATTACTGCAGTACCGGGTCATTCTCTGCACATGGTGATTACTCATTCTCTGCACATGGTGATTACTGCAGTACCGGGTCATTCTCTGTATTATGGTGATTACTGTACATGTGATTAGTACCGGGTCATTCTCTGCACATGGTGATTACTGCAGTGATTACCAGGGTCATTCTCTGCACATGCACATGGTGATTACTGCAGTACTGGGTCATGGTGCTCGGGCACATGGTGATTATTGCAGTACTCATTCTCTGTACATGGGTCATTCTCTGCACATGGTGATTACTGCAGTGTTGGACCTTCCACAGCACCACGCTGTGCAGATTGAACAGCCAAGCCTCTAAGCAGCATGGTGCATAAAGCACTGACCAGCAAGTCTACACTCGTCAAGCCACAGGGTTACCATTGTTCATCCGAGTGGAAGCAAAAAGATTTCCCTGCCGCAATTAACACTACATTTTCCTTAATTCAGCTTGGCCGGATTCATTATAATAACACTGTCATTAGTGCTCTATGTCTGGACCACACAATAACATTTAAGCCTTACATGAACTAATGCCTGTGGACTGACTGCAACAGCCACTGATCACATTGAATGTAACAACCAAAGAGAATGAAAAGATTCGTCATTAAAGTCTTGTTTTTTTAATAAACACTGTATGCAAAGCAGATGTTGGTTGCACTGTCCTGTAAGATTAATTTCTTAAGTGAAACAAACCATTAATCATTACTTATTTACAATATGTACTCCACAACAGCAGTACAGACAGAGTAATGTTCCGAAGACAGGTTAAATATGATAATTAGTCCCAAGATAAAATAATCCCTCAATACCGGTGAAATTCAAGATTCATACACAGCAGTGCATTTCCACCCAGAGAGGAGCAATAGCACTGAAACAGTTTCATGTGGGCGCAATGATGTTTACTTGCCTGGGGGCTCCATACCACCGCATAGCATGTGCAAACCCTAATTATATGGCCTTAGACAATAAATAAAATTAGCAGTACCGGCACAGCAAACCACAGCATCACAGCATAACAGAGCCCAGTACCCACGCGATATCCCTTGCTCTTAAAACCATCTAAAATCCTCTAAAAAGGTTCTTAAGTCTAAAGAATCCCCGCTTTAGGCAGGAGCAATCAAACAGAGAATGTGGGATGGACTTGGGGGGTCGGTATCAGAGCTGGGCAAGGCCACCACCAGCACCACCACGTCCCTGGCTCTGTTTACGCACAATACGTGCACGCACAGGCAATTATCTTAATCGTTGAGGGAGAAAAGACACACACTGAGAAGGATGGAGGGAGGAGAGAGCAACTCCCACTACATTATGAGAAGTAGACACAAAAACAGCACTTCAAAGCCTACGCGCTTAAACGTGCTCCGTTCTCACCCATCAATAATTCATCAAGACCGACGTGCCCCATTTCTTTCAATAAATCCATAGACAGTTTGACAACTAAACTTGCCAATTTGCACTGAACATTTTCTTAAGCAAAACAGAACTGAAGCAAGACAAAAATGTATATTTTGTGCATACCGAAAAAACCAGCATGTAACAATGCATGTAAAAATACCAACTTTGTGATTTGAACATTTAATACATATTGCTTAAGTATATAAAGTAGATGTATTATTCATATATATATATATATATATATATATATATATATATATATATATATATATATATATATATATATATATATATATATATATATATATGTAGGCCCATACTAAATATTTAATTCCTGGATATATTTCCAATATGCTTAAAAAAATCATGCAAATGTTTGATCATGAAGGTATATTCATGAGAATGTATTTGCTCCAATAGAAAATGAGAAAATTTGACTTCATTAGAAATCTGGAATGTAGCTGTTGCATCTGGTAACCTTTCTTTTGAAATTGGCGGTGCATTGTCTCTAAATACAAAGGGAAACAAGTACTGCAGGTAATACTCTGTTCATTGCGTAATGAGTCTGGACCAGTAATCTGGAGCCCTGGACATCCGTACACAGCACAATGTTGGCCCACAGCCATTCAACCCTGTACCTGTCTCCCTCCACTACAGATAAACTGGAGAGAGCCTAGGCAGAAGTGAGGGCACTCCTCCCTCCGGACTGAGCAGAGACGCCGTGCCCCAGCATGGTGATGGGGCACTGTGCTGCAGGAGGAGCTGTCCTTGGGATGAGACCCTAAATGAGGTGCTGACTCACTGTGGTCATGGAAGATCCCATGGTGCTTTTGGAAAGACAGACAGTTAACCCAGGGGACCTGGCAGAGTTCCCACAGAACTGGCTCTCCACTTCTGGCCACCTGATCACCCTCTTGCTTCTGGCAAGCCGATCCCTTATACTCCCTTGAAACCTTAATTGTTATAGTTGTTGTCCAAATGGAAAAACATTGAATTTTATTTTTACCTTGTTATTTATGGAAGAAAAAAAAACAGGAATCTCCAAAAAGTGTCCAAGAAGCAATCAAAACCAATGCAGTCCATTAGGCAAACAAATTAAATTTTTAAAATGCAAGTCTACTGCTTGTCAAAATTAATGGGCAACACTGCAATAAAAGGATATGAACCTAATCTAGATATGCAAGAGAATAATTTTATGGAAAATTGTTGGGTTGGACATTTTTACAGCAGTGATTCTGTGAATGGAATAAACAATCTTCACAGGGCGTTGTTTGGATTAACATCTTTTTTATAGAGGAAAAAAAAACAGTTTATTTTGACTATTGTCATTATAAATGTTAAATGATAGTCTTGATGGTTATAGAATGACAGAAGAACAAATGCTCACATTTTATTCTCCAGGTGCCATTTTACACCTCAGTTTGAAAACTGCCAATCCTTACATTTGAATAAGTTGATGTGACTCTTGCTGAGATGAGCCCACAGACACATTGGTGAAGCCTTCAGTAAAATGCCTTTCAGGGCTTGAGGTACAAACCGCAGCATTTCCTCAATTATGCAAATTCTACATAAATAAGACAGCAATTCTGGTGACAAATTATTGGCTTGTATGAGCATAATTCACATCTGTTTTTCCATAATATGCATATAATTGATTTCAGCCTGTTAATGGTATAGGTTTAACATTTAAATCATGCTAAATGCACCATTTTTCCTGAGCATATCTTTAGCTGAAGATCCATCTCTCCCTCAGGGAAATGTAGTCGCTGCATAGGCATGTTTTTTTTTTTTTTTTTTTATATTTTATACTGTTAAAAACATCCACAGCATTCTATGCATAGCTAATTATTTTTAACCTTACACTGCATTTGCAAAGAGCTGTAAAAGTCAAACATATTAAAGACAGATAAACGCCAATGCGTCACAGTTTCCGCATGGCAGAAAGACACAGACCATAGGGATACAGAATGCACTTGGGGATGGGTAATATTTCACAAACATGTTTTTTCGATACAAACATTTTTATATACGCATTGCTAATGTGAAATGGGCTGCTCACTTCTTACATGATTTATGTCTCCATACCACACCAATCCACTGTTATTAATGCACTTCACAGGAACCATTACCTGTGAACTAGTTTGTGCTTTGTAACAAAATATTTTCAGTTTGCTTTTGCCCTTCCCTGGGTAAAGTAAAGATAGTGGATACATGGGTAACTTTGCAGGTGGCAGAGAGGTATAGACCATACACAAAAACAGGAGAGAACACCAATCAACATGTGGAATGCAAAAATGTAAATGCTAATTTCAAATAAACTTATAAGAAATACTTCCCAGACAGTGTAAGATACAGACAAAGGGCCTTAATGATCTCACAGTACACTGCTGAAGTATAATGGTTAAGCAGTTGGTTCTCCAACTCAGAGGCGCTGCCTTTGATTCCTGAGCAGGGCAATGCTGTTGTGCACCTGGGAAAGGTACTTAACCCAAAATTGCCCCAGTAAAGATATCCAGCTATATAAATGGACAGTGTGTAGAAAATTCTAACCGTGTAAGTCATTCTAGATAAGAGTGTCTGCTCAGTGCAGACATGTAATGTAATATCACAACATTGGCTCTCTACACCTGACCACCCAATCACTGGCAACACAATCGCTCGTTTGCCCTTACCACTTTAACTATTAAGGTTTTCCTGCTTAAGATAGCAGAGTTCTTAGTTGACCCTCCCGCTAAATGAGGATAAATCAAAAGATAAAATTAGGATATTCTATTGAAAGACCCCCTCTCTGTGTTCAAGGCAGTGACAAGCACACATGGGGAGGTGCTGTATTTGCTACATCTCATTAAGGGGTATGTATGCGTGCGCGTGTAGATGTGTGTGAGTGAGTTTCTGCTAGTCTGTCTTATCACTTGTTGTTTATTATCGTCTATTCCACAGCTTTATTGAACGTTCGATTCTGATTGGCCAAAGGGGTTTGTTTTATTTATCTATAACCACACAGAGAGACATTGTAATGCACAGCCAATAAACCGGTTCCAGTTATCACCATGCAAAATTAATTCACAGACCTGTTTAACATTCTGCAGCAAATTAACTTTCCATTTACAACTGAAAATAGTGGAAAAAGTACCAAATTAACAACGAAATAGTTGGTGCCACAACAATCTTGTTAATTGAAATTTCGGGTTTAATTAATTCTATTGCAAGTAGCAATGGTGTAATGGTAGGAATAATAGCACTTACCACAAAAACACACCAGGCTACAGAGTTGTTGAAAATCCACCATGCCAGGGAGGCTAAGTGTTGCCATGAGACCACATCACACCGCCCATTCAGGGCTCATCTTCAGACAGCTGGTACCTCCCCCATCATAGCTGACCAATGGCAGGTCAAATCACAGCTCTCCACCCAGGACCCCAGCCCTGCTACAACTACATTTAGGCTCCCTGAGCAGAACCGAGCTACTGCTATAACTACATTTGAGCTCCCTACGGAGGATCGCGGCCAGCATACACCTCTATTTAAGTTCATACTGAAGCTGCCCCCAAGGGACTCTTGGGGTACACTGGCATTCGCATAGGTTATCTAACAACGCTAACACACCTGAGCTACACCAAACAGAGATCATAGGGAGAGAGAGAAGAATCAGCAGACATCAGTCTAATGATTTTCCCTTAACTGCCTGTTCACAGCCTGTGAGTCATTTCCTTCGTCCCTTTTCATTATGCCTCACGAAGCACTACATGGACCCGCATGTAGCGTTCACTGGCAAGGAGGGGGAGGGGCCCATGGGGACAGCAATGACAGCTAAGCAGGGGGAAGCATTGTGACGAAAGGTCACCAGCAAACTACAGCTGCGTGTTTATTTTAAACTAATGTGATAAGGGGTGGGGTGGGGGGTGGGGGTAGTTACTGCACGCTTGGAACTGTAAAGTGCTAATCTGTCTGAAGCTGTAAGGTTGCTGAGAGGAGATCTCCTTGGCAATGGGGATCATTCCACCCATAGCCAGGCTCAACTCCACTCAAAGGACAGTAAACAGGAGATAAACCCAAACTGTGCATAATGACCAGCATTAGTGTCCCTTCCAGCACCACCTGTTACAGATTTAGGCTGATCCTCACAGCTCATCCTAAGTCCCTCCAGCCCAGGGAATTCCAAACTGCTTACCTGGATCAAATGGGATCAGTGATTCGGGGTTGAGGGGATGAGGGCCACCATGGAAAGTGTATGTGTGTGTGTGTGTGTGTGTGTGTGTGTGTGTGTGTGTGTGTGTGTGTGTGTGTGTGTGTGTGTGTGTGTGTGACACATACCTCATAAAAGAGCCAATTACTGAGCTAATAGTCTGTGAGTCTGTCAAGTCAGATTCCACTGAAGTGTATAAAACAGACTACCCTATGAAGGATAGCTTCATCCTCCTTTTATACCGTATTAGATTTCAGTTAGATGTGATGGACTCATAGCTTTGCCTGTAGAAAACTGCATATACAAACATCACTGTTCTTATCCATCTCCAACAAAAAAAAAAAAAAAACAATGTTCTGGACATTTAAAGGATGAAGATAGATTGTGGATATAGATCACAATAAATTGCTTTGCCGTTTGTAGCAAGGCTTTTTTTTTTTTATCTATATCCATTTCAACAGGGTGGGAACCTTGAACGTATGCCAGAACAGGTGCATTCTGGGAACTGTAGTCACAGTGGAAAGAGTGCTTATGCTCAGTATCAATGCAAATAGGTGTCAATAAATAATAACATCATCAACCACATCATCATCCCACACACAGACACTGAAGGTTTCTGAGGGGTCCAGTGGTACCACTGCCAAAAAAAAAGGGAGAAGTTTTGCTTTGGCAGGTCCACTTGACAAATGAATGTGACTGGCACCACAGCAATTGTCTAGGCTGGATGAATTTAAGGCTCCCCCAACTCATGGCTGTTCTATAAATCTATTTCTGGATTTCCCAGCCAAATCAGCCTCAGGAGTATATTCCACCCTCAATAACCACACTGATCCAATCCACAGCGAGCAGAGAGGCAGACCCTTCAGTGTGTCCCTGTGTCTTTGTTTTGGGCCAGTAATGAATGCAAGCATCTTAATGCAAGAGCAGATTATCAACTCTGGTAATTCGCATTGTATGAACGGCTTTCTGGGACTTTGGTTCCGACAAAGAGGGCAACAAAAGCCATTTAGTTCCAATTCAGCAAGCTTTGTGCTGCAACACTGAGGAAGTAGAGCCCTGAATATCTGTGGAACTCCTGGACTGTTTCCCCTTAAGGAGGTAAAAAATGGATTAAGAGACTTAAAAAAAAACCCTTACAAAGCATTCATACTCATAGAACCCCCACCCCCACCCCTACCCCCTTTAACTCATCCCCCCACCCCCACCCTCCCTCGCAGTTGTTTCAAAAACAAAGTGTTTAGCACAGTTAGACAGCTTCATTTGCATTGACTGGAACACAAAGCAGTACAAGGTGAAAGCACAAATCTGTAAACAAACAGGAGGGTGGTGATTCAGCTGTCTGTGAAAATACTGACTTAATTTCAGATGTGTAGCTTTAACTTTAATTGTTTAACTTGGACAGCCCCTATACCCCACTGACTACAAAATGAGCTATTTTTTTTTCCTTTTTTAAAAAAAAATAATCTTCAGCTGTTCAAATGAACCAAATAAATGCAGAGTATAATAACTTGTGTGACACACTGTCCAGGTGTGAATATAATCCTTTTATTATTTTACAAAACTAAAGCACAAAGCTTGCCAAACTAATTTTACACATCAAACACACTGTTTTTGGTATACTTACAAAACCCTACAAAGCACAATCATTTGAATTAACATTTGTTAAAACATGTTTTAATCTCAAAAGTAGGAAAACAATGTTTGTTTCTTTTTTGTGAGTGGAAAGCCTAGAACAGGAAGCTTAATGCACAGTGATGGACAGTGTAGTAATGGCAGACATAATAAAAGTATAGCAAGTTCTGCTCAGGTCAATGGCAGACAGCTGCACACTGGTGGGGTGACTTTGTTGAGGGAAAAAAAAGCTAGGCAGTCAAATCCTGATTCATAAAGCCCGCCAGGTCTCTACATGTGCCCAGTGCGCATTAAGAAGGGAAAGAAAAACAGTCGTCTGGGGTTTAGAGCAAATCACATAACCCCAAAAGAGACGATTCCCCATATTCAACCGCTATCAATCACACCGGCCTAGCTTTTCAAGCCGGCAGTTAAATTGAACCAGCCTTTCAAGGCATTCGGTGAGATTTTACTCTCGCTTAAATTTCCCAGCAGTGGAATGATTGACATCCTACAGTGCCCATATGTCTTGAGTAGGCGAAAATAACAGCAGCCACGCCAAGCTGCTGTGACATAAATGAGAAAGAGGGAGAGAAACACAGCCCATTCCCGAGAAAATACAACTGAAAAAATAGAAGAGCTGGAGAACAGGTGAGGAAAAGATTTGAGGAGCACACATTCCCCCCTCAACAGTTTGTTCAACATCTTTGACCAAGGACATTTGATTAAGTTCAATCACTCTGGCTGTGATTGATCACCACAAAAAAAAGGGAAAAAATTCAGGCAAGAAATGGATCTCCACGAATCTGGCTCAGTTTGTAATTAAACAGACTCCATCTTCGCTGGCTAAATGGCTATAATGCACAGAGGAAAACATCGCTGTGTGTTTGGCATGAGAGCAGCTGCTGAGAAAATACTGCTGTTAACAGGACACAAAATTATCTTTTTTTTTTTTGGTCTGTTCTCGTATGTTTCAATAACCACTTTGGCTTATTCTGTTGCAGCTCAAAATCCTGATAGTGGAGTACATCTTGTCTGCATAGCAGCAAGCTATAGAAAAAAGGCTTAGGAAAAAGGCAATCCACACACTGTACAAAGAGTCTCCTACTCCACGCGATTCCATCGCATGGGGTGTGTTAAATATACAAAGCAAACATACCTGATATGTGTGACTAAATTCTGTAAGTGCCCAACTTATAATGGTGGCAAAAGATCAAGTACGAGATATACATAAATACTGATGAATTCTCCCATGCTGGGTTGGACACGTCTTTGAGATTTGCATAAGATGAATCCTTTAGAAGTGGAAAAATGAGGCGCTGTCATATCATTATTTAGAGTGCTACTGGTCCATTATCAGTGATTTGTTGGTTTAAGCTCAGTGCTGTGGACGGCAAAACTGCTTGATTGGTTCCAACAACTCTGAGGTGGACAGGTCGTTATAGCTCCACCCACCCTGGGGTTGATGCCAGGTCAGTGTTCTATTACAACAGCAGATAACCTTTCTGAGTCACGTATCATTGTTTATCATTTAGACAGAAAGAGGAACGCGATGACATAAGGTCGGTTTCGCTCCAGTATGTGCGCTCACTCACTCACCGTACTGTCTGAAGAGTGATCGAGTCCTCAAAGCCGAGTTTGGCCCCCAGGTTACAGAAATTCAACTGAAGTACCCAGCCAGTGCCAATTATTTCCAAACAATGTGAAACACCTGCTCAGCATCCAGCAAGAGAGTAGCTAAACCCTGCTGCAAGAGAAGTGGCTAGCTCCCCTGTTAGCCTACTTACCACTAATTGTGTCAATTTGCTTTGCAGTGTTGAATGGTCAGTTGGCAAGCTAGCTGGCAGGAACCAACAGCAACAACAACAACGGCGGGGCAACAGCATCAAATCAACTACCTCTACCTGTACTACAGCTTCTTGTACAAGTATTATTATTCTTGATAATAACAGTAAATAAAAATTATTATTATTATTATTATTGTTTTTATTGTTGTTGTTATTATTATTACATTAATAATCTCTGGTTGAGTAGAAATGTCTTTTTTACCCACTAAAGGCAGCTCCTGAAAGTGCAGCAGACTCCACTGCTGAAAGGCTGAACACCTAACACAATTCAGAGAAATAATTAAATAAATGGACATGGAATATTTATTTCCTATATGAAGAAACATTGATTTTTCTTCTCTAAATAAAAATGCATTTAACTTTAATAATAACAAATAGGTTCTTAATGTAACACCTGTTCACATCTTTATCATAGAGGCCATACACTCTGACAAAATGAAATATTTATATGATTACCCAACACCATATGGAAATGCAGAGCTTACAGTTGCATACTATGCACACTGTATAACATACTGATTCACAGAGGACTTCAGCCCATGGGATGCATCTAATTTATTCATAACCATTGCTCCACAGGCTGTATCTCTGAGGGAGCGTCTGAAGAACTTCATCAATAACTACTCTGGTGTAGGCTTCTTGTAGTCTGATTGGTGGCACTGGATTTCTGAGGGTGGATTTGATTGGCTTAGGTGGTTATCACCGTTGTATGAACTCTTATGGGATCCATGAGAAATTGCCACAGACCATCGGTTTGACAGAGAAAAACATCCACAGAACCACATTCCCAGTAGTACAGAGGGGAATGTCAGAATGAGAAGTTGGACCAGCTGATGGTTGAGAGTCTGCCAAGCGAAATTATCCAAACCCAGGTCACACAAGCAGAGTGGCCTATTATTTTCGAGTAGGAGTAGATTGATGTTTTATGTTAGGCATGATAACTAAGAATGTAAGTAAGAAAGTATCCTTGTAAAGTATTAAGATCTTCCTCAAGTTCACTGCAAACCTAAAATGTGTCCAGTACACACACTTCTACGCACCATGCCATACACAACATTTTAAACATTATCACTGAAAGACACACGGCTTAACTGATCCAAACCTCAACTGATGTCACACAGTGTTTCTATAGAAACCATCTATGTTTGCTCTGAAGGTAAAACTTAAGCAGAGAACAAAGAATGTCTCTGAATTTTATGCAACAAAACATTTGAAAGTTACAGTACAATCATTTATAGTAATCTACTTGCAGTTCCTCAGCCACCTGCTAGAACGCTTAATGATATGCTCTAGCTTGATGCAATAACTACTATGGTTATTATGGTTGTGGCACAGTACATGTAAATGTAGTGAAGACATATAGCCTTTCTCTGACTGACAAAAATGGTGATTAAATCAAAAAGTCTGACACACTGCAATGCAAAGAAATCTTGCTAGCATATATTTGGTGGAATTTCCATTGTTTTTTTTTTTTTTTCCATGTAGATGAATTTTAACTACAGAAGTTGTAGTTAGGAAGACCATATAAACTGATCTTATTGCTGTAACAACCAAAAACATAATTTCCAAAAAGCCTTAATTGACAGCCACCAATAACTGTTCTATTAATGGCTCATAGTTGTTTGACCTTCCCAGGCCAAACAAATCGGACTGGCCAGTTACTGTGAATGTACAAATATGTACTTTTCACCTTGAGGGAAATCATAAGACAAGCATGTTTTTGAAGTTGCCACCCAATAGAGCAGTGTTACATCATGTTATGTGATATTCTTTTTTTTCCAAATGCCCTCGGAAATCTTAAAGGATGTTTTCTTTAAAAAAGAAAATGTCCATTGTAAACTGTACATGTTTCTACTTTACAATTTGTATGCAACCGACACCATATTCCCGACAAAAACACTTCTCACTGAAGTAGGCCTTTAAAATATAATCAAGAAGACAATCACCCCCCGTAAAACTATCAGAATAGGATCCCATATGCGGTGAATACAAATTACAAAATTGAAATTTACAATAGCATATCAGAACAGACATCCTTTTTCATGCCTCATCTAAAATCAGAGTAAACACCACTTACATTTATTCCAATTCTACAGGCACATGTTATTGTTTGCATGAAAACATAAAAGCAGAGTGTTTTTTGACTGCAGGTACCCACTGTAGAGAGCTAATAATTTAATACAACACAAACACTCCACTGCCTTCCAGGGCAAAGCCTGGAACCGCCGGTAAACAGAGCATCCAGAGCGCCAGATTCAGCAGACACTGTCACAAAAATATCAGCTCTGCGCTCTGATGACTGGGTTACATTTTTTCCACATATACGTAGAAAAACACAAGCCTTCCCTCCAGGGAGACCCCAAACCATCCATCTTCTGCTCCATTTGGTCAAGCAAGGTTATTCTGATTAACATACATGAGTGCTTTCCCACTTACTCAAATGACCCCAAATAATGTCACTGGATTAAAAAAAAATGTCTTTCCATACATGTCTCTGCATGCTGTCTCTTTCATAGTTAATTTAGAAACAAGAATCATAAAAGATGATATGGTGAATATGGTACATTTCCTTATTTTCAATGTAAAGCAATAATGAAACACATTGCTTTGATTTATCAGAATATCAGCTGGAAGTGAGCCAAGTGTGGCACAAAAAACAATTATTGAGTGAGGTTTCGCTGTGCAGAGTAGCAGTGCTGAATGCTTGACATTCTTCCAAATTGGCACAATTGATATTATTTACTGCCTTAGCAGATGCCCTTATGCAGAGGGACTTGGACATGGTGTATGACTGACATCTCAATTACGCAACTGGCAGGATTCAAATGGAGTACCGTACAAAGTACAAGGGTAAGAAAAGGAAATATATAAATAAAAACAGACATCGGTTTAGAACCTGCAACCCTGTGAACACAAACAAGCTCTTTAACCACTAACCACATTCTTTAGTGCCATGCATCGCTGACGTTTGTATGGAAGTGAGGCGTCCGCACTGGCCTCAGGAAACATCAGCAGAGCGGGCGTTCACTCACCCTTGGTGAAAGCAGACCCTTAAGGCTAATTAATACACCGTTCACACAATTGGGAAATTCAAGGGTCACGACCGGCTTGAACCTCAAAATCCCCAGATTACAGCCTCAGCAGGAAATCTCAACTCATTTAGCATAAGTCTGAGCCGGGCAGAGACCAAACAGCCTTTCTTCTTAAATAAAGGGTTTCCTGTATTAAGGACCTTTTTGACCAAAGGCATCAAAGGTTTAAAACTTAACTTAACAAATATATTTCTTTTTCTTTTCTCCCTTAAAGTCAAATTTTATAAAATTTGATATTTAATAAATCACTTATTCATTAAGTCACATGTAGAATTGATGTGATTATGTTTTGTTGCAAACTATGTTAATTGCTGCAAGACAAAATGTGTTAATAAACATTACAGCAATCAACATAGTTTGCAACACCACACAATCGCGTCAATTCTACATGGGACTTAATGTCAAATGATACATTTACTATGCTTGAAACACAATATGTGTGAACATTGCCTAGTCTACATAGTCTGGTAAGACTTTTAATAGTTTTGTACTTAGCAGTCAGCCTGCATATAACAGTTTGGTCATCCATTGTGTTGAAACACACCTGAGTGTATATCTGTGCTGCATGAAAATGACTCATTTTTATGTGTATCTCACTCGCTCTTTGGGCTGTGAAATTCAATGAACATTCACAAACACTACTTTATTTAACGCTGTCTGTCACTGGTGTCACCACAGTCAGTCTAAACTCTTTCAATGTCTAAAGAGAGTATTATCCTTTACCAAAGCTACACTTATGCTGTGTTTCTAACATTATTAACACTGGATGGAGTACACATCTTTACCAAAGCTACACTGATACTGTGTTTTTAACATTGCAAACACCAGAGCAACCAGCATTCATCTTAACCACAGCTACACCAATGTGGTTTTTTTCTAATATTATAAACGCCAGAGAGAGTATTAATCTTTATCAAAGCTACAGTGATGCTGTTTTTTTTTTTTTTTTTCTAACACTACAAACGCTGATGGTAGAATTATGTGACCCCTGTAAAGGTTAGAGCTACACAGAGCTGTCAGTCTTAGGCTTGTTTCAGCCAATAACAAATATTTTCTACACTAGAGAAACACAGTGATTGGCTGAACTCAGCTAGTCAGCTACTGGTACAATATGGTAGCTCCACCCACCTGAGGTACCTAATTTCCCCATCACTACTTACAACCACTGTATTTACAGCTAGCTGTCACAGGCTTCACTGCAGTCAGTCTGAACCCCTTCAAAGGCTTAAGGGAGAGTTAATCTTCTCTGAGGCTACAATGAGCTTGCCACGTTTCTGAATTCACCTCACGTCACAGGCAGTTCTGTGATGTACAGCCTTTGCTTGCATATTGTGACTCATGAGGGACTCTGTGGGCACAACGTGTGCCGCAAAATCACATACTCACACGCCGTGCATTATGATACAAAACCCGTCCGTGAGGCAATTATTTCTGAATTTCCATTACGGCGTGCTTCACGAGGTAGCTATGGCACTGCTCGCTAATTTCCACTGAAACTTAATCAAATATTTACTCACCCTTGAATTCAAATTATCTCACTAGCAAGACATGTATGCAATTCAGTCAATCCACCCCTGACACGATGTACAGCACAATAATTATGTAGAAACAATAACTGAAGAATACCACTTGTGAGTTGGTTGGGGCAGTGAAATAACTACCAGGACTGTGTATGCTTCAAGATCCACATGTGTACTGAACAATGTCACCCAGTCATAGCTCTTTAGAACACCACAAAAGTATGCAAGCTGACCACACAGTCACCTACTGCCCCAAGAGGTAGATCATGGTAGTGATCTCTCACTCGTAGCCGCTGCCCTTAGGTAGCCACTACCCATGCCTATCATCTCCACTTCATTCTGTCATCTGTCCAAAAAAATATATCTTAAGATTATCTGAATTTAAGACTTTCCTAACCCCTCCAAGTTTACATGAAGCAACCATATCCAGAAAAACAGAAAGTTCCATGAAAGGAAGAAGGAAGCTTTCATGCTTCTTCCAGGCATGTCAATGGAGGAAATGTTACATGAATGACATAAGATGTTAACACAGCCTTAAGGAGGATAGATCCCCCCTACACGATAATTCCAGTCATTTTCACTCCCTCTCCTCCATTCTGTGAGTGATCTTAGTGTGGCTGTTTGATTTAACATGAAAGCAAGAGTAAGCTGTGGGCACACTAATGGCAGCCCAAGGATGTACTACACTACGCTCAATTAATAAAGAGAGAGAAAACAAAACAGGCCTTCTTCACTTAATGAGGGAAGTTAGGGTCATCCTCTGATGCCAAAGATATGACCTTGAGTAAGTCTGTGCTGCTACATTGAGAGGTGGGAGAAAAATTTAGCACAGAAAGGGTATTATGCTCATTCATAGAGAAACACGGTAAGTAGTCCTTTCGCAATAAAAAAAAAAAAATCTCTTCAAGTAATCTAGTCACTATTCTAATACAGGCATAGTACCTTCCATTAAGCCCAAAGCTTGTCAGATAGAATTTTCCATCACTTTTAATATATCCCTCTCACTGCTTTGAGGAACAGTGCACTGAATTCATTTTTACTTTGATTTCACTGTACTTAATGTACTTTACCACCTTAAGCTGAATTAAGTTCCATTACCTGTCAGTCCCTCACTGAATACTTCTTTACAAATCAAATTATGCTGCTTGCTCCACTCTGCAAGGCCCATTGGAGCAAAATTTATTTCATCATTTCAGTCACCACAACACTCTCTGAGCCAACAGAAACTAATGCTGCGTCCAAAATTGCATACTAATCAGTGCCTTCTAAATTTGAACAAAAGCGTACTGCTCTTAAGTCAACGTAGTGCCTACAACTCAGTGCAGCACACAGGTTTTCGGACATACTACCATGCATATAACGGTTGCTACTTTCTTTAGTCTAATTGCTGGACATTTACAACTGATATACATCTGTCATCAAACTTAACAGAACTCTCTGCCGTCTTCTTCTTTGGTATCTATCCACCCAATGGCCTTGTGGGATAGTGCAGTGTGCAATCCTTGCACACTGCAGGATTTTTACAGAAGCAGTAGGCCATCCGGGTAACACTCACATACTGACTCAGCTTGTTTGAGATTTTGGACACCCTACACTCTACGCGTACTGATTTTTGCGGACTATACAGTATGCAATTTTGGACGTGGCCTAACTTCTCCACCGCAATAAAAAGGCAGTATTGGCCGTGTAATATTGTGCATTTTGTGCAGCTTAATGAAAGTTAAAAGTGCTTCTGCAAACCCGAGACTATTTATTTCATTCTCCGTCTTTCCTGTCACTGATGATAGATGCTGTACATGCAACTATGTTGAAAGATTTAAAAAAAAAAATTCTGTAACAGAATGTGCTCCCATCTCCTTCTGTGTGCTTTGGCACTTCCTGATTCAGCCTTCGGGAAGATTTTTTTTAATCAAGTCAATGCATCAGAAATGCAGCGACTCAGTCGTGCTCACACAAAGACAGCGTGTACATCCTATCACCAACCTCACTGAAATCCCCTGGACATTTTTTTTTTTCACATATGAACTACAGGCAATCAGAGCACACCAGCCTTCTTTAAAAACCCAAGAAAGATAGGCAATACATAACCTAGTAAAAACAGACAAATGTGTTTTTCCCAGTAGTAGTCTTGAGGGGCTGTAGGTGTATACCCTCCATACAGCATTTTAACGTGTCTGACAGGATTGATTTAACATGACTTAAAAGAGGCTTATCCCAACAGATATGCAGTAGTTGTCAAAGGCTTAGAGAAGCCTCCACAAAGAGGTTTAACCAGGAATCTGGAAAACAAACCTGTTTGTTTCCTGAAGAAAAAAGGAGCACTCATCTTTGTCTGGATAATTCCCCATTTATTCACCGGTGTCCAGTTTGGTGACCAATGAACTCTTGTGTTTCAGACTATCCCATAAATCCAGCACAATGGAGAGTACAGAGCTTAATGAAACAGTATTCATCACTTAAATAGCCCAAAATGGCAAGAATTATGGTGAATAAGCTACTTTGCCTTTGATGAATAGAAGCTCAAATCTAGGATGCAAAAGCCAAAATTGCATATCCCCAGATTAGGCCTGTTTGTGTTTTTTTTAAACACTGTATACCAGCTTATGGGAAGACCACAAACTGTTTGTCGAAATGACTGCTTGAAAAAATACATTTTGAATTCAGCATTGCAATGAACAATTGCCAGCAGTTAATACATTTGAAGAAGGGACTCAGAACTGTATTGCTTTTCTCTTCTGAAAGTCATGTACAATCTTTGAAAAGAGAATCAATAAGACACCTCATGAGGTGAAATCAAACTATTAGCTAAACAAAAGACAACCTGCATGTAGTGTAAAATTCCATTCATCAATGCCTGGCAGTTACCTGGCATCTACTTACATTAAATTTTGCACCCACTTGAGTAAAAATGTGCTTGAAGACACACACAATGGACGGAAACATGTTTAACTCCATGCTGGAGTTTCAAAAAGACAGAAATGGTTTATACCATTTAATAAAAAGCAAAAGTGACTTTACCCAGAAGACTACATTCCCCAGACATGCAGGATCCCTGACCCTTACCCCCTGTGAGTAAGTGTTGAGGGATGGGGATCACAAAAGGGAAACTTAAATGGTGTTTCCTACCTGAATAATAGACATCCTATTACCCGTGGTCTCAGTGGTGTTAGTCACGGGGCTGGTGAAGCTGGTGTTACAGCCAATGTGTCCTTGAGGCACAGTCAGGGTGCTGGCTGCCGGTTTGAGGTACATGACCTCTGACCTGGGCGAACTGAGGGGCAGGCGGGTCTGGTAGTGGAAGTACATGGGCGAGGTGGCCAGAGAGGGGCTGCTCACCACGTTCATTACGTTCATGGAGTCTCGCTCCTCCACTTCGCTCTGCACCAGCATGATGTCGTTCTTGTTGATCTTCTTCTTCTTCCCCTTCCCGCCCAGCTGCGGGTGGGAGTACTCGGCGATGCGGCAGTTGTAGGTCCTGATCTCATTCTCCCGCTTGCACTTGACGGCGATGGTCACCATGGCGGCCAGGAGCATGATGGAGACGATGCTGAGGGTGACGATGAGAGGGAGGGACACGTCCCAGCGGCGCTGCTCCTCGTTGATCCGTGGCTCGCCCTCCGGGAGGGCCCCAGAGTAGGCCTTGATGATCAGCTTGCAGCCGCAGACAGCGTGGGCTTCCCATGGTCCGTCACCTTGACAATGAGCTCGACAACAGGCGACACGTCCTCCCAGGAAGGGTGGGCGGTCCGTATCTCCCCGGTAACAGGGTCAATCTCGAACAGGTGGTCATCATTGCCGTCAGAGATCTCGTAGGTCAGGCGCCCGCTCTCCCCGTAGTCGTTGTCCACCGCTCTGACCGTGGTGATGATGTGGCCCACGCCCACATTCCGGGGCACATGGATCTCTGCCGTGTCATTCTGCAGCAGCGGGAGCATGATAACCGGCGTGTTGTCATTGACATCCAGAACGCTGACCCGCACCGTGGCGTTACTCTCCAGGTGGGGCGACCCCGAGTCCTTCGCCAGGACCTTAAACTCAAAGTACTTGGTCTGCTCATAGTTAAACGACCTCAGAGCATAAATGGCACCGTTTGTGGGATTGACGGAAACATAGGTGTAAATCGACATCGTCCACATCAGACGGCAATATGGAATAAGATACGGTTCCGTTTTGGCCCAGGTCTGGATCGTGAGCCTGAACTGAGCCCAGGTACTCTCCCGGGATGTTATTCTCCGGCACCTGCAAGAGGTAAACGGGTTTGGGAAACCGGGGAGCATTGTCATTTTCATCCAGTATTTTCACGGTAAACGACTTGGTTGAATTTAGAGGCGGGATCCCGTTGTCTTTGGCCACTATCGTCACATTGTACTCATCCTGCACTTCCCTGTCCAGGGATCTGTCTGTAACCACCGTGAAGAAGTTGTCGTAGTTTTCCTCCAGTTTAAAAGGCACGTTGCCCAGTACTCTGCACTGGAGCTGGCCGTTTCTCCCTGAATCTTTGTCAGTGACTCGGACCAGAGCAATCACCGTCCCTGGGGGGGCGGCCTCACTAATGGCCCCCTGCCGGACAGAAACAAAGCCTATGGACGGCGAGTTGTCATTCCTATCTATCACTTTAACCGTGACTTTGCAATGGCCGGGGATGGGGTTAGGCCCGAGATCTTTAGCCTGAATGTCGATTTCTATGACCGAGCTTTCCTCATAGTCAATTTCTCCCTGAATTTTTATGACACCGGTTCTGGAATCAATGGAGAACAGCTCTCTGACCCTGTCTGGAGTGTAACCGCCAAAGGAATAGACAACCTGGCCATTATTCCCTTCATCTAGATCTGTTGCGTTTAGGTCTATCAATACTTTTCCTGTTGCTGAATTTTCTGGAATCTCCACTACATATGATGACTGCTCAAACATGGGACTGTTGTCATTAGAATCAGTTACCCTCACATTGATTTGTATTGTTCCTGATCTGGGGTACTCCCCTCCATCCGTTGCAGTCAGTATGAGGGTATGACGGCTCCGTTCCTCTCTATCAAGGGGTCTCTCAACCACTAACTCCGGGAACTTTGTCCCATCTCCCCTCGATTTCACGTCTAAAGAAAATATATTGTAATCATCTCGCGTCAGCTGATATGTTTTCAAGCCATTCTCTCCTGCGTCGGGGTCGTGCGCACTGGCTAAAGGGAACCGAGTCCCAGGAGCTGCGTTCTCAGAGATGTCAATATCAATCTGATCCGACGGAAAGGTAGGTGAATTGTCGTTAATATCCTGTATTTCCAACTTAATCATACAGATCTCTTTATCGTTGGCGAACACTTCCATAGAGAGCTGGCACTTGGGGTTCCGCCGACACAGCATTTCCCTATCAATCCGCTGCTTAGTATACAACAATCCGCTTTCCGGGTCCACGTCAATGAGATGCGGGGCTGAATTCTCCAACACCCTGAAGTTAGATTTCTTGCCACGCTCTCCCGGTCCAAGTCTGGCATCTTTGGCTATGTTCCCAATCACAGTCCCCGGTCCCTGCTCCTCCGGAACTGAGTAATTCAAGTTTTTCAATGTCAGGGCTTGTGCCCATAGCAGGAGGAAAAAGAAAACAGAAAGATACATCCCCCGTGCTGTTATTTTCGCTGCGGTTTTAGCTTCCGACCTGTTGATTTGCTCAACAAACCGGCAATTTCCACCTTTTAATGCTGAGAGAGGCAGTTATTTTCATAATAGAAACGGAATATTGTCATTTCCGTCACCGTTTCGAGGTTTAGTCACCTTCTTATTTATTGACCGTGTTCCATTTATTTACAAATAGTAACAGCACGTCTAATTCAAATTCATCCGAATGTCCACAGTCGCCTGTGCGATACTGGTGATCCGGTTTCCACGAAATGAAAGACTCATGGGGCGTGCGCTCATCTGAAATGTAAAAGGAAAATCAGGTATGCAAAATTCAAACAGGAATACTTAGTGGAAATACAGTATTTAGCATGCTGCCGTTTTTTTCTTCACAAGGTAAATATAAACTGATTAAAGGATATATCTTGAGGAGACTCTTTTTCCTAACGGTTCAACGGAAAGACTATTTTCTTACTGACTAATGAAAGTAGGGTGGATTACTATTTAAACATCCGAAACATCACTGAGGGCGATGCTGGATGATGCATCTTATACAGTCGACACGTGTGTGTTTTTTAGTTAATTTAAATGGTAACCCACATACATAAACACTGTCCGAACACATTCATGAACGGGATAAATTCATATAATCTATGTTTTAATATTACACATTACAACACTGCTGGTTAAATGATCACCTTCAACTGAGGTTTCATTTACAAAAATCACTGCGGTGCAAATCCCTTTCGTAAACTTACTAAAGGCACTGACAGATCAACACGGTCTGTCAATGGCGAAGAACCACACAATCATACAACACGTCAGTAATACATTATCACACGTTCCTCTTGCAGACTATAATAAACTGTTGCATTCCTTCAGTAAAAAAAAACCTATCTGATTGTACGTACACGGCCGGCTGTGGTTTGATAAATATATATCATAATTACATGATGCTGAAAATGATATATTAAAAACACACAAACTCACCCGTAACATTTGGTCCAAAATCACGTCTTATTTCCCGCGGTACAAACTGTATCTTATTCGCCAATGAAAACCCATGAGTTCCCGAGTACACCGCTTTATTTATGAAGTAGTTTTAGTAGTCCCGAAAGTATGTCTGCAATACCAATAAGCTTGGTTCTTACAATATCTCCTTCGTTATAACGTAAGGTCTTGTGTCACCTTGCATTCTATGGTTGACAAAATTCTTCAGCTGAACAGTTACGAGACGTGAGGAGATCCGAGCAGGAAATATTGATCCAGAGCGGATAACGTTATTAACAATGTGATCAGCCCTCTCGACTGCTGCAATCATGCGGTGTACGACCAAGTTTGAGATAACATACAGTGGCTCCTAATACATCCAGAGTCTACTACAGGCAGTCAGGAGTCCCGTTTGCCGATATTCATCCCCAAAGAAAAATCTGGTTCCGTGTATTGCGCACCTTCCTTGTCACGTCAACTGTTGAAAACTGCAGGAGTATAATTGTGCTCACCTCTACCCTCCAAACCCCTCTCAACACTTCTCACTGACTAACTCGCAGCGCATCATAGTGCATTAAAAATGGTTACTGATCTGCTGCCAACCAATGAATGAAATAGGACACGACTTGCCTTCGGGTTATCATCCAATAGGTTTTGTAGCTTTAGCGTTGAGGGAGGGATTTGAGAATCAGTCCAGAGAGTACGTGATTTGACCAGTTAGTAGTGGTGTAGTCAGAAGAAAGAGTTGCTCGGGAACGTTTAGATACGGAAGGTTATCGGCTGGGAAACGAGTCAGTCACCTGCGTTTATCTGGCGCTGTTTGAAGTGTGATGTTGACGATACGAGTATAGTTCATACAAAATTTAATAAACAGGGAACTGCTTGCTATCTGTCAGGAAGCATGCCATTTCAAATCAAAGGAATTGCGGACAGATCTAAAAATATTGAAATTTTAAACTTTGGATACTGCGAACTAACCAGCTTTTGTAGAGAACTAGCAAACGGGTGCAAAAGCGAATCTGAACTACCAATGTCGTGCTTAAGACAAAGCTTCCAACTTCAGCTCTGAACCTCATGCACACAAACTTAAAATAATAATATTAATCAGAATATTATATTAACGTAAGTTAAATCATTGATAATTAAAAAAAAGGAAAAGGATAAAAAAAAAACGATTTCCTCAGTAATATACTCAATTTGTATTGCTAAGCATGATAGTACTGTACACTACATATAGCATGGCCTATGTCACATAGGTTGTGTGCCAATAGCCATTACTGATGAACAGCACAGATGTTTGTGCACTAATTGTTTCCATATACAAGCCTCAGAAGCGGCTCCAGGGCTGCAGTGTTTCTACACTCCTCTCATCGTTCCAGAATCCAGGACAGTTCCATGACTGATGAGTGTGAATGAGCCGGCTTCCCGCGTTTATTGCCATCTCAGTGGAAAATAAAGCACCACCTAGGAAACGCTGAAGGTGGAAAGACGTTCTTGTTGCCCACATGGGAGAAGGCGACATATGGATGCGTCTTTTTGTATTACCTTAGTTGAGCTGAGGGAGAAACATCTCAAGATCATTTATGTAGATACGGGAATCAGCTTCCAACAGTTACACTCTGTTGTATCGATAGCCTGCAGTGAGCGCATAACTTTGGTCCCAGATGAATCATTTCTGTAGGATTAAGCAGTTAGCTGAGGACACAGGCAAATATGACAAAAGTCAAGTGCCATCATTCACTGACTCATGCAGGTAACTGTGTGTATTGAAGATCCTGAGCTAGTGGGACAAACATGTTTGTTATTTTTAGTGGGCAATGAGTAGCTTAGGTCACAGCACTTCATTCAAGAGAAGGGAGGGGTTGCAGCATATCAGTGAAGAGGAGGGATGTGTAAAGGAACAGGACCCAGCTTCCTACTCGTTTACTCACAGCAGTCGAATTTGTGAAAAGCAGCATGTAAATATAATAAATCATGCTCTTAATTATAGAGCACATATTGAGACTTAAGCACTACAACTGCTGGTACCACCCCTGCTTCTACGACTGATATTGCTATCAGTACTGGCACTGGCAGTACTACTATTGATACAATCACAGCTGCTGCTAATGCTACTACGACTACTGCCACTAATGCTACTGCTACTGCAGGTTTGGGTTGCCAGATTGAGAAGGCCACCCTCAGGCATTTGGCTAACTCACTGGGAAACCCCCTGTGCTCTTCTGTCAGTATTATTTTTGACCACGGAGAGTCAGTTTGTTTTAATGTCTTATCTTAAAAAAGGAGTCTCCTTTTATGCAGTCACTGTGTGGTAACACTGAACATACAGATAGTCCATGGTGTTTTGTATTTCTGTAGTGGGGATGTTTTAGCAGGTACTCAGAGTGTCAGTGCCCCTTTAGTTATTCATTTTACACCCAGAATTATGGAAGGTTGGAATTACAAATTTCCTCAGTGCATCAAATCTAACCTCCTAAAATCACTGTGCTAAATGATGTGTCATGGAGGCATCCAAATATCAGATATGACCATATCTAATATACTCAGGAGTCCAAGGATGACATATGTCTTTAAGCTAAATCTGGATGTAATATTTGTCTGGTTATGTTCCTGTCGACAAGACTATTAATATGTTTGATAAATGGTCCACATTTTGTAGCATATCAAAATATGTCAATCTAAGATACTCCTTAATGTTGACCATTTTTTCCCCATTCGAGTCCTGGCCACAACATTTGGGCTTTTGTTATATTTGGTCCTGAGGGAAGATCTTCTTATAACTGAAATGGTGTCCCACAGTAACCTAGTGTAAACAGGATGCTTCCTGTCCATGTACTAACCAAGCCCAGTTCAGCTTAGCTTCAGTAATAACTCTGCCCAACCATGTTTATCTTCAGTCTCAGCCAAGCCCAGCCCTGCTTAGTTTCAATAATCACAAAGTCCAACTTTGCTTAGCTTCATCTAACTAAGCCCAGCCCTGGTTACCTTCTATATAACCAAGCCCAGCCCTGCTTAGCTTCTGTAGTAACCAAGATTCACCCAGCCTACATCTAACACTGTTTATTTCCAGTGCCGACCAGGACAAAGCCCTGTTTAGCTTCAGCATTAACCAAACCCAATCCTGCATAGCTTCAAGAATAACCAGGCAAAGCCTTGCCGAGCCTCTGTCATTGAGCTGGGGAGAGTCACTGGGTGACATGACATCATTAGTAGTGACATCACGAGGTGTTCAAGGCATGCATTTGCAGTACATGATATCAATGTTTCAACAACTGAATAAGAAGATGAAAATTCGGGCAGAGGCCCAGTTCTTCTTGACTGTGCTGTCAGTTGAAGAATGGATCGCTGACACTTGCCGTGTATTTATTCCCTGCCGGCCTGTCCGCGGCACACTCTCTGAAAGTGACTCCTGGTGGCTCCGCATGGGAATTCAGCTCCATGTCGTCTCACATAGACTTGGTATTCATGGGCTGTTGTGCCTCTCCGCAGCCATTGTCATATCATTACATCCTGGTTCTTTTAATATCGCCGCTTTGAAGTGCAGCAGTATTCAATAGCCTTTGATTATCCAGGAGATTGCTGCATTTGATATTATGGCCTGTAATGGTTTCCTGCTGTCTGGAGGTTCCATCCAGCCTCCTTGACCCTTCGCATGTCCTCCCTCTCCCCAGCAAATGTTCTTGGCAGCAGTGATAGGACTTGTTATTCTCTCATCAGTTTGCATGACCAACAGGCCTTAGTTAGTCCCCCTCCTGCACCACAGATAAGGAGAGCATTGTTGGGAATAATCACTGACCAGACATGCCATTCAATACAATGTCATTCTCACTGCCTCCATCCCATTCAAATGGCACAGATAAACAAAAACTGAATTATGTGTGTAGGATTTTAAAACGCAACGTGTGGAGCGTTACACAAATGAAGAGTTGTGCAATGTTTATCATTTACAGTGGACATATTCACTTATGAAGTGATGTGTCTTGACTAAGGCAGGGACTCAAGCACAAACAGGGACAAATAATAATGTTTGTTTATTAAGCAGCCGCAAAAGACAAAAATCACAGTCAGGGACAGGCAGGATCAAAAACCTGGGAGACTCGGCGAAGGAACAAGAGCACAGTCCAAAAGCAAAGTGGAGGGCAGGCAGTCAAAGTTCAAACCGGGTAGACAAGGCAGAAAAATCCAAAAGACAATCCAAAAAAGACAAAGTCAAAAACAGGTACGGGTCACAAAGAATGGGCAGGCTGAAACACAGAGGATGCGGGTTGTGAAACAGGTAGAAACACTGAGATGAACTGGGAAGGAACAAACGAACGAACAGGACATAAATACACAGGACTAACGAGCGAATGAGACACAGTTGAACAAACAGGGCAAGTGAAAAAAATCGACAATCAAACTGACAGGTAGGGAAACAGTGGGCGGAGCAGACACACAAGGGAAATGAAAACAAAAGCACATGGAATGAAAATAAAAACAAAAACAAACTGTCTCAGTAGGAGCAGACATAACATGATGTGGTTAAAAAATAACAGTAAATTTCCAAATTCCCTGGTTATAGAATGCATGATAGGATTGTCCTTATTAAAAGTTTGTCTTCTTATGTCAGTGGCGGTTGATATATGTTATTAGCCATACATTTTGTCTTCACACTTGCTTTTGAATTGTACAGGCTACCAGCAATGGTTAACTAGTGCCGAACGAAGGCTGAATACAGAACAATGAAAAGCAAAGAGAAGCTAAAAAACCGATAGTTTGCAATGAATGAAGGCCAAATATAGAGCAGCAAAAGTATGCCACAACAGGGATTGCATTTTCAGTTTCAATAAAAAATTCAGTGGCTTTCCTTAATAATAATATCTTATTTGGTTTTATCAGCGATATTGTCATGAACAGGATTCATACAGTAAATATGTGTGCTTCGGACATAAAAAAACAATTGAATTTATCATTTTCTGGATTATTTGTTTAGTTAAAGCGCATGTAATTAAGCCTTCTCATTAGTAAAATAGCAGATAAAGACCTATCTTCAGTCTTCCTGATCATTTATCATTAAATCCTATTAATGTTTATCATTTCATGAATACAGTGCTTTAGATTCAAGTGAACACTCTTGTTTGTCAGGGGTTTATGCAACTCAGTAATATTGCAATCCAATGTGACAATGTCTAGGTCTTTATCGATTAAGATGCTTTGTTGCCACATATAATATAATCACCTGGTCTCCTCTAATGATGGCTCTTATTCCTATAATATGTGATACTAGATTTGAATTAACTGAGGAGATATTCAGTTCATTATGTTTTTTTTTCTTACCTTTTCATGGAATGGTTTTAATTATTTATAAGCATGCATTTATTCTAAAATGTTATTTCCCATACATTATAAACTAACAGTATGTACTGAAGAGTCTTTGTTGTTTTACTGTGCCGTACATGTTTTTGGACTGTGTGTTGGAGAAGGCAGGCCCTGGTGATGATGTGGTAGTGCACCATGTAAAGCGAGGCAGTCTGCGCACAAAAGGCTCTTTGAGCTCAACCTTCAAACTCCTTATCTGACATTGAATACTGAAATAAATGCTGGTTCCTGTCCACCAATCAGATGGCAGACAACCAAATGGTCATTGCCCATATGCGTGGGTGTCCATTCCTGTGTCCTCTAGTCAAGCTATCAGCCATGTCCTTAAGCAGCATCTGTAGGGCTACCACAGTTTAGATGGTTTTTACATTCTCCTGTGCTACTACACCATCCACTATATCTGCTATGTTCTCAGACGTTCATACAGGTCTGTGCAAACTGAATTCACCCCAGTATAGTGCATTGCTCAGGGGCACAATGAAAGTGCTTAACTTGGGAATCAAACCTGAAACCATTTCAGTTGCAAATCCACCTCCCTCACTATTACGCTGCACTGCAATATCTTCCCCACAAGCCCACCTCCCTAACCATTATACTACACTGTAACCTCTGAGCTACAAGCCCAGCTCCCTAACCATTATACTACACTGTAACATCTGAGCTACAAGCCCAGCCCCCTAACCACTATACTACACTCTAACCTCTGAGCTACAAGCCCAGCTCCCTAACCATTATACTACACTGTAACCTCTGAGCTACAAGCCCAGCCCCCTAACCACTATACTACACTCTAACCTCTGAGCTACATGCCCTGCTCTCTGACCATTATACTACACTGTAACCTCTGAGCTACAAGCCCAGCTCCCTAACCATTACACTACACTGTAACCTCTGAGCTACAAGCCCAGCTCCCTAACCACTATACTACACTCTAACCTCTGAGCTACATGCCCTGCTCTCTGACCATTATACTACACTGTAACCTCTGAGCTACAAGCCCAGCTCCCTAACCATTACACTACACTGTAACCTCTGAGCTACAAGCCCAGCCCCTAACCACTATACTACACTCTAACTGAGCTACACTCTGACCATTATACTACACTGTAACCTCTGAGCTACAAGCCCAGCTCCCTAACCATTACATTACACTATAACCTCTGAGTTACATGCCCTGCTCTCTAACCAGCTACCTCCTTAAGCATTACATTGCACTGTAACCTCTGAGTTACAAGCCCTTAAACCTCACAATTGCATTGCAGTGTAACCTCTGAGCTACAAGCCCAGCTCCCTAACCATTACATTACACTATAAACTCTGAGTTACATGCCCTGCTCTCTAACCAGCTAGCTCCTTAAGCATTACTGCAGCTGAGTTACAAGCCCAGCTCCCTAACCATTACATTACACTATAACCTCTGAGTTACATGCCCTAACCAGCTACCTCCTAAGCAACCAGCTACCTCCTCACAATGGCATTACATTGCACTGTAACCTCTGAGTTATAACAATGCCCTAACCAGCTACCTCCACAATTGCATTGCAGTGCCTTAACCCTCACAATGGCATTGCAGTGTAACCTCTGAGCTACAAGCCCAGCTCCCTAACCATTACACTACACTGCCACCCACTGTCATGCATCTTGGGCTCTGTAAAGAGTGCAGCGTCCTGACACAGTGCTGGTAGCAGAGGGAGGACGAGCAGCAGTTTGGCACAGTCCATGAAACCAGTTATGTATATAATGATTCACTCACACATCACTTCAGTTTGGAGTTTATGCAAATAAATTAAATTAGATGGAAAAAAAATATATGCAAAGATGCTGGACTGTGCAATGAAATCCCAATCCTACCCCCAAGAGCAAAGCACAACACAAATTAATGTATACATGGAAAACTAACATTGTAGCCTAATAAATATAGTGCCAACTGGCCTTTAGTTTGAGGGATATTGCTGTCTTCATATAGCTGCAGTAACTGAATTTTCTTTCTTGTGACACAAGTTGGGAAAGTATATATGTTTCTCTGAGACATGTTGAAGGGAATGGACCACACATGCCTTAGTTCAGTCTGTTAGATTTGAAGGCTTTTGTTATAGTGCCAGAAAAAACTGACAAACCCACTGTGCTTCATTGTTATGTTCCTCTCTCTGCCTGTTTTTGAAATATTAATATAGATTCTGACTAGAATTCTGAATGTATTAGGACATACTGCGAGCTAGCAAAGGAGCAGCAGCAAATCATATGATATAACCTTAATCCATGAACAGTTTTCAACATTAGAACAAATTAAATTACTTTAAGAAACATTGTCACTGGGAATACATTTTGAAGTGTGGACATAAATAGCTACATTATAACACAATCAGGAAATTAGATTTCAGCGTAATGACAGCAGTCTTTCTTGGGGTAATGAGAGCAAATGTGAGGCTCACCCAGCCCATTAAAAGAGCCTGTCTCGCTGTGGAGAGGAGCTTTATGCAGCACAGAGTGCATTTTTTATCTGCCAGGGAAAATTCTCATAGGAGGCGGTTTCAATCTACGTGCCCTTTCCAGTAACATTTTCATTCGCTCATTTTAACTTTCAGCTGCAAGAGGTGCTTTATGAAACACTGGCTCCTGCACTGCAGATCTCAAGCCTCATCTTTGTTGTGTTGAGTTAAATCTTATGTCTTGTCTTTGCTGTGTTGAGTTAAATCTTATGTCTTGTCGTTGCTGTGTTGAGTTAAATCTTATGTCTTGTCGTTGCTGTGTTGAGTTAAATCTTATGTCTTGCCGTAGCTGTGTTGAGTTAAATCTTATGTCTTGTCTTTGCTGTGTTTGAGCTAGATCTTATGTCTTGTCTTTATTGTGTTGAGTTAGATTTTATACCTTGCCTTTGCTGTGTTGAGTCAGATCTTATGTCTTGCCTTTGCTGTGTTAAGTCTCAGTGTTGAGTCTTTGATGAGTTAACTCTCATCTCAATTTTGAGTCATTGCTTTGTTGAGTCAGATCCTGACATTGCTGTGTTAGGTTAGATCACAAGCCTTGTCTTTGCTGTGTTAAGTATAATCTCAGTGTTGATTCTTCACTGAGTTAACTCAGACATTTCTGAGGATAAAACATGTTATTCAAACCATTTACACATTCATTTCTCAGATGCATTCTTGTAAATCCTATTAGTGTTTATTTTAAAAAAACAGATACCAGATGATATATGTTATGGATGTAAATGATGCACCATAGCAACAGTGTCAAAATGGGACCAGCTGCATGGTAAATGGCATAAAGCAATATGCAATTTTCTTGCATGCAAATAAGACATTTAGCTTTATTTGTCTTCTCACTTGACACATAATATGGAAAATTATATTTTCGCATGAATGCAAAGTGGCAACTGCAGACAGCCACCTGAATCAAAATCCACTCAGGTACAATACCTAATGTGTGTGTGTGTGTGTGTGTGTGTGTGTGTGTGCTACACGCCCTGTTAGATTTCCTTCAGCATGTATGAGGCTATGGACATGGCCATTCCCTGAGTCTCTCCATAGCTGTGTAGCCCTGCTTTACGGGCAGAGGTTCGGCTCTTCATGCCCAGGGTGAAGCTCACACAAATCAGTCAGGTGCAGGTACAAGATAAGCACACAAAGCAAGGAATTCTAATTATTTTATTCTGTTGATTAAAATGCTATGAAACAAAGAATCAGCCTCTGGCATGAGTTTAAATTTACATGCATTCTTACCTTTTCTAACATTGTCTTTATGCTTTTTTTACAGACTCTTAAGGTTTGTTTGGGAAAAACAATCTCTTCTGTCTGTGAGGCGATTTTTCGTTCTTTCTTTGTCAAGCCATCTTTTCTTGAGTTGTTGCAGAGCCTATGAGGTAAATTGATCCAAACCTTGCATTTTTATGACGGCTTGTTTAATTAGTTATTAGATTAATCATTAAACTGTATTGGATTTTGTATTGGATTTTGTAAACAGAAAAACATGGCTGTGTACAACCCTATCTATTTAACCCCAGTATTAGTGTTGCTTTCACCAATATGGGATGTACAGGCATATTATTGTAGTTGTGTGTCAGACTGATGGATCAAAGCACAATGTTTCTGACTGCGCTCATTGATGTCTAAAATCTATTAAACAGAACTTACGTCATTCAATTCAACTCTAGTGGGGATAAAAATCAGCTTACCAACATTTTCATATTGATCACTCAGTTGCGTTGTGACATAGACAACATGGCAGTGCAAGGTTGCCGTTTCCAAAACAGGAACAGAGGACAGCTTCTCACACCGGGAGAGCATCTGAGATGTATCGCACTGATAATGATATGCAAAACCTAAATTTAAAAATGTGAAGCAAAATGACATTCACAGTGATTGTCTGGCGTCTTCAAAAAAATTGTCAGTAATGAAGATATCCACTATTTTTTTCACATCTATGATTGACAAATGAGTTAAATTTAGCATTCCTATTTGGTCTAGTGTAATGCATATACAGGGAGAGAAGCTGGTATATCGATATTTACTAATTGCACATATGTATTGTTTCCACTCCTGCTTGTACTGTTCAGTTTCAAGTATTGCTTTCTGGTGTTGCTGTGCTTTTGCCTCTTCTGGTGTATGAAGCAGGAGAAAACTATGGCTGTTTGCCAAAGGAAACAAATGCACTACATATGAGGTTATTGATTAAGTCTGAAGCCAATTTGGTAGTATGTACTGAAGAATATATTGAGCTTCATTTGACTCACTGCAGACATGATTTAAAATTGGTATGTTTCACATTAATAACCTGTGTATATTTTAAGTGTTGCAATGTCTGTTGTCTGTATGAAAGCCATAGTAGTAGATATTCATTATTATTTTTAAATATGTCTATTTATTTATGATTGGTGTAAACTGTGATTACATACATCAAATCCTGGAATAGCTGTAGAGTGGGTTTTGGTGTGGTTGTAGTTGTATTTTTTCACCATGTTTTTTTTTTTTTTTTTGTATTTTTTGAAGGAAAAGAATAGGTTTGGGGATTATTTTACTTCTAAAATGGGTCAAAGTGATTTTTCTGAAGAGTTTTTTATCAAAGTTGGGTCAACCACATTATTCTTGGCAATGTAAAATACAAGACCAGTCAGACTGTAGAAAATCACAAATGATTTTAAATAGGTGACCTAATATAGTTTCTATATTTATATCACTGATGTAAAATAAGAATGCAATATTTAAATGTTGAACAAAAGACAGAATATTTTGCATGAGGGCATTGCACACGGATTTAATGATACATTTACTTCCCAGCTAATGCAAAACTGTACATTTTAAAACTAATGAAGATTTTTAAAATATATTTTCATGCAGGCAATCAATGACAATCATACCATCTCCTGCCTAAAGAGTGAAACAGTAATGAAGTAAACAGAGGTTAATGAAATCCCACATATTTAAGATGCCCTATCCTGCAGAAGATATGCAGTTGCAAGAAAATAATTATGAACCCTTTGGGATTACAACGATATCGGAATGAATTACTGATAAAATGCGGTCTAATCTTCATCTTAGTCACAATTATAGACCAACACAATCTAACGAAACCAATAACACGCAAGCATCTGTACTTTTCATGTCTTTATAGAACACATTCACCAATCGATGCAGATATCCTGGCAATTCTCCTCTCTGTCTCTCTTTTCTCTCCCTCCTCCTGCCTCTTCAGGCCAGCAGACCCGAAGTGTCTTACGCTGGCCCATGGTCACCCCCTGCTACCGAATGTGCTTTGTGTTCGCAGCTTATGTCAGCCGCGTAGGTGGTCCTGTAGCACTTCACCAACACAATCTGCTCCCATTGGTCGGTCCCCGTCTGCTGAAAGCTTTGGTCATCATCGGTTCTTCTGAGGCCTCTTGAGGACACAAAATCAAAGAAAAGAAAATATGTTTAAAAAGGTTTCCATGTAAGGAAAAACCCAGACTGCCTGCTTTGTGCATACCTGCTACCTGCTACACCACATTATGTATCCGTTCTCAGTCGTATAGTCCTCCAAGTATACTGTCAAGACTACATTCTAAGCAATCACATATAAAGCATGAATTAATCCTTAACTTTGTTGCATTTTGACGTAGTGCGCACTTGTACTGGCATTGATCGATAAGGGAAGAGAGTAGGGGGAATGAAAGCAGACCCTAATACATTATCCTCTGTCTCATTACTCTGCAGTATCTGCTCTCAGGACACTTGTATGCACCACACCATGGAGTCTCCCAGCATCTACAGGAGTCATCCTATTCCTAAATTACAGACTGATTCTAAAAGAATCTTCCACCAGCAGTAACAAGCAGCTTTTTTATACATGGCAAACTGGCAATGGGTTGCATAATGAATGAATAATGGATACAATGTATATTTTTAGTGGATCTTCACATTGGAAAAACCCATTGACCATAGATCACCTACACTCCACCTGAAGGTGAAACATTGCTAACAAAGAGACCTCTTTTTTCCACCCCACCATCAATTTTTAGAAATAAAAACATTAATTTCATAAAAAATAAAGAATCAAAGCCGGCTGAGTGTTCTGTCCTTGTGTGGCTGGAGTTCTTTGGCTTTCTAAAGTCTAGTGTCTGCGATGACAGGAGATATGACCTCTTTGAACTTCAAGCACCTATCAGTTCTAAATCATCATGATCTTTAAAAAGAGAGAGGAATTAAGTGGAAATTGATAGCGTCTGCTTGAGATTATGAGGAGGTTTGTAAATCGTGTATTTGTAACCTGTCAAATGCTTTTGGTGCTTAAGAACTCACAAAGACTCCAGGTGACTGTTATTTTATTTGCTCTCCATGCATCAGCAGAGCCAGAGACAGTGGGATGATAGCATCTTGCACACCTACACACATTTTCTCATGGTTTCCATTTTGGCATGTGCATTTTTCATAACTTTTAAAAGCAGACACTGCTGTCAATCCGTAGACATCCAGGTGAATTCAACAGCACCTGCATAGAGATTCTGACTTTACAATTCCCTGTAAGGTTGACGCTAAATATAATCTTCAAAAACTTAATTGGGTCAAACATCATTTATATTTTAGAGATACTAATATCATTCCTATGGCATTTAAGGACAGATTCATGATTGACTGCTGTGTCCGTGACAATACTGAAAAACCACATTGTTTCACTTGCTCATCTGTGAAATCATTGTAGATGCTCCTCTGTCTTTCTGACGGGTTGGTGTCCAGACAAAGGAAATGGGCTTTATGCAGTTTACAACCAAATGCATTCATCCTCTGAGCCTGTTATCAGCTTCTGCCGCAGGAGAAAATATACGTGTAAACTAATGAAAATGCTACAAATCAAAACAAAATGCTAAAAAAATGATACAAGACAAATCTAAAATTTGTTTTAAAAGGAAAAAAAGTCAATAAATAAGTAATAAATACCAATAACTTACAACAGGAAAGAATAAATGAGAAATTTAAAAAATACATGCATACATGCTGTACTATTCTCTTTTTACTTTCAATTTCTCTTTTATGGAGATAATCATACACAGACGAGTGAACTATAGTTACAAATATTACTTTGTATAAACATCACACAATCTGTTGTATTTTACATACTCTTTGAGTGCTGTTATGTATATCAAAAATCCCATTAGCACCACCAAGTGGACAGAGTGATGAGCCAAGAGCATTCAGGCTGCCAAACCAGAAGTGTTCACATGTATTTATTTGTTTGTTTGTTTGTTTGTTTGTTTTTCATCTTTTTTTATATTGTTCAAAAATAAAATAACATAAAGAGATGAAATTGACACATTTGTGTAATACTTTCTGTGAGAGCTGACCACCCCTTATAAGCATAAACTGCTTTCCCCCCACACTTCCTGTGTACACTGAGCTCCCCATGCAGCACTGAGCTGTGCTAATGGCCACACAGCACAGGGTAGCTTCTAGCAAAGCACACCACAAATATCTCACATGCACAGTTTTTATCCCTCACTGACATTTAATCAGAGGACAGGATTCACTGAGAAATCAAAAGCGGCTATGACGAAAACCTTCATCAGCCCTTTCAATGTGACGCAAGCAAACAATCAGCTGACCATCGTCCGACCAATCATACTTAGCCTCTTTTAAGGGCACATGGAACTCAACAAGAATCGCCTTCATTATACAACATATTGGCCAGGATTCAATCTACATTTGTCCTAAACTTTGGTTCACAGTGCATTATAAACACTATGTAACCCAAAGATGGCTGTGGCCAATAAAATATGAATGCCGTTTAATTCAGGGACATGAAGCTGATGAAGGCCAGTGAACAGATTTAGACAACGGAGAGAAGATAACAAGTCGCTCATGATAAGTAGCATCTCTATGATAACATTTCATCAACCTGCATCACAATATTCAGTGCCGTAGTAAGTGCCAGAAGGGCATTTGAGGATGTATCAGTATGAACAGAGTGATGCATGTGGCAGAGGGAAATGTTCAGATCCAGGGGAGATGCTCAGGAATCAGGATAAGCTGAGTGATGACACAGTTTAAACAGGCGTGCTTCAGTCTGCTGAGGAAGATTAGCTACAAATCAACTGGTCTAACTGTGGTCACACAAGTGTAAGGGCATGCGCAAACAGAAGAGTCACACACACACACTGACACATCACACACACACACACACCCAACACAAACACACACACACACACACACACACACACACACACACACACACACACACACACACACCCAAAATGCACTGTATGTAAAAAGTAAATTGAAAAAAGGACCCCCCCCCACACACACACACTTCCATTCTGTATTATTATTATTATTATTATTAATATTAGTTTTTTTTTTTTTTTCCAATAAGAATGGTACACCTTTAAGTTTGTTCAAAAATAAACACTGTCCATTGTTCAATTCAGGTACAATGTATCAGGCCTGGGTGGTTTTACGGGCATTTCAGAGATAAAACACCTGAGTGGATGTGTCCTCAGCCACTTTGTGCTACCACCTTTCAGAAGGTGACAGCTATGGTCTCACAGTTCCCTTAATCTGGGTCTAAGTGTCACCAGAGGCGGAGGCATGAAAACAGACCATGTAATTTGGGTTTGAGCTGGATTACAGCACAGCCATAATTACACAAACCTCCTGTGTGTGTGAGGTATTAACGGGGACAGCCGTGTTTCTCCTTCTTCTCTATGCTTCACAAAAGACGTCTTTTGAGCTTTTATGAGGGTCGTCTTTGAATCAGTGATGCAGCAAAATAGTATGGAAAACCATTACTGCCAAAAAAAATAAATAAATATGAAAAATGCTCGATACAATTATGAGAAAACCGAAGGAAATCTGGAGCTGTAAAGTTACATCTCCATTTTGACCTTTTGATTGCTTCAGGCATGCCTAAATCCAGCCTAAACCAGCATTTCAGAAGTCAATGAGAAGATCGCTTGATTGAATTTCATATGCCCAAAAACAACAGACCATGTGTGATTGATTTGATCCTGGCCATATCTTTTTGACAGGCATCTTAATATGTGTTATGAGTCAAGCTAAAATTGCCACAGGGGCAGGTTTAAACATGTGCCATAACATTTATTATATAGCGCATCTGCACTGAGCTGTTTTTAAACTGGCCAGCCATGGAGGGTGAGGAACATGGGAATGATTTCCCCTCTAAGATCTTAAATCATCTAGACCACAGGGGAGTTCAGCATGTTGAGCACGGTTAGCGTCTGAAAGAGAGACTGTGCCCAAGACCAACAACACATGGGTCACCTTGAGGGCCTTAGGTTTGCATGCTGCAGGTTTACCCAGGTTCTCCAGTGTTCTGACAAAAAAAATCCACCGTTCTAAAATTCACTCAAGTTCAAAATGGCTGCATTGCCTGTGTGAAAGCACGACGCCCATCCAGCATGCCTTAACACTGACTCTACTTCAAATGCTCAATCCCCAGGAGAGCATCAGGATAACGTACTAAAGTTTCCCAGCCTTGGCTTCCCAAAATCTGGATGGAATTTCCCTACGTCTGATTGCCCCTGTGAAATAAGGCAGCATAGTGATTTTCATGGGTTGCACTAAAAGAAAAAGGAGAATGTTTCCAATACAGACTGACTCCAGCTACAATGTATACTCCAAATATCTCCTGAAACATTCTTTTTCGGCAATATAATGACTGATAAGCCCTTGTTTATTGAACCTTCTTGCTCAGTGAGATTTTGGGGATAGCCCATATGGGAAAATTGCTCAGTAAAATTTGTGGGAATATCTTCAGACTCACTTTGTGAGGATCAGCGGTCCATACTCTTCGGTATCAGCCTTAACCTCTGCTCAGGAGGTGTGGATCATACATCATGCCATTTATAACACCACATAAAATGCATTCAGGAGTATAAAATAATCCCTTCAGTTTTATAGTTACTCTCCCATACATCTGTGGCCATCCAACATTCCTTTTCAACACACAAAGCCCCTTGAATCCATTCTGATCCAAGCAGAGTGCAGTTGAAAGTTTGTGCTCCTCTGAGTGGTCTCTAAAAGGCTTGCTTTGGTCTCCTTGATAACATCACATATGAATACCCATACACATGCATGCACAGATACACACACACACACACACACACACACACACACATCCATCCATGCACATCAATGCACAGACACACACAAGCACACCCACACACACATACACTGTACACTGTATAAAAAATTGATCTTTGAAATATAACTGAAATGGTCCTATTAAATACCAGGATCGATACATCCCCACAATCCACTTCATTTGTGCTGAGAGGCCAAGACAGTATTGGCTGCCAGTTGTGTCTTTTCAAGCAAAGTCCTGACAATATATACTTTACAGCACACTGTGTGTTTGTATCTGGCATGTTTCATAAGAGAGTACATTAAAGTGGCTTTGGACAACATGTTACATGTTTTTGTACAAAGGTCCAGGAAATGCTATGGCTGTCTACCTGGAAAGATTGAAAATAGAACTGCGCCAACTAGGATGCAACTAGAATGACACTGTGACAGAATCCTCACAGTGTAATTACCAATATTCAGATAATTGTATGATGAATCATATACAGTATTGTGGCCCTGGTGCTGAAAATATGAAATATTGATCTATGGATAATAAGGAACATGTCCATATTATTTATACAGCATGGCGGATTTGGAACACTGACCAGGATCAGGGCATAGGTCAGGTAGCATACAAATATGGTAGAACAATGGAATTTACTTACACATTGCAAAATTTGATTATTCTGTTCAGTTTTGTCATGATGTATTACAAACTGGCATTATGGTCCAGATTAGACTTTCAGACATGAAAGGTCCTTAGTGCCATTTGGATATCATGTGAATCAACAGGTAGCATAGACATGTTTTGAAGTCAGCCATCATAAATGGAGAAATGTTCCCATTTTGGACTTTAGACCTGCTCCACATAAGAGCTTTATATATGTTCAGAGCTTGTACACTACAGAAATCTCCACAAACATTTTCAATCCAGAAATATTGAGACCCAAAATTCTGTATTTCTTTTTCTTCACCTCAAAATCAAAATCTGACATGATTTTTGAACTCAAAAATCATGTCAGAAACAGGTTGGTTAAAGGTCCTTAATTTGAACTACGCACTGCTACTCCAGGGCGTTTGTGCTACTGGTTTAAGTACACCCACTTACCTCAGTGTCAGGGATCTGGCTTGGGCCTTCAAGAGCAGTTGCAATCCAAATATAGCTGTGATGACTGTAGCATTTATCTATGATTATCTGGCTTTACCATTAGGGCTGACGCTGTCATCTCTTAATTGGATCAAGGATCAAGGCAGTTCAATTGGACTTATGCTCTGCATTGAATGGTTTGAGGTTCCCTCTTGTGCATGTGAACCTCTACAGAATAAACTCAGCTAGAACATTTGCAAAGTGAACTCAGCTAACAATGTATGATTCTAGAATATGCCATGACTGTTAAGGAGTAAATGGTCCCATATTTTGGTAAATAGACATATTTTAGTAAGTTTTTTGTCCTTTGGGTATACATCCATAGTCCTTAACAACACTCACAGTGTAAAAGTGGAATATAGACATAAAACATTCAGTGCTTTGATGACACAGTGTTTTAATGATTTGATTTGTTTACTATATGAAACACATGATGGTTGAAGTCACAATGTTGATCAGTGACCTCTTTGAGACAGCAGGTGTTGGCACATTCATCTTGTCTGCATGCAGCAGTTAAACTCTAGGGTTATGTTAGATTTAAAAAATCCTTAGTAAAACCAATGCATTAAATTTACAGTTTTGTTTATTATGCATGTGACCCTAATGAGTGAAAGTAAATGTATCTGGGCTCAATGAATACAACAATAGATATGATTATTTGCTTTGGTGTTTGATATGAGCTTGAACACAAGAACCTTTGATGCTTGATAATGCCTTGAATGGGAGTTCCTCTGGCATATGATAAAACCTTGAAATGATAAGTGCTTTGGTGGTAGATGCAGTTTGTTGCGGTGTTGGTATTGGTTGACCCATAAATTGTTTCTCTGCAGAGATCAGAAAAATCACTGTCCAGTAATTGATGGGGACTCTGTGCTATAGGAGATTCAGTAAGCCTCTGTGGTCACAGCATTGGTTTAATGTCACATCCACGCTTACTGAATAATCTTATGGGTATCCTCTCCAAAATCTGAATTAGAATATTTTCTCTGTATAATTACAATTTATGTGTAATTACAATTTGTAATAAGAGAGTACACAGAATATAAGAATAACTGTCATTCCTCACTGAGATGGGTTCTTCACATGGGTAATTTCTGGTTCACTCCCCCTTTATGTAAAGCAGAACTCAATCATGTGATGATATTATGTAAATGTTTATTATTATCATATGATATGATGTTATATTAATGGCATCCATTATTATTTCACTTCAGGGCAAATGCATTGCAGTTTATTTTTCATGGAAATTTACATGCAGAAATAAAATAGTCATTTTATTATTAAAATAAAAAAAAAATAACATGTTCTCTGATGACATTTTTTGGAAAGTTACACTAAAACTGTTGATGAATCGTTTTCATTAATTCTCCTTATCAGGACTCTGACTTTGCTTAGGAGTCAGTGAAGCCACATCACATTATGATGCTTTCAGCACAAATAACTTCTAATTGCAGGTAATGACTCACTTCAGGAAATAATGGCTATTTATTCATTAGCCAATTAAACCCACCATGTACTGACAAGTGCAATTTACAAAAGTTTCCATTCAATTTACAAAGACTTCAAGTATCTGCTACAAGAAAGATGAAGACAAGATGGAGAAGACAGAGAATTAAGACAAATTGCCACTGAAGGTTTGTGTGGAACATTTTCTCACAGCATGGAATGTGTTGTGTTTGGATGATTCCAAATGTGCCCATTGTAATCATGTCTGCTCAGATAACAGAACAGAGTTATACTGGCATGTGAATGGGTGCGTATCACTCATTTGGTGTACATATCACACTGTGGGACAACTACATATGTGAGTCTGGAAACCAACTTCAGTTACCTGAGTAAAACAAGAGGGATGCATTTGACAAAACAGCATACTTCAGAGCTGCAATACTGGATATGTACTGAGACTGTTATGACTTATTATTATGGAGACATATTACAAGAGTGAAAGGAAATCTCCTATACATGCAAAATGTTCCGCTCCTGTTTAATAATTCAAACATATGATTTATGAAGACCATATCATGCTAATGAAGATTTGTTTCTCTCCTGATAGACACTGGCTTCTTTGAACTTGCAATAATGAAATAAACAAACAAACTGCATCATGACAGAGTTTTTCAGTCTGAATTTTAACCACCTGAACAGTATGCACAGCACACATTATGCACTCTCCTCAGAGTAAGAAAAAAACAAAACATAGCTGGTATCCCACTGTTATTCTGAAACTGTCACAATGCAGTGAAAGAGAGAGAGAGAGAGAGAGATAGAGAGAGACAGAGAAAGGGAGAGAAAGAGAGAGAAACAAAGAAACAACAAACAAACAAAATACAAAAAAAAAAACATGCATTTTCATGTTGTCTCAGCAACCATGAGTTTCCATAGCAGCACTGATGGACAAAGTTAGAGCAGAGTTGATGGCTAGGAGAGATCTATATTCTCACTGAAAATATGGAGGCAGTTTTCATTTAGCGCATATTAAATTATTTGAAATCAATATAAAAATTGGTTATGAATACGGAAAATAATTTGCAGTAGGTGAAAATGTTCTTTTGCAGGAACGCTTCATGCGTTCAGACAAAGAGTATCTTTGTAAAATGTCTCAGCCTAGAGAGTAAAAACTATGTCTGGATTTTACATATTCATTTTTTTAACATATTCATTAAATCATTCACTGTTTGAATAAGAGACCACTTCATTCAGCACAGACTCTGGCTTTATTTCCTGGATGGAAAGTGTATTCTGTACATTCAAGCATAAACCTGTAAGCGGTATTCCTAAATGTAAAATAATGGTTTCCCGCCAACTCCAATATATTGTTGGTATATTAAAATAGGTGAAGGAAAAATAACCTAATTATATTTCAACAATCCCCAAAGCTTAAAATTACATTAAATAATCCTTTAATAGCCTTGAGCCTGCATACAGCATGTACATTTGCCTTGGGTCATAATTGAGCCAAGTTAGTAATTATGGTTAAAATATGTAGAATCGCTGCATAATTTTAATTCGTACATCAGCCAGGGATCAGAGAATGCAGTCATATAATAAACATGTGTTCATTGTACATAGTGTGCATTGTGGGTATTATCCTGCAAGATGAAATCATTGTGACACGTGAATTACCCCATGAGGATGGTTGCCCTCAAGGATGCTGGGATAGTGGAGGTTTGCTGTCCATTTTAGTAATGTCTTCACCTATACTACCTCTAAAGCAAACAAATAAGTTCTTCAGGGTATTTAAATGTAGGTCACAGGGGACCCTCTGCTTGCTTGTACAGTTGTTTTGTAAAGTTGTATTTGCCAACAATATATTTAGAAAACCATAGGCTCCAGCATTACAGTCAATGATTATGGTGCAATGTGATAACTTAGTCAGGTAAAATGTAAAAATGGGACCCACAAGTCAGAAATGTACTCAGCTTTTCAGCTAATATATGTGAAAGATCTTGCTTCATATGTTTGTATGAAATGACGGTAAACATTCAGTGATACCTCATATAACCTTGCATATGCTGTAGCTTTTATTTGGACATATATAAATAGGTGCTGCAGCGACAGTGTGATGATGGCTGCCATTTAACAGCTCAGTGTTAAAACTCCAAAGGGTTAAAGAAGAGCAAGCTGAGTCTGCAGCTGTCTGATGAGTAACGTAATCCATGAAACACACACACACACACACACACACACACACACACACACACGCATGTATGCGCAGGTGCACACACACACACACACACACACACACACACGCATGCGCAGGTGCACACACACACACACACACACGCATGCATGTGCAGGTGCACACACACACACACACAGGTGCACACACACACACACACACACGCATGCATGTGCAGGTGCACACACACACACACACACACGTGCATGCACACGCAGGTGCACACACTCCACACACACACACACACACACACACACACACACACACACACACACGTACACATGCGTACACACACACACACACACACACACACACACACACACACAGATGCATGCACACACACACACACACACACACACCATTTTCAAGTGCCGCTTGAACTTCTGCGGTTTTGAAGCAGTTTGTATTCAAATTAGGCAGCAGGAATTATATTGGCTTCCAAATTGTCATTACCTTCCCACAGAATACAGATGAAAAAGAGCTTATGTCCATCTCAGGAAAAAATGGCTGCATTTTTCCAGTAAAATCATAAGAAAATAACAAAATAAAATGTATTCTTTATGGTCTTGATTGAAAACAACAAAAAATACAAACAAATTAAGAACAAACAAAAGAGCAATTTAGCGCAGCCATTTTAATACACAAATGATAATATTGTAATATCGGCAACACTTCACAGTGCCATATGTTGTTTTTCATAGTGTTATACTGTATGTTTGCCTGTATCTGATGATGACAATAGGCAATTCGGCATCTGGGTTCACCATGTTGTACCAAGTTCAGGGTGCATCTTGCACTGGGACAAACCAGGATACATATTCATAAGGCATCAACACAGCGGAGCAGGACAGCCTCCACCTGTCTATAACATAACCTTAGTCATTACCATTCTAGGCTGAAAGGTAAAACTGATTCTGGATCAGCACCCTAGCTCTGCGATTTCTGCATATGCACCACACATATTCTCTTGTCTGGGACACAGAGAAAGCATTCTTGGCTTCCTACTGAACCATAACACACACTAGTAATGAAGATGCATATAATTTTAAACATATTTTTAGACACGCTTGCATAGTTTTCTTGAATATATTGTTCTCATTTATCTTGTAATTTTTTTTCACTTCTTTGTTTTCTTGGTTGCGGTCCTGAACTGCATCCATTTCAGTGCAAAAAACTTCCATCTGTGTTCCCTTACAATGCTGAAAAAACTACACTTGAAACAGGTTCTTAAATCTACTAAACACGAAACCTCAGTCTAATTGCTCACAAGTGATATGAACCTTTTTCTTTTGTTACTGTATTAAATGACATAAACACTTGTTTTCTATAGATGGAGACAGAGTGAGTCTTTGCATCAGATACTTCTGTCATTTTGCAAATGCAAATGGATTTCTGGGATGCTTGCCAATACAACAAAGAGATAAAAGTGTAAGGGTCATGAAGAATTGTGACCATCTCATTAATTGTCTCTGCTAATTATCAGACCATGAACAAAAAGTGAGAGCTCAAAAATGACAAATGAAATAAAAATCCAACTCTCTGTAAATTAACCTGATTGATTGTGGAGGTAGTCAGCTGAAACCAAGCAGGGGGTACACAATCTGGCCTTGAGATATTGGACATTGTTTTGTCACAGAATTCATGGTTGTCATGGATATTATGGTTTGTGCTGCCCAAATTATACAAAAAAACATGACATGGCCATTACTAACACAGACGGTCTGTAATGCTGATATGGTCATTATTACTAACACAGACGGTCATTATTACTAGCACAGACGGTCTGTAATGTCATTATTACTGACATGGTCATTATTACATGGTCATTATTACTAACACAGACGGTCTGTAATGCTGACATGGTCATTATTACTAAGCACAGACGGTCTGTAATGCTGACATGGTCATTATTACTAACACAGACGGTCTGTAATGGTCATTATTACTACATGGTCATTATTACTAACACAGACGGTCTGTAATGCTGACATGGTCATTATTACTAACACAGGGGTCTGTAATGCTGACATGGTCATTATTACTAACACAGACGGTCTGTAATGCTGACATGGTCATTATTACTAACACAGACGGTCTGTAATGCTGACATGGTCATTGTTACTAACACAGATGCTGACATGGTCATTATTACTAACACAGGGGGTCTGTAATGCTGACATGGTCATTATTACTAACACAGACGGTCTGTAATGCTATGGTCATTGTTACTAACACAGACGGCTGGCATGGTCTGTAATGCTGTCATTATTACTAACACAATGGTCATTATTACTAATGCACATGGTCATTATTACTAACACAGGGTCGGTCTGTAATGCTAACTAACACAGGGGGTCTGTAATGCTGACATGGTCATTGTTACTAACATATGTGGTCAGACGGTCTGTAATGCTGACAATGGTCATTATTACTAACACAGACGGTCTGTAATGCTGACATGGTCATTGTTACTAACACAGACGGTCTGTAATGCTGACATGGTCATTATTACTAACACAGACGGTCTGTAATGCTGGCATGGTCATTATTACTAACACAGACGGTCTGTAATGCTGACATGGTCATTATTACTAACACAGACGGTCTGTAATGCTACTAACACATGGTCATTATTACTAAGCACAGACGGTCTGTAATGCTGACATGGTCATTATTAACATTATTAACACAGGTCGGTCTGTAATGCTGGCATGGTCATTATTACTAACACAGGGGGTCTGTAATGCTGACATGGTCATTATTACTAAAACAGAGGGTCTGTAATGCTGACATGGTCATTACTAAGCACAGACGGTCTGTAATGCTGACATGGTCATTGTTACTAACACAGAGGGTCTGTAATGCTGACATGGTCATTATTACTAACACAGGGGGTCTGTAATGCTGACATGGTCATTATTACTAACACAGACGGTCTGTAATGCTGACATGGTCATTATTACTAATGCAGATCTGTAATGCTGGAATGGCTTATGCAGATGTGGCAGTGAATATTTAGCATTACTAATGACTTGTTAATTACAAGAACAACAGCATTGTTATAGAAGAGACTAAAATGGTCAATTTCAGGGGGTCTGTAATGCTGACATTCATTCAGCAATTACCTCAGTGAATAAGGGTACAAGAAAAAATTGCTTTTTATTTCTGTCTGGTGACTTCATTTTTAATGGGCAAAATTCAATTGTACAATATTGAATTAGTAAATGGATATGCAATATTAGGGTATTGTAATTCATCTACAGTTTAAGGTTTTTATTTGTTTTGTTCTTTTTGTTTGCTTATTTTCCTTTTTTAATCTGTCTTGGAACCTTTCCTTCACTTAATTAGTTTCGAACATTTCATTAAACAAAAACAGTTTATCTTTGCCTGAAATCTGTTTCTATTTGTGCCTTTTATAGAGCTTGTTTAGAGCAATATTACATTCAGGGAAAGCTTGTGGTACACCATCATTAAATTAACATACAACTAAAAGGATCTGTTTTGGAAACATTTTCTGCTAGCCATGTAAAGAGTCAGAGAGTCAGAAAAACAGACAGTCACATGGTGAAAAAAACAGCAGCAGAAGTAATAAAGGGAAACAGTGAAGATCGGGGAGGAGCTGAAGAGCACAACCACAAACATATTTATTCACCATCTGGATACCAGATAACACTATACTAATATACCTGCTGTACCCTCAAATCACACCACACTACTATACCTGCTGTTCCCTCAAATCACACCCTACACCTGTACCTTCTGTACCCTCGAATCACACCCTACACCTGTACCTTCTGTACCCTCGAATCACACCCTACACCTGTACCTTCTGTACCCTCAAATCACACCCTACACCTTTACCTTCTGTACCCTCGAATCACACCCTACACCTGTACCTTCTGTACCCTCGAATCACACCCTACACCTTTACCTTCTGTACCCTCAAATCACACCCTACACCTGTAATTGCCCCTCTCCCCCACCACTAAACAGAAGTTAGAGACAGTGACCATTAAGAGACTTGGGGTGGGGCTGCTTAAACAAAGTTGAACATGATTTCTCAATTTGAAAGGGGAGTGACCGAATCAAAATAACTCAGCCTCCTCATTATCATCTCATTACTAACTCCCATGTTGTCAGTGACATCAAAGTAGATTCCCAGACTATTTGTGTACAAGTGATACAAAGAAAATGTGCTCCAAAGTTGTGAGTTGTGAGTCCCCCTTTTGCTTTGATGACTCATGCCACACATCCTGTCCCACACTGCCATCCCTCTGAGTTGATTTAATGCAAAGATAGGTAGAATGTACCCGCATACAACTAATTAACCATATTTGCATATTAATTAATTTGATAATTAGTGGTTTGGTCACTCTGAAATGATGTCCACTGATTTCCTCGAATTCAAATATGTGGGTTAAGGCACACAAAAAAATGCTTCTGTGTTGATGAAGATCAAAGTTAGGGAAATGGCTGCATTTTTGGGTAATTAAAAGATAATTATTCTAATTATGCAAATTGCCCAAACATCGACTTTGAGCAACTAAGCTGAAATTCATCCTCAGGACCTGTAGATTAGATATCAATCAATGAACCTTTCAGCAGACACAATTTATGGGTTCAATATTTAACATGGAAGACTGGATACAAAGCTGTACCCTCTCTGATTTCCTCCCAAAAGCTGGTTGGATTTTCCCAGCTTCCTCAGATTCATTTGCATGTGCTGGTGAACACCCATCCTGACCACCAAATCAAATGGAATCCAGGGAAAAAGAGGAAGACTTCCCCTCAATTCTCAGTGGTGCCAGGAACATCAGATGTACATAACACAAATCTGATGAACATTAATATTTCACTGACAGCAAAATGCATGCAGGGATCTGATCTGTTTGTCGCTAAACATGTGACTCACTCTCTTGGCACACCTCTGTTACACTAATTACTGATTAAATAATGATCCTTAACCTGAATAATTGAAATATTACATTTCCCACAGTGAGTCAGGAATTAGACAATGCAAATCACTGCACGGCTTGTGCAATAATGCATGCGGCAATGTAACAAGGACAGTCGCGTATTTGTTGAATTTAACTACATAAATTAAGACAGTACTTATATTAACTGTCACAAGATGATATGAATAGATAGTTTTCAGGTTTTCTCAATAGGTCTCATGATCCAACAGATTTGGCATAATTAAAATGTCATACATTTGAAGTAAATTTTTAGAGAAATATGAAAAACACTACACTTCTTATTACAAATTGTCTTAATAACAGTTAATAGTTACAGGGTTAAAAAACATTAATACAGTGTTAATAATGTGTTAATAAAAACCAGAAGAGCTACTGCATCTAATGGAAAATAAAACAAATATTTAACTATGACTTCATTTTCTTTCACAAAGATTGAATCCACAAAGAGTCGAACAACAATAGGATAAAAATCAATGCCCCGACTCCCAGAACTTTTAAAATTCTGTTTCAACATGTATTAATTTTACATGAATAATTCATAACCAAGTTCAGTTAAAGTGCTTAAACAGTGGCTGAAGCTCCAGAGGTAAAGCAGGAAGCCACATTGCATTTTTACTCTCTTTGTAGGTGACATGAGTATAACAAGTGGTCTGTAGTACACTGCAGCTCACAGTTAGCATTCTTCAGCTAACGCAATGTCAACATTTAGCGGATCACATGGAAACTGCATGTTTGCTATTGACTGGGTGTTCCACCCCTAAATGCATCTGTTGCATCCTGGCAACCAGCCCTATCTTTAAACAACAGCCATTATGCTAGTAGTCATTCCCAGAAAACCATTCTTAAAATTTGTTCCTACTTACCTGCCATTGTAGCTTATTCAGTTGAATATGTATACAAAGATTGATCCCAAATGCCTGTTCTCATTAATACGCATTTCCACATTGGAGCGATGGCTGTTGTGGAGAGGCATGCTGGCACCACAGTGGCCTGGCCTTACTGATGTACCCACACAGGCTTCTGTTGGAGGATGCACTAAACCAGTGTGACAGCAGCCTATGGGTCTGCTCTGCCCTGCACACTCCTGGGGATCACAGCGCTGTTCGCTGTTTGCAGTGAGGACCAGGCCTCCAGTCAATAAACGCTATTAGACTCCTAACTTTGCACATGGGCTACTCATCATTAGCAGTCTGCTCACACAGTCGAGTTCCAGTTACATGCGTACTGTGTCTTATCCTCTCTGCCCACTGAGATCTTCCACCGCAGATTTAAGAGAAAGAATAAATAAATAAAGAAATAAAGGAGGATGCATCCAGATCTGCTTTATTATGACAGCATGGTGTTGCCGACAGTTATTCAGGGGTTTGCAGGTTAGGGATTTACAGAGGAAGGCATTTGAATTCACAAACAACTGTGCGTTCTGTGCGCATTTGCTCTCGCTCATGTTTCTAATTTAACAGGCCGTTTACTGAGTTTATGCAAATGAGGACCATGGATGCTTTTATGTCCAGCTGAAAATGAAAAAGGCAAAGTGAGGAAAAAAGAAACTAATACAAATTGCATTTGCTTCTGTCATTAAACACCTACAGGTATGGAAATTGATTTGAACTGACGTCTGCGACGCATTGCTTTCCACTTCCCTCATTTGCATTTGGCTTACTTTCATTGTGCTTATTTGAATTTATATTAAGTGAACATGAAGGCTTCTCTCACTCCCCAGGGGGTGGCCATTAGGGTGTGGCTTCAGTAACATGGCCAGAGACAGCATTGTGTGTGCAGTTCAGGGAATAAATACAGTAAATACACCCCAGCTCTGTTTTTTTTAAATAAAAGCCCTGTCTTGTGGATGGGCCCCACAGTCTGCATCCTGTTAAGGCACTGTTCCAGTGTGTGGATGGGCTCCACAGTCTGCATCCCGTTAAGGCACTGCTCCAGTGTGTGGATGGGCCCCACAGTCTGCATCCTGTTAATGCACTGTTCCAGTGTGTGGATGAGCCCCACAGTCTGCATCCTGTTAATGCACTGTCCCAGTGTGTGGATGAGCCCCACAGTCTGCATCCTGTTAATGCACTGTCCCAGTGTGTGGATGGGCCCCACAGTCTGCATCCTGTTAATGCACTGTTCCAGTGTGTGGATGAGCCCCACAGTCTGCATCCTGTTAATGCACTGCTCCAGTGTGTGGATGGGCCCCACAGTCTGCATCCTGTTAATGCACTGTTCCAGTGTGTGGATGAGCCCCACAGTCTGCATCCTGTTAATGCACTGCTCCAGTGTGTGGATGGGCCCCACAGTCTGTATCCTGTTAAGGCACTGCTCCAGTGTGTGGATAGGCCCCACAGTCTGCATCCTGTTAAGGCACTGCTCCAGTGTGTGGATGGGCCCCACAGTCTGCATCCTGTTAATGCACTGTTCCAGAGTGTGGATGGGCCCCACATCTGCATCCCGTTAAGGCACTGCTCCAGTGTGTGGATGGGCCCCACAGTCTGTATCCTGTTAAGGCACTGCTCCAGTGTGTGGATAGGCCCCACAGTCTGCATCCTGTTAAGGCACTGTTCCAGTGTGTTGATGGGCCCCACAGTCTGTATCCTGTTAAGGCACTGCTCCAGTGTGTGGATAGGCCCCACAGTCTGCATCCTGTTAAGGCACTGTTCCAGTGTGTGGATGGGCCCCACAGTCTGTATCCTGTTAAGGCACTGCTCCAGTGTGTGGATGGGCCCCACAGTCTGCATCCTGTTAAGGCACTGTTCCAGTGTGTGGATGGGCCCCACAGTCTGCATCCTGTTAAGGCACTGTTCCAGTGTGTGGATGGGCCCCACAGTCTGCATCCTGTTAATGCACTGCTCCAGTGTGTGGACGGGCCCCACAGTCTGCATCCTGTTAAGGCACTGCTCCAGTGTGTGGACGGGCCCCACAGTCTGCATCCTGTTAAGGTACTGTTCCAGTGTGTGGATGGGCCCCACAGTCTGCATCCTGTTAAGACACTGTTCCAGTGTGTGGATGGGCCCACAGTCTGCATCCTGTTAAGACACTGTTCCAGTGTGTGGATGGGCCCCATGGTCTGCATCCTGTTAAGGCACTGTTGTAGTGTGATGAGCAATGGACAAACTTCTGGTGACTCTACATTTCGTGGCACCTGGATATTTTCAGCAAGGCAGCTTTTGCCCTCAGGATTTTCCATTCCATCTACTTAGGTGTGCTGCTGCTGGTTCTGAATGCCATGCTGCAGAGGATGGTTTGTAAAATCCATTATTCCTGTGCTTGGGAAGCATTGATATCACACAGACCTTTTCCCATATTGCATTTATTCGACATCTGCTTACACTATTCTTCTGTAACTCACCAATGTGATGGTTTCCCTCTTCCACCCATGCCTCAAGCTATTGATGTTTGAACTTCAAATATGCAAAATCCCTCATTTAAATATGGCTGTTTGTGGCTGGAGTCATTTACATAATTACTCATTGTTGATCACCCAGAAAAAGTGAAATGATAACATATGTGAATACTTTGGGCGCACACACAAATTAACACCTGCTATTTGGGAAACAGTAAATCAGCCCCAAGTGTGTTTGATTTAATCTACCTCAGTATCACATTACTTCACATTGTTTTCCAGGTTTATACCACATCAGTTATGAGCTGAGGAAATGTAATGCCATTCAAAGTAAAGAGTGGTTAACCCTGTTAACCCCTCTGTGTTTTTTGTCCTTCAATAAAGCTGTTATCTGCTGCTGACAGTTTTATTTTCAGAAGAATAATTGTGATGTCAGAGGTTTACCCGTGTGTGGATCTACAGTCTATTGTCAGCTGATTACCTCCTGAGGTCGTTCACAACCACCAACACATAATGAAATATGCTTAGCGACCGGCAAAGTAATGTCGTAGCATTCAGCATCAATGGCTTGCTGTTAATATTTCAATTCCAGGATGAAGCAAATTATGATATAACCTTAAACACATATAGAATGTTAAACTTTCCTTTATAACTGTAAAATTGTAGAACAATTTTAAGGTCCTGCCGAGTTTTGATTTTGACGCATACGTTGCACGTTCCAAGCTGCATAAATAAGATATACAAATGGGAGATACAGGCAGAATTACATGGACAGCCAGGAGATCTAATTAAAAGCAACAGGGTGTTATGTTTCATGATTGTTGACTGTTGAAAATATCAGAAGCAGTCATTCAGATGCAGATATTTCTTGTTTTTTCTTTTGTCAGCAGTTGTCCTTCATCTATTATAAATGTAAAACAGCATATTCACCACACAAAAACACACACAAGTTTTCTTTAACTCAATGAGACAAGTGTTGTTCACCCATATAGTAAGGGCTATTTCATCAAAAAAAAAGAAATTCCACAAAATCATGAATGCCTTTCAAAATCAGCTCAGTCAAAAGGTTAATTACTCTCCCCGCTCTCACATGGAGTATCTCGACGCTAAGGATGCGGTGAGTACCTCTTTTCAAGAGCGATGGCATTCGGCCTTTCCATCCATCTCTGATGGCGAAATGAATTCCACTTCAAAATCCTGTCCTGTCAGACGCCCTTATCATGGCCTCCCGTTGCTCCCCCTCCCTCCCGCGTATTTCCCCCGGCATGAGAGCCGATCTCATGTCGCATTCTGCTCTTATTGAGCGTGTGTTGACTGTCCTCCGCCATCACCGGCCACAGTGCGCAGTACAATTTTTTTCCATGCACCTTACGCCATGGAAACCAGCGATTTATTGCGGCGAACGGAGGGTCAGCCTCCCCAGTGATGTATGCTGAGTAATAGTCCAATGCTCAGGAGGGACGGGATGACCTCAGCCATCACTAAATTGATGATTGGCAGACGCATAGCGGAGAACGTTCCCCTCAGTGACAACAGGCTTTTAAGTGACGAGGGCTGGAATAAAAATGAGCCCTTATTTAAGGTTGACCTTGGGTATTTTGAGAGCCCCAGATCTGTGAGCACACATGGGCTATAAATTAGCCCGGCCATGGACCGGTCAGAAAGCGTGGTTCATTTTCCTGGTGCTGAACATTACTGTAGATACACCCTGGAGGATTGGAATGGTGGATGACACCTGTTTCTTTTCCCATGGGGCAAAAAAAGGTCCAATATAAAGACATCCATTGGGTCTTAATGGGTCAGCTCAATGAAGTGCTCTTTGTCTCCCTAACGGCATCAGCAATTCAATCTTCACCTGCTTGAAGGGCAAATGCTACCGTACTTTAAAATTGAAAAAAAAAATGTTTACTATATACAGTAGCCAACTTTAAATTATATCACCCATCAATAATAATAATAATAATAATACGAATAAAACAAATTACATTTAGTTTTTATCGTGTCTTTGGCCTTGAACACAGGACTTCTTCCCTACCACAAGTAACATTGTCCCTAAGCAGTGGTGAGGGGTATCTCCTGGCATAGCAAATGTAGCCCAGGTATACCTCCACAGCTGTGTTGCCATATGCCTCTTTTACTGCCAGCACAAAGGGCACACACACGTGGGGATTGTAGTTGCCGAACCTCCATCACCAGGCTGGGAACAATTCTTTCGTCAGACTGAGAGACAGAGCGGTAGGGGTGGGAGATAAAGGACGGAAAATCACAAGTAGCTGAGGAACCAGTCGCAGACCAGAGCAGCTCAATCGGAACCTGCTTTGTTCCAAACGGAAAAGTACACCTGCTGGTTTGGGCCATCTACCTGTCCTGCTGGAATGAATACTTTATGGTCGTCAGGCAGTATTGCAGGGACTATGGTACCATGGAGCTTGTATTGTTTTATCCTTTACTTAATCAGGTTAGGTCAACTGAGAATCCTTTTCTCTTTTGCAGTAATGACATGAGGAATCAATACGGGTTGTGATTGATTGGCATTATAAAGCTGATATAGATGTTGGGGTTGTTTAGCTGGTCTGATGTAGTCCAGACATTTTTTTTTTTTTTTAAATGGGAATTTGACCTGGATGTCACGGTTAACACTTCCACTGTTTCAAAAAGAACCACGGGATCTTTAATGACCACTACGAGTCACAACCTCAGCTTAATGTCTCATTTGAAGGACGGCACTTTCCACAGCACAGCACCCCCATCACTGGGCTGAGGTATGGAGTTCACTTTTTGGTTCAGAGAAAAGTGCCCCTTTGCTAGAATACCAATGGCTCTTCCAAAACAATCCCCAATAAGTCTCCTATCCAAGTAATGACCAAACCCACACCTGCTTAGTTCCAGTACTTTGGCATTGGAAAAGACCAGGGTGGAATGGCATCTGACAATTTCACATTCCCTTTATGCTGGCCAGGGGCGTCAACAATGGCACACTGACTAATTATGTTCCTTCCACAGCACCTCATTGACAAAGATAAAGAAGTGTTTGTGCTAAAGATCTGCTTGTTAACTTTCCAATTATGCAACTGGTGTTTGTACAGGTGAGAATACACAAATGAGGATAATGTGGCCAACTGGCAATTTGAGTTTACCCTTTTTTTTTTTTTTTTTTTTTTTTGAATGGTCGTGCTTTTCATCTGAACTCAGGGGATTACATTTATGAAGATTGTGCCAAATGAGGATTGTGTTTAATGCTTTAAAAAAAATTGAAAATCATTATCTCAGTTAAAAGCAATCCATATCTCTGCACTTTTGTAGGACTGATATGGGGTTTGGTTCATGCGTGTAAGTTCACTGTCGTTTTTCTCAAGTCTCAGTGTTAGAGGGTAGACAAATAAAACTGATACCGAGCATTTTTCACCCAGTGTCCCATGACCTTACTGCCATTTAGTGATGACATTTCTGAAATTACATAGTGCTATTCTTTACACACATATAAACCATGCAAAAGAATCCCTGGTACAGCACACAATCGGCAGCTTTCTTTTCTTATCATGTACGGAACTGTTATTCTATTCACAGTGTTCAGAATCTAGCAGAGGATCTGTAGGTTGGCAGCTACATCATTCTTTCATCGTGCTCCAAGCATGTTCAAGGCTCAGCGCTTTTCTGCTTACATCCTCCTTTGATGCACCGGGCACAATGGCAAGCCAGCAATGAGTCGGCTCGCTGCTTTCCGACGCCAGGTTTCCTGATTATGGCATTGTTTAGAGGCGGTTACACAAATGTTTGGAAGCGTTGCCCAGGTAGCCCTTGATGACCGCTGCTGGACGTACTTCCAAATGAGCCGTGTACATCTCTCAACCCAGGGCTTAAACGATGAGCCTCATTTTGCCATGCCCTTCCAGGTTATTGTGAAGGACCAAGCATGGCCAGTATGAGATATTGCCATTCAGCGTGAGGTTAAATCACTGAAAGGCCCACACAATGCTCAGGAATTTGTCTAACCTTTTTTTGTGATTCAGTAAATGTTTCATATTCATCTTACTCCATGGTCATGGCATAAGTGAAATAAAAAAGGTTTACATTTCTATTTGACTTTTTTTTTCCTCATTCCTGTATGCTGCCCACTGCAAATCTCCCCCACAAATTAAGGAGGATGTAGCCACACACAAGATTTCAGAGTTTTTGGGAAGAACTGGATCTCAAAATCAGAAAAAGGAAAATATGAGCTGCAAGCCTCAATACGGGTACGAAAGAGGAACCTAAAATACATATTATACATTGGTGAAGTGGATAATTTGAAGGAATAATGAATGAAATTACAGACTAGCCTTTTTTAATGACACTGTCAAGCGCCATAGCATTGACACTGAAGTGTTGAAATCATATGCTTGCCATGCGGCCTTCTAGCCTGTCGTTAGTTACAATGGTTGGAGGTAGTGCAAGACAACATATGTCTACTGTGCCTAGTAATACAGCTTTAACATTTACGTACCTTAATGGCAGATGGCAAATTCACAGAATGGCTCCTGACACAATTCCTGCTGACATACTGAATGTGGCATGAATAACATTTACAGGTCTTAAGTTTCAACGGAAGGTTAATCGCTATTAACAATTGAGTGGCGTTGCTGACACCAGGCAGCATTTTTTAACGGATTGCTAAGCTCAGGTGGATTTTACCTGCTCTCATGCTGAATAGCGCTGTTAATCAATGTCAGGCTGGTAAGTGCTCTCTTAACACTATTCTTTTGAGCTCCACGACACGTAACTTTATATCAGGCTCAAAAGTGCAAAATGAAAATAAGGCACATATCTTTATTTGACTGTATTTAATTAAGGTTGATATGTGGTGTTATGCATTCCGGCCATCGGGTCATGGTGTTTCAGCTCATTCATTAAAGCACCGCAGCTCAGCTGCACCCTCATTGCCTCTCACAAGTATTCAGGCTCATTTTTCAACTCTGCTCGACTTAAGATCTGGCGTCGTGACATCTATAAAGCTCATCAAAAGACAGAGAAAAATAAAAATATTTAGAAAAAGGCATTATTATAATAAAGAGCATCTGAAATACCACATGGAAAGAAATGAAAGAATAATAATAACAAAATACCACATTGACAGAAAGCATTGAAATAAAACATTTAAGTCTAATGAGCCTTCTGTCAGGTACTGTATGCATGTCAAGCAGACTGAGTGCATGTTCATAAATGGGCCTGCCACTTCCTTTCCATTGTGTCTAAAGACAGAAATTACAAGCTTCCCTCTTCCAGGTGACATGTGGGTTTAGCATTTTTATATTTCTTTTCAGACTGCAAATTAATTTTTATTTTTCTTTTTCAGTTGGAAGCATTGGCTCTTTAAGTCATGGTGTGAAAGCAGTTAATCCAGGAAATTCCAGTTTAACGTGGCGCAGTCTGAGTACCAGGGCTCAGTGCTTTGCCAAATGTATCACATTATTATATGACATTACACAAGTGGTGTTTTGATGCCAGTTATGTGAAAATTCAACTATGTAAAATGAAAGAAATATTAGGGTATCAAGAGATGAAAAAGCTGGATTTCAACCATAGGAAGCCTGCAGTCAAAGAAACTAATATTTGATTTCCAAGCATTACAGTTGACATGCAAAAGGTTTAAATGAAATTGTTCAATAAACTGAAGGTAAGTTATTAACCTCCGCTGAAAGATGTAAGAAAGCAGTAAAAATGCGACTCATAGGTAAGGTCTGGTCACGCTTTACCGCTCTCCCAATTACACACTGTGTGATACCGTAGCATAGTAGCATATGGCCTCCACATTTTCACATACCCATGCTAAAAAGATGTGATTACCCTTTCATAAAAAACTTTTAAGAAATGCAACATTTTGATGGAATGAGCCATAGGTGAACTCTTGTTGCATTCCAAATTGTTTAATAAGCCTTTGGCAATTCAATATAGGTTTTTAAGTAACTTCATATTTTTACAGTAATCTTTAATTTTTCAGAAAAGCCTTTAAGCAATGTATTTTCACATCATTATACATGAAATAGAATGAGAACAATGTGGCTGTCTTTTTTCAATCTTTCCTCGACATTAACTTGCCACCATGTCCTCTATATGAACTACCTACCCCACATCATCTATATAAAGGGCTTACCCACCTACTCCATAGAAATTAGTTATCATTTCCTCTATTTAAACTCCTGACCCTCTTCCTCTGTATAAACCACCTATCCACTTCCTCTACCTCTGTGTCCTAGACCAGATCTAAACTTTATTAACAAAGCAGCTGTTTTCTCAATGATGAGTGTAGGGCTGAGCTGTTTACAACAGCCACTGACAACCTTCCCACTTTATGTCTCCAGCTGTGAGTTATCGTGTGAATAATAGGAGAAAAGGAACTTGACGCATGGCTACATTTATCCTGAGAACCTTTTTAAACTAACCAATTGGCTCTATGCACACAAGTGCCTCTGGGTTTGGCTCCACCCACCTGCTTATTTCCACAAAACATCACGGTTATCCCGCCGTCTCCCGGAACTGCCAAATTTAACAATGATGTGTGGAGACTAAGGAGGCTGTGCAGAAATGTGCCAAAAATCAAACTTCAGAAGGATCTGAGTTTTATGTGTCCCCTTATTTATCCAATTACGAAGGTATGTCGTGTGTCACTACCAATATACAGCACTTCAAACTTAGCTATTAAATGCAACAAAAAAAAAAAAAAAAACAGACACCACACCCAGCCAGTGACCCACTGGCACTGAACCTGGACACATAGCTAGTTTAGATATCATTTAACATCATTCAGCTCATTTTCAACATTGAAGCCCATTCAAGCTCTTCAAGATTTTTTTTTTTTTCACAGCACCTGGTAGAAAATTCTGAATTATGAGGGACTGAAGCAAATTTGAAAATTCAGTTTCAATTAGCTGTACAAATAATCCATGATATGATTTCAGAGTCCACAATAGGAAAACACGATTATGTAAATAATAACGAGTTTAGAGGCAAACATTTTTACAACTCAAGGCAGATGTTGCTGCATCATGCAGAGTTTGCTATATCCTGTATTTAGCTTGGGAAAAAACAGCATAAAAATAATATGACAGATGGACCGCTAGTGCTCACGTGTTCAGAGCAAAGTGAGCAGAGTCATGCTCGAATCAGTAATTGTTCTGACACCACAATGGCAGATTTTCAAATGACAGGAAGGTGATCAGAAGGGACGTGTTCATACAAAACTTTTTTAATTAAAATTGCAGAGATGAAAAATGCAAACCAGTTCTATAGTCTCTGAGCACTGTAGGCACAAAAGATCCATCTAACATCTGTTGCTAGGGGAATAGGGATTCTATGAAAAAAAAAAAAAAAAAAATTCTACGTTTTTTTCTCTGTATCTCTCTGAAGAATTCAGCAGACAAAAATATTGGTTTTGTATGTGGGTGTGACGCCTACAAAAACCCAAATATAAGGAGACAATGGTTTGTGACAGAAGTTAGCCATCTAGAGGATGATGCTTTGACTGGTGAAAAACAGGATTTGTCAGCTTCACCAGCTAAGAAAAGCTTACAGTGCTACTCTTTCTCCCAGTACTTTACCTTTTTTATTCTGCAGTGCATAACGAAAAATAATCCCTGGCAGGACTCGAGGCAGGATTTTATCTTGACTATACATTCCACAGACCACCCATTAACATCCTTGAAAAAACTCCCACAGATCATGGCAGGGGTATCAATTAGCCTTAACAAGGAACACATAGCTATGTGAGACGCCTTCTCCCACTGAATAGGTTGTTAGTCTGTGACACCTATATGCACTATTGGTTTTCTGATATTCCAGAGCCGTAGAACAACCAATTCTCCCGCTGAGTAAGGAAGAACAGAGATTTTGCTTGGAGTAGCATTACTCTGGGGAAGTCTATTGCCATTCATGACATTACATTGCATGAATGCATACATTCAAATCCATCAATATCTATAGCAAGAAGCAAGATCAACACATAATTATGCTTTCTAAACTGTTGAGGAGGCTATTTTCACTCACTGGAGATTATTATAAAGAATCTACAATGTAAGAAGGTTTGACCCCAGGCTCAACACCTTAGAAATGTGTTTTAATATCAATATGTTTTGTTGATGCTAATTATTTATAGAAAATAGGGATTTGATTAAATAAGATTGCCAGCTAAGACAAGAAACTTATCATTAATAAATAATACTAGTAAATGCAAGCCAAAGGCCAATGTTCCAACCTGTTTCATCCTCATAAAACAACAATCCTCCTCAGAAAGTTTCCTTATCTTATTTCCTTGGCCTTGACCAGAGTGTGCCCCCTACAGGTGGCCATACTGTTTTAAACCCAGTCTGTTTAGACCCCTCACTAGGACTGTTTACCAATGTTTTCAAAAAGTGAACCACACGTTCTGCTGACAGCCATTTTACTTCACACAGCTCAATATCAACCTGCTGAAGAGCGATGCACTTACCACCAAAGTGGCAACTCAAAGGAGCACCACTAACTAGTCAATATCATTTTGAGAAAAACAGGGATATGCCTATCATAGTTTTAGATGGCACACAGATTATGTCCATAGTTAAACCTATTACCCAGCATGGATGCCATACCTCTTGTCAGATCCCTGTGTGTAATTTACATAGAACAAGGATGAAAAACAGCCTAGACAGAAGGGGAGAATATACTGCTTTATTTTTAATATGCACAAATGTGGCTTTTTCTTAGTGATATCTGACATGTCTCCTACATGATGCAAACATACCACTACATGGCGTTTTCTGTGAACTAAAAAATGAAAAATTCTGGGCTAAAGGGATATACATTAATGCTGTGGTATCATTATTTGATATTCAACTGCTTTAACAGTCTTCCTCTGTATAATTGAGATGCTTAAGATGTGGGTCCTGCATAAGCATCATATACTGTCAATATTGCCTTACTGGGCTGACCTTTTTTTTGTCATGTTCAACACAGTACTTCCAATCAAAAATAGACACTGCTTATGAATATATCCCCTAAGACCGATTTGTATACCACAACTTGTGATCACAAAAGCAAGCCAAAACACATGACAAAATGAAAAAAAAAACATTAAAAAGTGTTGATATTTTTAATGCAAAACACTCAATTTAAAAGTGTATGTCTCCCCATATACATAAGGGGCTTGTATGTGCCATATATTAGATTTATTCTGTCCAATTATTTTATATGATAAACCATAACAGCATCATGCACTACAGATGTGAGTAGCATAGGAAACAAATGAGTATCACATAAAACATTTCTGCAAGGGTGGTTTTCGTGTCGTTTACCTAATCAGCATACTCTCCTAACAGTGCTATTTATTGAATATGGCTGATTAATCTCATCTAAAGTACAGCAAAACAAAGTAGTTGTTCATGAAAGTACCACAATAAAACCTTCTAAAAGGAAGGATACCATGAGAAAATAAAAAAAAGATTTAAAAAAAATCATAATATGAGCATGAAACATTAAAGGAGCAAGACTGCTTCAAAAAACATTGAAAAGAAAAATACAAAAATAATAGAAAGACAAACAAAAGTAGTGGCAGCACTAAAAAGCATTACATTTTATGAAATGTTGACGTCTTTATTTTTTAAAAGTACATTGTTATTGTTGTTGTTGCTGTTAATAAAAAGCAATTTCTACTGCAATTATCAGGTTTTGTGTGCTTTGTGCTGTAAATCACCAAGGAGTGGACCAGAAAACACTCTCTCTCTCTCTCTCTCTCTCTCTCTCTCTCTGTCTCTCACACACACACACACACACACACACATGCACACATGTGTTACGGGTTTGATCACAGTAATGCTCTATGTTTCTGGTTTGATCAAAGTTTTGCGATGTGTTATGGGAAAGGTGTAAGTAGAGTTTGATTTCCTCCCTGGGAGGGATCCGGATTGTGTCTGTTATCTTGTCTTCTCCTGCAAACCTGGGGCATCAACAGGCTGTATCAGCACAAAAGTTCAAATCTGTGACATGCCATTTGGCACTGGATAAATATAATCAGATCCCCAGTTCACCCAAAAAAAACAGTGGCCTTTCAGGCCGAGGAAGATCACAGAGTTTGCGGATAACTGATACTCCACATTAACCAACTGCTTTACATGCGGGGCGAGTCTCAGGGGTCACAAAACACGAGTGCACATAAACAAGAACGCATTCACACCTCTACACATCAGACAAACGCACGCACAAACACACGTGCACGCACACACACACACACACGCACACACACAAACACACACACACACACATCAGATACCTAGGTACATTTAAACACGGCGACCCAATGCAAAAGATTTCATATTAACATCAGTAGGCATCAAATTATAAATTAGACCATAATAAAGACATTCACACCCCCATTCAAATGGAATTAGTGATGAATGCAGTAGGCATTAGTGACACTGGCCTGGTATTCCTTGGTACTGCATTGAACTTTGATAGTTTAGTACTTTTATCTCCCCCTCCACCCAATCGACAGGTTCACAAATCACACAGCAGGGCTGCCTATTATCCCTAACAACGGCCAGGTAGGAGCTCCCCAAGCCGCACTGCTTGTTAGTCTGTGACACTTATATTCACTGCTGATTTCCTCAGGTACGTCAGCACTGACAATGGCCCTTTCTTTCCCTGGGTAACGAAACGAAAGAGATTGCATGTGACTGGCCGTTCTATGGGAGACAAAGATGAGAGCACCAACTTTAGAATGAGTAGTGAATAAGAATGGGAATTTCAATGTAATAAGTCACTTCATTTTGGTTTCGGGCCACTGTACATGGTCAGTAGTAGGGGGCCGCAAGTACAATACGATTTATCTATTCACATAGCTTCTGCATGAAGTCACTTGTTTTCATTCATTAATATCCTCAATATTGTCATGACATCTTCATACCAGTAGGACGATTGTGATCGGTAAGCATGTGTTTGTCTAAATTCATGGTGTTAAAAGGGGAGAAGCTGTATGCTTCAGTAGCAAAGAGGATTATTTTACGAAGCAAAAATGATCCAGGAGGCAACAGTGTGGCTCATCAGGAAATAAGAAAAAAAAAATTGATTATTACATTAACATTTCATTACATTAGACATGCTTTAGCTAAATGGTGTCTTGGATACATTTTAGTCATCACTGTGAAGCATTGACAGTGAAGCAGTGAAGCATAAACTGTGAAGCATTGACAGTACATAACTGAGGATTCATGCTTTACATTCATTTGCCCGATTCAAAACTGAGGCTGCTCGGTGGCCCATCCTGTTAAGGCTCTGTTTCAGTGCGTTGACAGGCCCCACGGTCAGCACTTTTTCTCTGTGAGAGAGAAAGACACACGTTAATAAGAGTGTTTCTGAAGATGAGAGTAGGAAAGCCATGCTGTCAGTCAGGACTACGTGGGACTGGTGGGCCTAAGAGGATAGGGTTAGCTGCTGGAAAGAAAGACAGCTAACACTGATCCAGGGGCCAGTGATCAATGTTATTGATGGAAGACTGTAGTAAACCGTATGATGTCACAATACCCCTAGGTAAATATGACTGGCAGAAACAGAAATGAAAGAGTGGTATGGGCATTTCATAAAACCGCTGGCACCTTTACTGCACAATATTAATAAGTGGTCTGAAATAATAACTGGTCAGAAATATCTATTATATTGATGTGGTCTGACCTCCCCGGTCTGAGAGTCAGATCCAGCCCATAATTGCTTGTGCCATGGCACCCAGAGGAATGTGACATCACTCTTCCATGAGTCTGTCAATCAACTGACCTCATGCGTAATTGGTGGAGCTGGTCTTCTTAAGGCAGCAGTTCCTGGTCTTCTTAAGGAAGCAGCAGTATATATATATATATATATATATATATATATATATATAGAGACTTTATTTTTATATATATATATATATATATATATATATATAAACAAATAAAACAAATAAAACAAATAAAAATAAAAGTCTCTAGAAGCATATAGTCAGTAAGAGTAGTCTAAGTAGGAGAAAGACATTTTACTACCTGCCCAGTCAGGTGCAGCCTTCATGGACCTTTTAGAAATGCCACTCTGGGCCCTACCTCAACACTTAAACACAGTGTACATCTTAATGCATGCCCCTCTGAGCATCTCAGAACCAGCTGAATCATTGATAAATCCGTCTCTGACCACCAAAAACATTCAGCAACACTGTACAGTATATGCTGGCTTGATTTAAAAACTATTTTTCGGTTGGAACAGATGCACAGTTGTTTTCTTTTTTTTAAGGTCTTGGGGGAGAGAAATGGAATACAGATTAGATGGAATCGTGCTTGGCTATCCAGGATCTGAATTTTTGTTGAAAAATGTTATAATATGCTAATAAAATGATGATAACGATGGCCTCAGTTCTTAAATCTCTCATTATAATATACCAACTAATCACATTCAGATAATCCTTAGTTCATGATTAAACAGTTGGTGATTCCTATTAAGGTCTTGTTTTTTGTGTGAAAAGTAAGAACCATCACTTGTTTGCTCTACTCCCTATTGTGTATTGAACTGGGCAAACCATTGAAGCATGCTAAAAAAACGTGAAAAACAATCAACACTGTTTAACAAGAAAGCACCAATAATTAGTGAGATGCTACATCCAGGGAGCCAAGCTTTATTGGTTTTTAAATTGTAATCCTAACTGGATTCAACAACTTAATTGTATAATCCATTTTAAAATAAATATGTTGAAGAATAAACATCTTGTAATTCTGACTTTAGTGCTGGGAAGTCCATACAGCAGATGGCTTGTGTAATTACATTCACAATTGATGTTCTTCACTTTGAACTTATTGTGCTATTATTGTGCTATATATTTATATTTTTTTTTACTGGATACCATTGTCCATGTGTAGCATTATTGTCTGCTGTGGTTTTCTCCAGAGATGAAAGATTCCAGTCGATGAAAGATTTAGTCGGGGTATTTGAGGAACTTGGTATGCCCTGCCAGGCCATTGTATACCAGAAGTAGGAGTAAGTCAACATATGCAAATCACAGTTGCAGGTCTTAATCTTCAAAGCACAAGTGACAATTCACAAAATCAAGCAAGACAAGCCATGTCAGTGCCCTGAATCAAGTTACAACTGATAATTGTGAACTAATTAGTAAAAATATAATTTTCTACTGACAAAATTGACATATGCAATTAAAATTAGAAAAGGCTAAAAAAGGTTATCAGTAAACTATGTTGAGTCAGTGATAATGTGACAGTGTGTTAAGTTGTGGTATTATTTACACAACGTTATCATACCTTCCTTCCACATTATTTTCTCTTAATTAACACGATCCCTAAAGGTTTTCTCCTACTAAAGAACAGCTGATGCTAAAATACTCCCCTGTTTAACCCATTAAGCCAGGCCAGAGGCAGATGGATTCCCCTCCTTAGCTGGGTAATGCTTGAGGTTCCTTCCTTTCAGGCAGGGAGTTTATCCTTGCCACCCTCACCCTGGGCGTGCTCACTGGGAGTCTCAGGCGACGGCTCCATGCGAAGCAGCTCTGAGACAATGACCTTCATTAAAAGTCCTGTACAAATGTGACCTTCATAAAACATGCAATACAGATGAAATTTAATTGAATGTAACAAGCGGGTAGTTGTGTTTCTTTGAGATTACAAATGAAGAGCAGACCTTCTGCAAAAAGTGTATACAGAGGATAAACTGCTTTATGTATAATGCTTACAGTTTTCTCTTATCACAGGCATTCCAAAACACTAAATAATAGTAATAATAATAATAATAATAATAAAAAAGGTTGATTAGACTAAAAGTACCACAGCAGAGTAAGGGTGAGTACTAGCGCCAGAGGGATTTAAAAATGTATGATATAGAGTACATGAATCTGATTCTAACATACTAAAGACAGCAGAACACCAGCATTTGAAAGGGATAAGCTACACGAGTGATTGTTATGGGGAGGAATGAGAGAAAACATAAATAAAAAAAAAAAAAAAAAACATAAGTCAAGGTGAGAAGTTTTATTGTAAGACATTTCACAGTATCCATCTCATCATTCCTTCAAGCAAGTATTCACTCTCTTAAATAAGCCTACCCAGGAATTAGCCTGTGTGTGTGTGTGTGTGGGAGAGGAGAGAGAGAGAGAGAGAGAGAGAGAGAGAGAGGGGTTGCTTCTGAAACAGATGGGTCGGCACCTGTCATTTATGATGTTGAGAGGAAGCAGAGACTCGAGCAGACATGCTGCCCAGGCTATTTCTGGCACCGGGCTTGGCATTAGTGTTACCTATCTTTTCCACATGATCAGAAAGCTTCACCATACCCTGAGGGATGAACGCACACAGAAATTTTAGTATCCTTACTTTTATTTACATTTTCAAACCAAGGCAGAACACACATTTTAACTTTCGCAGGATGTTAAAAAAAAATATTTCCACTGCAACATCATCGTGAGACATGGTTTTTGGACATGTAGTTTAGTGTTTCACTCCACCCACAATGCTTTTAGCTTTATTACTACGAGTGCAATGGACTGGCGTGAATTATCATTTGATTCCCCAAGGTCGTCACTCTAAAGGTGAAATGAGTTCTAAGTTCACCTCCCTGGTTAAATAAATGTGAAACAAAATTAGACCTGCTTCATGGAATGCCTTTTTCCTGAGTTAAAAACTCTTGAAGCTCATTCCAGTTTTACTCACTAGCCAGCCAGTGATATCCTGGTCATTAATGTTCCCATGGTACCAGGTAACATAATGTTCACTGTCTTTGGATATATATATTTTTTTGTTTTCAATATCAGTCTAGTCATGTTTTGTGTGGTTGGAATCCAGTCACACATCCCAGCTTTAGCTGCACCTTTCATAATCTGTTATGCGGCAGCCTCTATAGCAGCAGAAACAAATAAAATCCCTTTGAAAGAGGCATCGGAAACAAAGTGCCACTCATGCATAGCAAATGTGACAGCTGAGGGGTATTTAATTTATCACCCAGAGCCCGAATGGCACCAGCGTGGTTAATAACCCTCACCTCACCACTTACATCAACGCTGTTGTGACTTTGGTCATATCATAATTATGACCTTGTGTCTACGTGGTTACAGTGCTAAAGTTCCCTTAGTCGTGAAACATTACTCCTTTTAGTCGTCACACAGACGGCAGAACAATTCATAACCTCTGGTGGCTCACTGGGTTTCACACATCCTTTCACAGGTGAAAAGGCAAAGATGGAAAATGCGGCTGAGTAATGACTATCAGGTCTGGCTCCTGTGATTTATATTGCATTCATGCGGATTAGGGAGGGCATGCTTCTCTTTCTCCTTTTATGCTAAATTAAAATTTATAGCGCTCACATTTTATTTGACAATTTGCGAGAATGAGATGGTTACGATGATGTTTTTGGTTATGAACATATTAAATCACAAAACATTACAAAACTAAAACTTCGCTCCTCGGATCCAACCCATAAGCCTGGCAGGCTGCTGATGGGACTAAATTATTGTGTTGTCAAACATTGCTTTTATTTTCCTTCATTTGTCATAATATCTGTCAGCAGTGCTGCGGTGCGGGCTTGCTTGGCTGATATTATCACCTTTGTCTGTTTCATATCTCTCTGTCTGAACGCTGAAGGCAGAGACTCTGCCTCCGTGGACTGAGCAAAGACAGGATTTAAATCCATTATGCATTCATGGAGAGACTCACACACCACTACTTATGTGTTTGTGAAATTCAGTCTCAGAGTCCCTCCATCCCGTGTCTGCAGGGTCATGACTAACTCATTTTAATCGCCTAAATCCCTACGTTCTACGCCCCCACCCCATCCAAAATCAGCCGAGCTCGGTATTCACACCGGGTGAAATATGTCAATATCCAGGTGTGTCTGGACAGAAAAAGTGTAGGCTATTTCTGAATAAAGTGTATTGGTTTTGTAGCACATCCTGTTAGATGGTTGAGCCAGGTGTAAGTCCCTGAGCAAGCGTTCAGTGTGCTCGGATTTCTCTGGATTTCAAGCGCACTCATGTCCCGTGTTCACATGGCAGCTGAGGCCATGAGATACTGTGGTTCAGGCAGGATGGAAAAGATAATGTTCCATACACAATATAAATGACAGATTCCTTTCCAGAGAATGTACAATACAGATTTTTTTTTTTTACATTCTCAATCCAATACAAAAACATGAAGACCAAAGAATCACTCCGTAGTGATATATATATATATTTTTTTATGTCTCAAACTGATCAGCTCTACCACAGTGACTTTCTCCTCTAGACTCACCAAAGAGCAGCCAGTCATGGATCCTCTTCCAGTTTGCACTTTGTAAACTTCTCTGCAGATGTGTTAGCAATCACATGAGGGCCGATGCAATCAGAGGAACACCAAGTCGACATACGCCTGGTTCACAGGTGCCCAGCCGGCCGAGAGTGGCCAGGCTGATCACCCCAGCTGGCTCGGCCCCTGTCTTTCCCCGGTGAGACTGAGCAGATTATTGCCTCCCCAGCACAGACCTCTTGCCGCAGTCGTGCAGTAACCGCACATCTGGGCTATGAATACTCAGAGCTCACAGCTGCACCATGAGCATGTTCCTCTACTCCTTGAACCACCCTGATGCCCTCACTTTCAATTAGTTTTTAATATGTCAAAATAATCAGTCGTGATTATTGTATTATTTATTCCCATCTCTTTCCAGCTGGGTGAAATAAACGGACAGCCGTCGAACCTACAAAAAGATCACTCAAAGATTTTATTGACTTTGCTCCTTGGAACGTCATTGTTGAGAGGAGCACTCAGGACGCTGTTGAGTATTCACAACAGTCAGTTTGGGTCCTTCAGATATGTGCAGAAATGTGATTTTGAGTACTCTTATAAACGACAGTTTCTGTTATTTTAGATCCTGCTCATTATGCATCATTTGCTAAGTCATTATCGTGAGCACAGCATAAAAGTAAAATAGCTTTAAGGTCCACATTTATTTTCTGTATCTTCCTTCTGTTCGGCTATTTACTCATTTCACTCATTACTCATCATTACAACAACCTAAGCTGTGAATCTGACTGCATATAATTTACAATTTTAAAGTAGTGTGAAAGATATACTGCAGGCAGTCTGAGTTTAAATCCCTCCTGCCTTGATAAGATTTCAAATGAGGAAAAGTTTAGGTTCCTCAACTCACACTCCGGGCTCGAAAGAGGTGGGTTAACAAAACTGTTGGTGCATTTTCATGTTGTGACTGATATGACTTTTTAATGCTTTTTTTTTTCAACTAAAATCACAAACTTACTAAATTGCTCCCAACCATGTCCTGGTGCTGATTTGGCGACTTCAGCAAGTGAGTGAAGTCAGCAAGAATATTATGTGTGTCTTGGCTGGTTGTCACATGCATTCCATGAACATATGACACAATATGACCTGGGAAAGCAAAAACACACAGCCATATATTGATTGACCGCTGCAATGGTGTATAGAGGGAGTATAGCAGTAAAGAGGGTGTATAGAGGGAGTATAGCAGTAAAGAGGGTGTATAGAGGGAGTATAGCAGTAAAGAGGGAGTATAGAGGGAGTATAGCAGTAAAGAGGGTGTATAGAGGGAGTATAGCAGTAAAGAGGGAGTCTAGAGGGAGTATAGCAGTAAAGAGGGTGTATGGAGGGAGTATAGCAGTAAAGAGGGAGTATAGAGGGAGTATAGCAGTAAAGAGGGTGTATAGAGGGAGTATAGCAGTAAATAGAAGCCTTGGATCATTACAGGGATTATAGCAGTCAACGGTACTGGATAATTAGTTTTTAACAATAAAAGTTATATGTTCAACTAGATAAAATGTGCAATTTAAAACAGAATGTGTTTTAAATGTATGTGCTGTGTTGTGTCTGCCTGGAAAAGGTGAAGCTGCAGTCTAAATTTGTATTTGTTATTCTGATCCTTCCCAAATGAGACAAATTAATAAACAAATAATCAGTGATTTGTGTAAGAGGTGCACAGATTCTCAAAAATGAGATGAAAAACTTTTATTTGTTCTTTTTAAACATTACCAAGGACACATTTTTGTTTGCAAATGGCATAACTGACAAAAAAAAATATGACAAATCCAGAAATGTTTGTCCTTCCATCCCAGTGAAACCTAATTACCGGGGCTCATTACAGAGGGGAACAAAAACAGGGACATAAAATGGTTCCACAGGACAAATACTGCACACCATTGGGACAATAAAATGCCTTTTTGAGTATTATTATGTGCAGTGCTGTTTGAAAATTTATAAATGAGCCTGTACATGCATCAGTGACTAAGCTGTTCTTTTAAATTCCTAATCACCATTGATATACTGTAAATATGCTGCTGAAAGTTATAGTATTTTTGGGAACAGAAAAAATGAGCAGAATCAGAATTGTTGAACCCATTACCTATTTTCCCCTGACTGTTAGCATGCGTTTGTGGACCTGATCAAAACCCCAGAATAACAGTAAAAGTACGGTAAACATGCTCTGTAGTTCTCCAGGACCAGGGCTGGGACTCCAGCAGATCATGAGTATCTCCAGGACCAGGGCTTGGGACTCCAGCAGATCATGATCTCTCCAGGACCAGGGCTGGGGACTCCAGCAGATCATGAGTATCTCCAGGACCAGGGCTGGGGACTCCAGCAGACATGATCTCCAGGACCTCCAGGCCCAGGGCTGGGGACTCCAGCAGATCATCTCCAGGATCTCTCCAGGACCAGGGCTGGGGACTCCAGCAGATCATGATCTCTCCAGGACCAGGGCTGGGGACTCCAGCAGATCGTGAGTATCTCCAGGACCAGGGCTGGGGACTCCAGCAGATCATGGGGATCTCTCCAGGACCAGGGCTCCAGGGGACTCCAGCAGATCATGATCTCTCCAGGACCAGGGCTGGGGACTCCAGCAGATCATGATCTCTCCAGATCAGAGCTGGGGACTCCAGCAGATCATGATCAGGGCTGGGGACTCCAGCAGATTATGATCTTTCAGGACCAGGGCTGGGGACTCCAGCAGGCTCTCCAGGACCAGGGCTGGGGACTCCAGCAGATCATGAGTATCTCCAGGACCAGGGCTGGGGACTCCAGCAGATCATGAGTATCTCCAGGACCAGGGCTGGGGACTCCAGCAGATCATGAGTATCTCCAGGACCAGGGCTGGGGACTCCAGCAGATCATGATCTCTCCAGGACCAGGGCTGGGGACTCCAGCAGATCATGATCTCTCCAGGGTCAGAGCTGGGGACTCCAGCAGATCATGATCTCTCCAGGACCAGGGCTGGGGACTCCAGCAGATCATGATCTCTCCAGGACCAGGGCTGGGGACTCCAGCAGATCATGATCTCTCCAGGACCAGGGCTGGGGACTCCAGCAGATCATGAGTATCTCCAGGACCAGGGCTGGGGACTCCAGCAGATCATGATCTCTCCAGGACCAGGGCTGGGGACTCCAGCACATCATGAGTATCTCCAGGACCAGGCTGGGGACTCCAGCAGATCATGAGTATCTCCAGTGGACTCTGCGTTGGGTACCTGCTGGATAAACACTCTGAGCATTTCCCACCAGCTCTTCTAATCCCCAGCCTTAAACTAGACAATTTGGACCCAAACAAATCAAAATATAATGTGATATACATTTCAATACTAAATGAAAAACAGAACAAACATACAAGCATAAGATATGCACAGTCCCAACACAGTTCTTTATCTAATAATGTATTTGCTTTTAAAGCTGATGTTAAAATATCCAAAAACACAAATTAGTATTTTATGATAATTTATTCATTTTGTAGTATATGATTGTGCATTGAACAAGTGTGTGTTCACCTTCAAATTCAGACGAGGCAAAGGTTGTGCATTATACAAATTGATGTACAGTTGATTCTAGAATATTTTGTTGGTTTGATCCTCTGACTGCTCTGACAGCTTCCTACATGACTTTCATTTTACCCATATCAATTCAAAATATTCAAATATGCAGGATCCAATTATAACTCATGTGTAAATAAATCACAATGCTCAATGATGTGACTGCAAATGACTTTGCATCCAATTTAGCAGCCAGTTTTGTCAGCATTAATCAAGCTTTTTTAAAAGACAGAATCATGGGAGATAAAATACATATTGCAAACACATTCAAACCTCACCCACAGACAAGATTAGGCCACACATAAATTCAGCACTGTAAAACCAGGAGAAGGTCTGGCTGTCATTTAGCATAAGTTGCCCTCTATACTTGCAGTCAAGTTGTCTCACACATTTCCGTTTGTCATCCTAAGTGACAAGTGACCTAAAAACTCACCTTGCGCCAACTGCTCACATCGCCATGTTTAGACAACTGTCATGAGAAGCATCCCCCATTCTAGGGCAATGACAGACGACAAGTGATGAGGAGCGCTTTGTTCTGCCAGAGACCTCAGTGTGTCTGTCCGAGAGCCGGGGGCCTGTTCTTTTAAAACACACAAAAGCCTGAGAGAGAGAGACAGAGAGAGAGAGTGAGAAAGAGAAAGAGACAGAGAGAGAGACAGAGAGAGAGAGAGTGAGATCTGCTCTTTATTTAAACAGGCAATGTATTTGATATTTCTGTTGAGCAAACCGGCTCAAAACACGCCCATTATGGATTCAACATGTGGAACAAGCTCAGTCTGTGAGCGGAACTTCTCCCACTTTTTATCATCAGGGTGCTGCTTCGTGGGGACGGCATTCACGGGGTTGGAATCCACGGATAATATTTCTCTGAAAGTGAAATATGATTTCAATATTTGTCAGGTTGTGATATTGAACAAAAATAAAATCATACTGAATATTTACATCAAGAATATTTACCATTTTCAAGTTTATTCTAAATGACAGAATCCTGGCTATTTAGACCATTTTCTAAATTACACAACACAGAGTTTATTCTAAATGACAGAATCATGGCACTGTT